>OZ023267.1:47787878-48387878 GCA_964006375.1 Tillus elongatus | reverse complement strand
CACCCCCCCTGAAAACTGTGGCTAGCTACGCCGATGTGTGGGGGTAGAATATCGGTAATAGAAACTTCGATTTTTTTTTTGCTAAAACGGCGTAAGAAGTCACTTATTGTTGAAAGATTTGGGGGTTGCAACTGTCACTCGAAGGGGGTTGAATGCAGGGGTGAAATTTTTACTCCGCAAGATGTCATTTTTTATAAAAAATTGACGTGTGTCGGGATTTTTTTATAAATCTGCACAATAATTAAGAATCTAGATTTATTCCATTTGGCAGTTTCGTGATTATACGATTCACACATGCCAATTCAATAACTTCAAGCTTTCTCGTGTGTGAGCAATAACCATAGAGAATTAGTAGAAATGGATCTCGAGCGGTTGGTTTAACAGGATTTAGGAAATGCTATGGGTATTGGGTAAATATGCTTTGTTGTATCGACCGAGATGAATGACAGGCTGTAATAGCTTTAGATTGAGCCGCGTCTAGTAACCCAGCCTCCACACTTTTTCTACAGAAAACTAATGAGCGATGTACAAACCCTGCGCGTGTTGATGATAGCAACCATGGTAATCAGTGCACTTTTTTTCTCCGTCATGATACCTACTTGCTTTTATTTAATAAATCGTTAGTTTTAGTGAATTTTCTTTAGTAAAATACGGAGATCGCGCCTTTTCAATTTTGAAAAAATTTCTTCAAATAAGCGCGAACTTCCTTCCTAGTTCGTTAGCCAGGAAATTCGGCATAGGTTTTCCCGGAGAATTTTGTTTTCTTTTGGACAATGTTCATATCTTCGGAAATAAGGAAATAAGGACAACCGAATTTGGTTCGATTGTTTCCATTATAAAGCGAACCATGTGCCAAAATTTAGGTCTGTAAGTTAAAAGACAAAAAAGTTATAGGCATTTAAAGGAAAAAATATGTGGGGTTATCCTTAAAACGCCAGTCGCGAATTAAAACGTCAAAATTGGCAACATTAAGGCAAACCTGAAACAAATACGGGTGATGTCAAGAAAATGTCACAAGAAGAGTATTCTACAAACGCTTAGGTTTCAGCTTCAACCGTCATTCACGTTCATTTTACTAAAATATTTCCAGAAAATTCATTTCAAAGAGGGCCTTTTTCTGATGCTTTGGCAGTGAAGATTGGAACCTGTGATGAGCACTGATAAACACACTTGGAGAACCCAAATCACCACAATACATTTTAGAAAACCTGACGATCGTGTCACTACCCAAGTTAGATACATAATTCTGATGAATTATTCATTCTCTGATGATACTAACTTGGTTAGTGAAACCATTTTCTGGTTTTTTTAAATGTGTTGTAATTATTTTGGTTCTCCAGGTGTGCATTGGCAGTAGTTTTAGTTAAGTTTATGGTTTAACGATCCATAATTATTAGCAAATTTTCGTTGAAAAAATTCGTGAATGAGGAGACCGCGACTTTCGAATTTTAAAAAGATTTATTCCAACTAGGCCCACTTGTAGAATCCATATCCTGGTTTAGTTTCCGTAATTATCTCTTTACATATATACAGGGTGACGCATTTTTACGGTAAAGCTCAATATACTTGTTATTATGCAAGATACGAGAAAAAATTGTTTACTTTAATTATACGGTGTCTTGAACTGCATCTAAGAAAATTATTTTGACAATCGCAGGTTGGATTATAAGTCCTTGGTGAAACCCACAATTATGTTTCGGGAACATTCTTTATATTATTCCATTTTTGCATTTTTCATCGAAATATGATGCATGTTTCTAAAACAATCTAAACGCAGTAAGTGCGTTTTGGTAGCCAATTTTGATTAAATATTTCAAATTTCAATAACTCAATTTGCTATTAACATAAGGCTCGTTTGCTAGGAAACCAGTTTTAGGTTTATTTTCGGCAAATTTTTGTACATTTTCAAATAGTCAGTTATTTTGCTAAAATATGGTACATTATTTCTACTATATAGGTTATACCTATAACCAAATTGATGCTTGCTTGCACAAAAAACATACCTGCTATTAAAAACGTATGTAGCCATAACTGGTTCGAGTATGGCATGTTTCTATGATCCTACAAAATTAAATTATTCGAGTGTGAGATAAACTAGCTACCATAACACACTTACCACATTTGGACTTCTTATACAGAACATTTTACAAGGTCAAAATGACAGTGAATAAAATTCTCTTAAACAATTGGCAGTCGGTAGGTCTTGACCAATCAAAAAGCTGGAAACAAATGTTTATTCTGTCCCAACTAAGTGTCGAAAGTGGCGATTTTTAAGGAAAGATGCCGAAGCAGGTGCAGTTTGTATAGATCAAATGTTGCATCAAATGTGTTTCATAAAGTCTTAGGTTTCTATTTCAAGTTACTTTTATTCACCTAGTTAAAATGTTTGCACAAAATGTATTCGAAATAGGTCATACTTTCCAGTTTGTATATGTAGCGATGCTAATCTCATCCGATTATTCCCAGGAGGGATGACCCGCGCAAAAAGGTAAATGTCACATTAAATGGTTTCCAATTCCCAACGAAGATTCTGAAACAAGCGCGGCTTCTGGAGAACAAAACTTGCTGACATATGTTTAATAAATTTTTAACTTTGTGTGTAAACTGGTACCTAACTTTTTTTGTCTAACTTGCTTGCAAAAAATATTTATTTAAAAGAGACATCGTTTGCTAGTATCGCATGATACTAGCTACAGTATTTTATCAATCTCAAATGGTTTGGCTGCAGCAAATGCGTTATGATAGCGAATTTTCTTTAAAAATCATTTGTTTCCCCAAAAAGTGTGAATTTTATAGTAAATAAGTGTATATTTAATAGTCTGTGTGCAGCAAGTGCGTTGCAGTAGCGAATTGTCATATAAATATGTCAAATTCTAACAACTAAATTTTGAATTGAGGCTAGCGTTTTCAATTTTCATACATAGTAGAACCTCTATAAAAGCAGCATGGATATTAAATTTCATTAAACAAGCGTTAAAAACTTGGGACATGTAAATTTGTTTTTAAAAACCTTTTCGATTGGTTTGGCTAAAAAGCGATTAACTAAGGAAAGTAACTGCCACCTCAATAGTTTGGCAAATACTTTCCTTTCATAAATAATAAATCGATTTTCTTCTGGAAAACTTTTGTAGTTTTAATGAAATTTGTATTACAGGTTTCCTTTGTAGAGTCTTCAGCACCTAAGTATACCAAATTTTAATTTTCTAGCTTCATATACAATTAGGTTTTAGACATTGAAAGTTTTTATCCAAAAAGAAAGCAGGAGAGTAATAAATGTGGTATGAACACAACAACTGATTCAATTTTATTCACAAAAGAGAGGATATTCTGCATTAAGGAACTGAAATATACAACAACAAAAAATTAAATAAGGTTTTGTACCCAAAAAGAAAAAAAAAGTCGGAACGCAGTAAAATTGTTATGGTAGCAAATATTGGTATATATTTACTAGGGTAACGTGTACCTATACCAAATGTCATCAAAATAACTTTCATATTTTATTAAATGCAAATTTTCTTTTCAGATAAATCAAATTTTGTTTTTAAAAAACTAGTCAGATCGGGCTGTCTAACGAACATTCTTGCAAAGTCTCACCATCGATTTTTTGTATTTTTAGCGAATTTTCCTTTTAAGGATTCACTATTATAAAAGTTATGATGCACCTTTCTAATAGTGAATCCCTTAAAATGAAAATTCGCTAAAAATACAAAAAGCTAAGACGTGGTATATTAGAAAATCCATGGCTACATTGCTAGTCTATAACCAACAAATAAATACCAGGTGTAACTTTAAACTAATGTATTTAAAAACGCAGGAAACTATGACACTAAGTGAAATTATTGGCCTTCTTCGTATATTTATATTTACGTTTTTGCCATAACATTTCTAATTATAATTATATCTTTCAACTTTTATTAAGTAGTTTTATTAACTAATTGTTTTATATTTTAGTGGAATTGATTCTTATGAAAATTCGCTACAATAAGGCATTTGAGGCGTCCAGGCTTTTATTTAATACTATAATCCGAATGGTGGGTATACATGTAATAAGTTTGATTGTACACTAAAAGAAAGTATGGATCAAATTCAAAATAAAATAATATTTTAATGTTATACCTAATCCTAGAATAAACAGAGAAAATGATAATGATCAATAATGCTATAGAAGCTCCATCTGTGGCGACCACTCAAATTGATGAACTTAGAGAGTGCTGCCATAGATGCCGCATGCATACAGTTAAGCACCAGAAATATCTTATTCAAAGCTTACTGTGAGCTTTTAGATACTTCATAGTAATAGGAAATTCAAATTGGCTGCGTGAACTAAATGTTTACGATAACAAGTCAAAGTTATTTATTTCAATTGTTATTACCACATTTTTTTTTCTGAGTTAGAAAAATAATTACGTTATGTAAACCTTTGATTTGCACCAAAAATTATCTTTATACGTACCTACTCAAAATGACAATGTTTTCCAACTACGTGTTTTAGTTACACGTCTTAAAAAATGCATACAAAAATTATTTGAAGTATTTATTATTAAAGTAGGCGCACAGGGAACATAAAGAATAAAGAACCGGACACAAATACTTTACGGTAGCGACTTTTCAAAAAAAATAATTTGGTTACAAATATGTAACTTTTTTCTCACTCGAGAACCCCAATCAACACAGCACATTTTTAAAGACCTGACGATCGTTTCACTAACGAAGTTAACGTCACCAGTAGATGAAAAATTCCTTTTAAAATTTTTATCCTATGACCACTTTATTAGTGAATTAATCTTTAAAAATGTATTGTGGTGATTTGAGTTCTCCAAGTGTACTTCTCTGTGCTCATCACAGGTTACAATCCTCACTTAGTGAACTAGAAACGTTAGTTTTGATACATAATAAGGTCTCTATAAACGCAACATGTCTTATTGATTTTCATCAAAATAACTTTATTATTTTCGCAGATATAAACATTTTTTGAAACAACCTTTTTACTTCCACATCGTCACGTGTGGAAGTATCGCATCGGCGACTAAAATTAAAATGGTTTTTCGCTTAAACGTCGTAAAATTTGTCAAAACATATAGAAAACATGATTTGGGAACAAAAATCTTTTTTGTCTGTCGGTCTGTATGTCTGTCTGTTTATAGCCACGATAACTTTAGAACGAATTGAGATATCGTCTTCAAATTTGGTACACAGTTAGCACCCAATAAACCAGCGGTTCGGATTGTTTTTGAGTAAAAGCGCTCCAGGGGGTAGGGGATGAATGGAGGATGATTTGGTGAAAATAGATATTTTTTCGTTAAAACTCGAGTACGTTTTAGGGTTTGTTTATTAGAAACCTTTAAATTTCATCAAACATCTGGTATTCTGTGTTGAAATAAAATTGGGGGTTTTATATCGATGACCGAATTTTCGATTTTTTTTGCTAAAACGGTGTAGAAAATCTCAAAAAATATAGAAAACTGATCTGGTATTCTGTGGTGTAAGTAAATTAGGGGTTGAATGTGTGGAGGTGAATTATCGGTAAAAAAAAATTTTTGCTAAAACGGCGTAGTATGTTTAAAGACATATAGAAAACTTGATTTTGTAACGGAAATTTTTTTGTCTGTCGTTCTGTCGGTCGGTGGGTTTGTCAGCCTGTACGTCTGTCTGTTAGTAGGCGCAATAACGTTCGAAAAAATTGAGATATCTTCACATTTTGTAGCCAGTTAGCACCCGACAAAGGAATGGTTAGAATTGTTTTTGGATAAGATGGCTTAAGGGGTTAGGGAATAAATGAGGGGCGGTGTGGTGAAAATTGTCATTTTTTCGTTGAAACTCGAGTAATATAACGTTTAAGAAGTTTATGGGAACAGGAATATGATATTTTCTTTGTGGTCAAGTCATGGACCCTAAATTCAATTCATGAGAATGTCTTTCTGAGGTGAGTAGGTTATCACAGCTATGTGGAAGTTATGATTCAATTTGTAGCACTATTTCTTGTATGAATGAAAAAATTGTCTCATTGATTATGCTAACGCACAGGTACATGAGATTAACAAAATATACGCGTGCCAAATTTTATTAAAATCGGTTAACTATATTCTTATTCCCCGATTGGAGATACAGTGTGTTCTAAAATCGTACACAAAGCAGCAATATATTCTTGGCATCAAAATATACTGATATTCAGAAACACCCAGTAAGAGTTGATCAATTTTAATAAAATGTATACATAATGTGTCTTTACACAAAATAAAAAAATGAGTTAATGTTCAGTCTAAATTTGAAAATTACGAAGTTATTTAATAATGATTGAGTGCGCCGCAGTTTCTTATGCATTCGATAATTTTTCGAGGCGCGCTTGAAATTAAGTGATTTATGGTACCCCAAGGAATGTCGTTCCAGGCTTTTTGAATTCGGCGACGAGAGTCAACTAGGTTATTTGTTAGTTGGGATAAATTACCCAGTCGATTGCCCATCATATCTCACGAATCTTCGATTGGCGACAAGTCTGGGGAACCAGAAGGCCATAGAAAGAGGGTTACGTTATTTTTTAAGAGCCTTGTAGTACCCCTTGCTGTACCAGAACGTTCCTTGTCTCGTTGAAAAAAGGGGTTGAATTAACCCTTGCAGGTATGACAGTGCAACAGACTGCAGTATGTTGCATATGCCATCAGTTTCATTCAAATTTGGAGGTGACCTGCTACCGTGTTATCGCACCCCATACCATCACCTCACCCCCCGTAAGAACGTATGCCGTTCCAAAGCGATTTCTAAATTTCTGCGATACTTGTCAGAAAATAAAACACGATTCCATTCACCATCCCAGTTTGATCAGCCGTGTACACCACTCACACGCTGTTCCCTCACAACTACAGGCTCATTAGCTTACTCCCTGTCATCGGCAAAATGGCCGAAAAACTCATTTAGAAACGACTAGCCTCATTCACCTCTGGGAACGATATCCTTCCGGACGAGCAATTCGGATCCAGACACCAGCACTCCACCACAGACCAAGCCCGGAAGGCAGAAAACATCACCGAAAGATTCAACAAAAACAAATCAATTGGTGCAATATTTCTCGACATTGCTCAAATTTTCGTCAGGGTTTGGCGTGCGGTCCTCTCAAACAAACTTATATCATTTTATTATCCACTCTCTCTAATACTGTAGGTCATAACTGCAACAGAGAAAGTTCCAGGTCCAACATCTGGGAACCAGATCTAGAACCTACCCCGCCACGGCTGGCCTCTCGCAGGGTTCTGCTCCCTTCCAACTGCTGTACAATATATTCTTCGCAGACAAAGCGACACCGCCCCTAAACGTGACATGCGCACTGTACGCAGACGACACTACCATCCTCTGCAATTGCACTCAGCCGAGGAAAATAACCCAACGTCTACAACCCGTCTTAGACGAACTGCAATACTGGTATAGGAAATCATGTCTAGCCATAAACCCCGATTAATACTTAACAGTCCAATTTTCCAAGAGAAGACACACACCTCACGAACACGTATCATTAGACAACCATCTAATTCCCTGGCAAGACTCCGCCAAATACCTCGGGGTTTTCCTCGACAGACGCTTAGCATGTCGCTCCCATTTCCAACATGCCCGACGGAAAGCTTCGTTGTTCATCTCGAAGTTCTTTTTCACTTAACAGAAATTCTAAATTGTCCATGAACAATAACCTGCTCATGTACAATGTCATAATCCGGACAGCTTTGACCTACATCCACTGCATGGGCCACCGCGTCCAACACATACAACAAGACCCTTCAAATCATCCAGAATAAAATTCTGAGAATTGTTACCGAAGCGCCATGTCAGAAACAGTCAGATTCGCTTTGATCTAAAAATGTCTTCGATACCTGAGTTTATAACTCAGTTCGCAGAAGCCGCTTCTCATCCAAATGCTCTTCTTCGTAGTGCCACCAACTACGATGAGCAACTTCCACTTAGGCATTAGCGTCCAAAACTTATCCTTTCCCTATAACGCCCTCGCGGCAAAACAAAATAGAAACATTCAAATCCCAACGCCATTGTGTGAAAACTTTCCGACAGAGGTATGGCTAAAGGTCCGGTGCCCTAGGAAGAGGAGTTTAGTGGGTAGAAGTCCCACACTATCTCGATATCCCACACACTACGGTGTTGTGAATTAGGCGTGCATGCAGCATTCTCCACTCCTGTATCACAAAAAAAAAAAAAAAAAAACAGACAGATCAGCACGATGTCGAGGTGTCAGTGGGAAAAATAAAAGTGGTCTATGCGAACGACGCCCAAAAGCGTGTATTCTGCGATATAGCATTTCTATAAAGATTCTTTTTTGTAAAATTCGCAAAAAAATTCTATCTCGTAAAGCCGCAATCGTCAAATGACGATCTTCTCGTGCTGAAGTTACTCTAGGTCGTCCGGATCAATAAGGATGATTATCTATTCCTCCTTCAGACCACCTGGACCAACACTGTTGACACACTGAGGCCTATGCGGTCGGAAATTTGTCTGATTGAATAACCAGTTTTCCGCGTATCAACAATGGGTCGCATTTTTAATTGACTTAAATAATTATACTTGTTTCGTAAAGGCGCCTAGACATAATAACTTACTGATTTAATAAAGTGAGTACAAATAGCTACGAAATATTGCTTCAAACTGAAGGAAACGCAAATTTAAAGAGATAATATTTTGATAAAGCAAAATTTTAAAAAATTGTACACTTATTCAAATTTTTTGACCATATTATCAAAGACAAAACAGAGTAGTATAGAAACTTTAATTGCAATTGGTCGACTCTTACTGGGTTCTCGTGTTTTTTGGAAAGCCAATAATTACCATGTAGCTTAACTTACTTCAATCCAAAAGGTAGAGTTAAAAAAGAGGCATTGACAAATTGAATTCCGATTTTGCTAAGCATCTAGAAAAGGGTTTGACGTATTGTCTTGAAAATTGGTACATATAAGTTCTGCATGGTCATAAAAAATAACTCATTCTCAATTTGGCTTTAACAGGCAGAGAGCGTCGCTCGGGGTATCCTTCAACTTTTAAACGCATTTAAATTTTTTCGTAATAGTTTTCAGATGGTTTTTTATTCAATGCAGAGCCAGGGCTCAGACATGGGAAGTCAATAATTGACGGACCCAATTCAAAGAGAGTTGTGGAGCTGCTAAATCTTAGCAGAGTACAGCTCAGAAACACAACAGGTCTCTTGACAGGACACATGGCCGTCAAGAAACACCTGCATAAAATGGGGCGATTCGAAGGGGACCTCGCATGCAGACTCTGCGGCGAGGGGGAGGAATCAGCCCAGCACATCTTGTGCGAGTGTAAAGCTCTGGACCGCAAAAAACAACTGATCTACGGTCAGTACAGACCGGAGACAGATCAATATAAAACTTCAACCTACCAATCGCTGTGCAGACTAGTTCAAGGCACAGTAATTTTGGAATGGGTAGAGTAAGACTAAGGGTGTGCACTATCAACCAAAGGTTGCAGTGCTATCGGGGCCTGAGGAAAAAAAGAGGCGTCTATCATAAACCAAAGCGCCTCCGTGGCCGTGTGGGAAAGTCGATTTAGACTTTCCAATTCGGAGTCGAGGGACGACGGTTTGAGACTCACCGGCAGCGGATGATTTTTCAAATCACTGCTGTCCTTGAGATCTAGCTTAAGGCGGAGGGTAGGTTAGTTTAGATGAGCAAAAAGGGTCAGCAATGGCCTAATTGTCAGTAAGCATCTTACCTTTACCTTTTTATCATAAACCAATTTATGACTTTTTTATCAACTCCTCGCTTTTGTGTCATTAGTTGTTATCTTGATAAACTTTTGTAAAAGATTATGTAAGGTATGCAGCGATATGAGGAACTTCCTGACATGGTTTGTTTCTTTGCGCAAGAAAACTCTAATGGACCTAAGGCGTAGAGAATGAATGCTGAAAAACATTCAAGCAAAAAACGGCCGGATCATAAATTATTCAAGAATCTTTATGACTGGGTGATTTTTATTCTTTAGAAGATGTAATTTTTATTTCTGTACGTTCATCTTTTGTTGTGTAATATGTTCTGGCTTACTTTGTGAGAGCTGTCACCATGGTTTTATTTATTTATGTGGGGAATAAGCTCATTCCTCAATATATATATATATATATATATATATATATATATATATATATATATATATATATATATATATATATATTTGAACTTGCGTTTTTTTTTCCAGTTTTGCTCAAATGCAACATTTTAAAAAATTTATACCGTTGAAAAGAGAATAAAAGTAGTATCAAAATCAATAATAGAAAAATAGGGTGACATTTAACAAAAATATCGATGACGTCATAACTTGAAAAACAAAGGATGTGACAAGCTGAAAATAATGTAGTAACGTTCATGCATCTCCATGGTGCGGTGGAATAAGTGTTTGGCTGCTACACGGAGGGTCCGGATTCGATTCCCGACGGTGGCAGTTTCTGTCGCTGTGTGTTGGATATGTGTCCGATGTCTTTTCTATGTAACCTCTTCTCGCACAAGCTGCTCAGAGATTCTAAACCGGAGGGTGTCATTTATAACGTCAGATTAGTAAAATCGTTATACCCCTTATTTTTAAGTTATCGAATGTATCGGTTAATTTGTTTCCACAGTGTATAAAAATTATAACTGGACTCGGTTTTAGAATCTATAAGCCCAAATGCGCGCTCATTTGGAGACATTTTTGTAAAAACTCACCATCGATACCTCTCCATTAGCGAATTTTATTAATGAAAATTTGCTAAAATCGTGTAGTTATGTTCATTTTAGCCTCTAAATGATATTTTTGTTGACTTTGTATATTACCGTGATTCCTATTTGGAGCATTTTCTAATTATATTGCGTTGAGTTTTGCATATACTTGTTTTTTGAATTTCAAGCTATTGATTCTTCAGTTGGTGCTATTGATTTTGCGTAAGATTACGTAGTGTCTGAATTTTTTTAAATGTGGTAAATATGAATAATTCATACAAGAGTATAAGCAAATTATCTTGTTTTATTTGCTTTTCACGAAATTCTCTGAATACCTTTAGCATTGATAAAGAGGATTTCGCCACATTTAGGGATCGACAAATACAAAGTCGTTAAGGTTTTAAAGTAGCTTATTTGTATGGTGTTTGTATATAAAGTATTGTTGATGACTTTATTTCTTTAAAAAATATATTCTTCACATTATATAAATTTTATAAAAGAAAAATTATATACAATAAGGTTTTCTGGCTCTCTTGTGGCATACGTTTTTAGGATGACATAGCATGTAAGACAGTAATTCTGAGTTTAGCTCCAGCATACCGTTGACCTATATGTTGTTTGATGTGGGGAAACAGCCCCCATGCATTAAGTGTGTTATGGTAGCGAATTTTAATAAAGGTTTTTAAATATGAATTACTCAATTTTCCATCTTAAAAAAAAATCTGGACGCAGCAAGTGCGTTATTTGGGGCGTTTCGAGGGAGCTCGCATGCAGACTCAGCGGCGAGGGGGAGGAATCAGCCCAGCACACCTTGTGCGAGTATAAAGCTCTGGACCGTAAAAGATCTACGGTCAGTCTAGACCGGAGACAGAGCAATATAAAACTTCACCCTACCCATCGCTGTGCAGACTAGTTCAAGGCACAGTGATTTTGGAATGGGTGGAGTAAAAAGACTAAGGGCATGCACAATAAGCCAAAGGTTGCAGTGCTTTCGGGGCGGCGAAATGCGGACGAGCCCTGAGGGGAAAAATTGCGTTAGATTAGTGAATTTTTAATTTTTTAAATGAAAGCCGGCATCAAATTTGGTTACCGGTATAACCTATATAGTAGAAACAATGTACAATATTTAATTAAAATAACTTTATTGTTTGAAAAAGTAGAACAATTTTCAAAAAATAAACTTAACATGTTCACAAAAAAGCAGGTCTGATTTTCCTGGCCGACGAACCTCTTTAATATATTTACCCACCTAGCAAGATATACATTTTCACAAAAAGCTTCCCGAGGAAACTCCCAAAGCCAAAAAGTTTTTCCACGAAAATTCGTCTGTAGGTATAGGGAGTTGTTCAATTTGAAAAAAATTTAGTTACGACAGTTTGAATGTTTGCAAATTCAATCACTATTTGAAAGCGCTCTATATACGGCATCTCGATTTTTTTCGACGTATAATATAAACGAAAACCTCTCTGAATGTGTCACTTTCATGAGCCTCCCTATCTATTGTAAAAACGCCGTATGATAATTTTTTATATGTGCCAAAAATGTGAAAAATTAACACTAAGTGAGATGTAAGACACAAAGCACGTGCCGCCACCTCGTTGCGGAACCAAATAGTATGTTGTCACGGCAGCTCCAAATAACACAAAGTGTTAAAAAATAGAGACTGTATACAACCAACTAACAATTTAGTAATTTGTCAGCCCTGGCCCATTTCTACCCTAATATAGGGACAAAGTATGTAAGGCTAGATGCATTCTCACCACAATTAGAACCATAGACCGGTTTCGCTCTTATTAGAGCTCGTCAGGACGGCATACTAATTGCAGCGAAAATACACCTATAAAGTAATACGGCTATGGTAGCCAGCCTTCCAACACTAAGTGAGATGTAAAACACGAAGCACGTACCGCCACCGCGTACCTCGGTACCAAGTAGTATGTTGTCACGGCAGCTCCAAATAACATAAAGTGTTAAAACATAGAGACTGTATACAACCAACTAACAATTTAGTAAATTGTCATCCCTGGCCCATTTAGTTTTGGAAGGCTGGCTACCATAGCCGTATTACTTTATAGGTGTATTTTTGCTGCAATTAGTATTCCATATTGACCAGCTCTAATTAAGGCGAAACCGGTCTACGGTTCTAATTGTGGTGAGAATCTATCTATCCTTACATACTTTGTCCCTATATTAGGGTAGAAATGGGTCAGGGCTGAGAATTTACTAAATTGTTAGTTGGTTGTATACAGTCTCTAGTTTTAGCACTTTGTGTTATTTGAAGCTGCCGTGACAACATACCACCTGGTTCTGCAACGAGGTGGCGGCACGTGCTTCTCACTTAGTGGTGAAAAGCTGGCTGCCATAGCCGTATTACTTTATAGGTGTATCTTCGCTGCAATTAGTATGCCGTACTTTCGAGGTCTAATTAGAGCGAAACCGGTCTACGGTTCTAATTGTGGTGATAATGCATCTTGCTTTACAATGAGAAAAGTTACAAGCGATTGAAATAACTCAAAAACGATTAAGGTGATCCATTTTTTTTGCTACAAACATGCGTTATAATACATAAAAAGCAAAAATTATATGATATAAGGGCTGTTCGAAAAAAATGTTCTATCACCAACGACTTATGGGCCACCCTGTGATCGTCAAAATAATTTTTATAAAATGCAGCTCAAGACACCCTATAATTAACGTATGCAATTTTTTTCGTATCTTGTATAAAAACGGATATATTGAGCTTTACCCTAAAAATGCGTCACCTAGTATATATGAGAGCAGATTAAAAAGTGAAACTAATACCAGATATAGATTCCAAGAGGCCTGGTTCGGCCTCGCTAGAAAAAATGTTTTCAAAATTCAAAAGTCGCGGTCTCCTTAAAAGCGAAATTTTTATCGAAAAACAATCCTATCCGTTGATTTATTGGGTGCTAACTGTGTACCCAATTTGAAGACGATTCGTCCTAAAGTTAGCGTGGATACCAACAGACAGACATACAGACCGACCGACCGACAGAATTTTTACGTTTAAGCGGAAAAAATATTTTTGTCGCCGATGCGATACTTCCATACGTAGTTTGTGTCTGTGAAAATAATAAAGTTATTTTGATGAAAATAAATAAGACATGTTGCGTTTATAGAGACCTTATTATGCATCAAAACTAAAGTTTCTAGTTCACTAAGTGAGGAAAGTAACCTGTGATGCGCACTGATAAGTACGATTGGAGAACTCAAATCACCACAACACATTTTTAAAGATTGATTCACTTACAAAGTTAGCGTCATCAGAGGATAAAAAAGTCTAAAAGGAAATGTTTCATCCACTGATGACGTTAACTTCGTTAGTGAAACGATCGTCAGGTCTTTAAAAATGTTGTGGTAATTTGTGTTCTCCAGTTGGAAAAAATTACATATTTGGTTTATAAACATTTATTTTTTGAAAATTCGCTACTATCACGGGCTTGTTGTGTCCAGTTTTTTATGTTCCCTGTGCGCCCACTTTAATAATAAATATTTCAAATAATTTTTGTACTCATTTTCGAAGACTTGTAACTAAAACACGTAATTGAAAAACATTGTCATTTTGAGTAGGTACGTAAATATAATTTTTGGTGCAAATCAAAGGTTTACATAACGTAACTATTTTTCTAACTCATAAAAATAAATAAATTTAGTAATAACAATTAAAATAAATAACTTTGATTTGTTATCGTAAACATATAGTTCAAGCAGCCAATTTAAATTTCCTATTACCGCGAAGTGTTTAAAAGCTCACACGAAGCTTTGAATAAGATATTTCTGGTGCGGAACTGTATGCATGCGACATCTATGGCAGCTCTCTCTAAGTTCATCGATTTGGGTGGTCGCCACAGATGGAGCTGGTATAGCGTTATTGATCATTATCATTTCCCTGCTTACTCTAGGATCATAACATTAAAATATTATCTTGTTTTGAATTTTGAATTTGCTCCATACTTTCTTTTAGTGTACAATCAACCTTATCACATGTAGTACCCACCCATTCGGATTATAGTATTAAATAAAAGCCTGGACGCCTCAAATGCCTTATTGTAGCGAATTTTCATAAGAATCAGTTCCATAAAAATGTAAAATAATTAGTTAATAAAACTACTTAATAAAAGTTGAAAGAAATAATTATAATAAGATTATGGCGAAAAGGTAAATATAAATATACGAATAAGGGCAATAATTTCACTTAGTGTTATAGATTCGTGAGTTTTTAAATATATTAGTTTAAAGTTACACCTGGTATTTGTTAATGATAGCCTAGCAATGTAGCCATGGATTTTCTAATATATTACGCTTTTAAAAAATTTAATTTATCTGAAAAGAAAATTTGCATCTCAAAAAACAATAAAGATATTTTGATGAAATTTGGTATAGGTACATGTTACTCTAGTAGAGACTTTACTATCTACCAATATTAAAAGCAAATTGAGTTATTCAGATTTGAAGCATTTAACGAAAATTTGCTACCATAGCACACTTACTACGTTCCGATTTTTATATGTTTATATATATATATATATATATATATATATATATATATATATATATATATATATATATATATATATATATATACATACATACATATATATATATATATATATATATATATATATATATATATATATATATATATATATATATATATATATATATATATATGTGTGTGTGTGTGTGTGTGTGTGTGTGTGTGTATCACATCGATAACTCAAAAAATAATGGGCCGATTTTGATAAAATTTGGTGAATACCTTCCTTTTGTAAGTGGCTTGGATAAGTTCGTTAGCCAGGAAAATATGCCGTGGTTTTCCCGAAAAGTTCTGTGTTTTCTTTAGAAAAAAATTCATATCTCCGTAAATAACAAAATAAGGGCAACCAAATTAGTACATCGTTTTATATCGCTATAGGTAAATTACCTACCAAAATTTAGCGCTGTAGGTCAACAGACAAAAAAGTTATGGGCATTTAAAGAAAAATAAATTGGGGTTTTCCTCAAAACGTCAAAGTGAATATTTAAAACGTCAAAATTCGCAACATTTAGGCAAAGAACTTGAATCTAATATGGGCTATGGGAAGAAAATATGTCAAGAATAATGTTTTACAAGCCCTGAAGTCTTAGTTTCAACCGTCATTGTCCTTCATTTTACTAAAATGTTTCCAGAAAATTCATTTCAAATAGACCCTTTCTCTGATGCTTGGCAGTAGTCTTAGCTATAGAGTTTAACGTTTAATGGTATATAACTTTTGTCAAATTTTCGTAAAAAAACAATAAAGCTCAATATGTCCGTTATTCTACAAGATATGAAAAAAAAAATTGTATACATTAATTATAGGGTATCTTGAGCTACATCTTAAAAAATATTTCTACAATCACAGGATGGCCCATAAGTCGTTGGTGATACAAATATGTTTTTTTTAGGCGAAAACGCCATATATTTTAGCATTTTCCATCGAAATATAATGCATGTTTGTAAGTAAAGAAATTCTGGACGCAGCAAGTGCGTTATGGTAGCGAATTTTGATTAAAGGCTTCATATTTGAAATTGCTATTAACCTATAAGGTTGACCAAGAAACGGATTTTTTCGGTTACACTTTAAGTTTACTTTCGGAAATTTTTGTACCTTTTCAAACAATAAAGTTATTTTGATGAAACATGGCACATTGTTTTTACTATATAGGTTATACTGGTAATCAAATTTGATGCCTGCTTTCTGAGAAAAAAAACACATATTTGCTATTAAAAACATTTTTATGAAAATTCACTACCATAACGCACTTGTTGCGTCCAGAATTATTTTTTTGATATGTGCCAAAAATGTGAAACAATTGAAATAACTGGAAAACGATAAACATAAAATTTTTGTCACAAACATGCATTATAATTGAATGGAAAATGCAAGAGAGAAGAGGTGTTCCATTAAAAAAATGTCTGGACGCAGCAAGTGCGTTATGGTAGTGAATTTTGATAAATATGTTTTTAATAGCAAATGTGCATCATATTTCGATGAAAAATGCAAAAATGAAATAATATAAAGAATGGTCGAAAAGAATTGTAGGACCAAGGACTTATAGGCGACCCTGCGATTATCAGAATAATTTTATAAGATGCAGCTGATGACACCCTATAACTAACATATACAATTTTTTCTTGTATCTTGCATAATAACAATTATATTGAGCTTTACCGTAGAAGCTATGGTTTCAAATTTATTGAAAATTAACAGGAAAAAATTCAACTGATTGACGAATTTTGCTACAACACACTAAAACTAAAAAAAACTTTAAAAAAAACTAATCGCATTTTATTCTTGATAATGAGATTTTTTTTATATTAACACATCAATGCTAACGTAGCAGATGTTCAAAATGCATGCCT
Organism: Tillus elongatus; assembly: GCA_964006375.1. Lineage (NCBI taxonomy): Eukaryota > Metazoa > Arthropoda > Insecta > Coleoptera > Cleridae > Tillus > Tillus elongatus. The sequence goes on along the minus strand of OZ023267.1, from coordinate 48,370,775 downwards.
TTAACGTCTTGGCAGCACCCTAGTCGTAAATAAAAATGTCTTCTAAGGTTGATCAACATCTGAAGCGTGGCCGCCCTAATCGCAATCCTTATTATTTTTTAGGTCAGTTAAATCAGGTGGTTTAGTTTTGTATACCATACTTTTCACATATTCCCATAAGAAGAAGATTAATAGCGTAAGAATGGGTAATCGTGTTGGCCATTCTAACGATCCTCGCCTCTCTTAATATGTACAGATAACTTACCTTGACCACATGGAAATTTCAACCTTATATCACTAAAATTCATTGTGAAAATGAGAAGGTACTTACATTGGAATGGTATTCATAACAATATAAGGCGGTTTTCTTAGATAACTATGGATTTTTCCTTTAATCCCGTTTTATAACTTTGCACCATTGCTTTCTAAGTTGAGTTACTTTTGGAACAATAAAAAATAGTTTCTCTGGAGTTTTTTAGTCGCAGTTGTACACATTGGTACTATACAGTATTTATATAAGCTTTATTTTCTATTATAGCAAATAAAATCACGCACAGGAGCCAAGATTCAATCAACGACTTGCAAAACATTATGTAAACACAGAAAAGCAAGTTCATTATTGACCATTGTACTGTCCCGTGACGTCAAAGATTATGGCGGCAAAATAGGGGTCTTTAAAATCAATTATGAAATTCGCATTTTCAAATATATTTTTGCATCGTCATTTTTGTAGTATGTGAAATGAAAAAAATATATTAAAAATCATCTGTGTGGGATGTCTATCACATGTGAAAAAAAAAACATGCAAAATGTCCATTATTTACTGTCAAGTTGAGGCTTTCCTAACCGTTCTGGAGCCACAAACACACGATAATAAATGAATCAAAACCACTGAAGCTCATTAAATTTTGTTGCCTTTATTTGGTGAAACCGTTCCATACCAAATAACGATGTAGAAACACCTTGTCTACAACTGTATGTAGGGAAAGGTAAAGCGAAGAAGCTTTTGACAAAAGAAGGCAAATAGTAAAAAATTGTACACAACTTTTGACTTGTGTTGTACGTATAGGTTGAGGTCACACAAAAATGTGCACCTAAGAATTTCTCTACAACAATGTTGCAGATTTTGTATACATCATTCAAAATCTTATATTGAAAAAATCTGCATATATGTGGAAGTGAATTATTTTGGAATAAAACACAAATTCCATATAGGAACTTGGCATGTCGGATCGTAACAGTAGCAGTGAACCTTGCTGTGACGGGAAACTAGAAAGATTCTTACAAATGACAGGGGTTTAGCAAAACTTCCAAACTGGTGAGGTGAAGCTGCTTTCTGGCGTCGACGATAGTTTAGAATCGCTGAAATAAGCCAACGTTGCCAAAAAAATAATCGGGACGCAGCAAGTGCGCTATGGTAGCGAATTCTTTTAAATGCGTTAGATTATAATAACGCAACTTGCCATTAACCTAGAAGCTTTAATTTTGGTACGTAATAAAATATTTACCAGAGCAACATGTCTACTGAATTTTATAAAAATAGCGTTATTCTTTTTCGAGATAAAAAGAAAATTAAAAGAAATTGACACTGAGCAACTGGTCCGGTTGGACTGGATAACCAATTCGTAAGCCATTAACAAAAGGAACACACCTGCCAAGTTTTATCAAAATCAGTTAATAATTATTTGACTGGTAGTAGGCTAATGGGCCTGTAGTTCTGAGGGAACAGCCGGTCTTTGCTGGTTTTCGGGATGTTGATAATGTCGGCAGGTTTCCACATGAAAGGAAAATGTTGAAATCGCAGCATGGCATTCATAATCATAACTAGGAATACCACGGATTTGCGGGTGAGGTTTTTTAGGGCTACGTTGGAGATTACATCGTACCCCGGAGCTTTCCTATTTTTTAATGATTTGATTATTTGGGAAACTTCGAAAGTTGTGGGCTCGATAGCTGTGTCTGGGGTGGCGCGAAGCGCACTACTGACGTAGCGGTGCGTTCTTGCTATATGCGGCAGATCAACGTTGTTATAATTCGGGCTGAATTGCAACTCCAGCTGATCTGCGAATGCAGTAGCTTTCTCCGCATCCGTGTATACAACACCGTTACGGCCGTAAAGTGGGGATATCGGAAGTTTTTGGGAGCGAAGGGCTCTTGCCATTTGCCAGGTGGAATTGGGTAGACAGGGTTTGCAGGCACTCCTCCCAACGATTGTTGCGAAGTTCTTGTAGGGCGGATCGTACTTTTTTGATGAGTCTTAATCAAAACCTATCTAAATTAATTGGCTTAACGTAGCCAAATTCCGAACGAAACGTGAGATGTATAAGCTACTGACATCTAGTACGAAACAAGGAACTTTGTCTGTAAGACGACTCCGGTACAAATTCTGTACGTCACGTGCCGCTATACAACCACAAACGATCTTTTAAAATCGTCAGCCCTGCCACTATATTCCTATAAGTAAATATACGAATTATATAAAAATAGATACCTACATCAAAATTATTACTGGAAACACAAACTAGTTTCGTTCTTATTTGAGATCATCAGTGTGTTATACCAGTATCTAAATTAATTGGCTTAACCTAGCCAAATTCTGAACGAAACGTGAGATGTACAAGCTACTGACATCTAGGACGAAACAAGGAACTTTGTCTGTAAGACGAGTTCGGTACAAATTCTGTACGTCAGATATATATATATATATATATATATATATATATATATATATATATATATATATATATATATATATATATATATATATATATATAAACTGAAGCTGACCTCGGATATGGGTTCTAGGGTCCTAGTTCGTGCTCATTTTAATTTTAAAAATTGTGTGCAAAGTTTAACCATCGACAGGTATCTCTCTATAAGCGAACTTTTTTAATTAAAAATTCACTATTAGTACAAAATATGATGCAGAAAAAACCCTGTCGCATATTTTAAATCCACCCCTGTACAAACCACATTTCAAGTTCATCCAAGACGGAAGCGCATATCCGGTCGGTCAGCCGCAGCAGTTGCAAGGATGCGCTCTACCTTATTTATCTTATGCTAATAGAGTTTGTTCTTTCTGCAGCCACCGTTACTTTTTATTTAATTATCAGGCTAACGTTGACAAGTTCAAGTTGTTTCAGTTTCCTGATTCTTCTATACATAATTAAAGTAAAACTTTACATAAAACGCGGCAAAACTTGTTTCTCAATTTATACTCGGCATTAATAGGGGCTTAAGTTATAAATTAAAACGTGAAATACATATGCAGATGTAAAGACTATTTCTCTGGCTTCACAAATGTTTCTTTTTCTTTTCTGTAACTGCCCTCACTCTTTTACGGCATCGTAAGACGGAAGGATATATATATATATATATATATATATATATATATATATATATATATATATATATATATATATATATATATATATATATATATATATATAAGCACAGAATTTTTCGTGTTACGGAAAATTTGCAAAAAAAAAAATAGGAACATGGAAGCTCTTAAGGGCGGAAAAACTAGAAGAAGAAAAGACCAGAGCAGAAAAAATGGATATGGATATATCTGGCATGTCTGAAGTAAGAAGGTTGAAAAATGGAGACGTAATTCTTTATGAAGATTCGCTAAAATGGTTAGTTGTGTGAAAGTCGAACTTCTGTACATTTACTCCAGATAAATGATTTATGAAACTGAATTGTCAGGTGTTTGATGTCGATTATTACACAATTAATTGAAACAAAATATACCACATCGAGAGTCTGTGAAAATTAGAAAAGTAAATTATAAGATAATATTGGTGTAGGAAGAAAACTCGTTCTACTTTAATTTACAAGTGTTTCGTGTCAAACGACGACCGATTATGTGCTGAAAAGTACCCGTTTGAAAAAGCTTATAAAACTGTATACCTTAACCTTTCATTTAAATTGTTTTAATTTTATTTTTCGAGTTTCGTACGTGTGTCTAATTTAACTGGTGCCAATGTATATACAGGATGTTATTTAGTAGTTTTCGCGCTTTTAAATTATATTCTGAAATTGTTACGACAAACCCAGTCGATGTAAATTTTAAACAAACATCAAGATAACAAAACTATGGACTATACCCGAAAATTGAATCTGCTTGGTTGTTTTACTAGCTACTATTTATTAAATAATCACAGTTTTCCCCAAATATTAAGCTAACTTTTCTTTACCACCATATCCTTATTCGTATTTTCAGTCGTTTCCGAAATACTTTTCTTCGTATTTTTTTACAGACTGTCCATATAATCTCAGATATCTCTAAACTAGAAAACATTGAGAATTTAAAAAATAAAGACTGTTAACTGTTTTATTCCGTTATATCTATCTAGTTGTTACCTCAGTTACACAGATCTTGCTATACAGATTACACTTCTGGTTTCCATTAATTTAAGTAGGTTTCTTGATCAGTTATACTTTGGGATATAATGTATTCTGTAACAATTTATTTTACTGAATATATCGAAAGCTCCTTGCAAAAATATATTACTTTTTCAAAACCAACAATCCTAAATAGTAAAACTCTGTCACTCTTATTGGCCCCCTATAATCTGGCTTTTACTATTTTCTGACAAAACGTTTCGTTAAATCCTTCCTTGATGAAGCTGGAATACAATCTGACCAAGAATAAAATACAGGGTGTTGAATGCTTGAAAAACATTTATTTATTGGTAACAAATAAACAAATAAAATAACTCGAACTGATGCAATGTAGGTACCTTATTATCCAATGAATATAATAATAATAATAATAATAATAATAGTAATAATAATTATAACACTTTATTTGCGCTTTCGATGCAAAATGTACATAAGGCAAGTCAACCAGTACACATATAGGTATGCATAACACATAACAGTAATAAAAAAATCTCTATAACTAAGCAAAAACAAAACAGAGATATCACAGTTCATTTGGATGCTAGGAGTACCTTCAAACAATTTTTAAATAACCTGAACTCAGTATGTTCCCTACACCTACTTGGTAACTTACCATAAAATCTAATACCATTAAATATAAAAGATGTTTCATGTTTCGCTCTATTATGGGCCACCTAACGTAAATCACCACCGACACGACTATCATAACTGTGATTGAAAGATATTAGATCAAAGCGGTGAATATTTTTCTGTATATATAAAATAGTCCTATAAATGTAAATAGTATAGATTGTCATGACCTTCCTTTCCACAAAAACCGGCCGACAAGTCCAACGGGAAGGCACGTCAAATATAAGTCTTACTATTCTTTTTTAAAGGATGAGCAATCTATTAACACACACAGAGCCTCCCCATAGAATAACGTTATAGGCTAACACCGACAAGTGCATTGTAAACTGTGATTAAGCTTTCAGTGACGAAAAATGATTTGTTGTAGCTCCGACAAACATGCTCAACGTACTCATCTCATCGCAATTCATGTTCAATCAAGACTCCAAGAAATCTTGTGCACCCAGTGGAACCAACCTCAACGCCATTCGCGGTGAGACTATTTGGAAAGAGCAAACTATATAGTCCGCCAAAGTGCATAAAAACCGTATTGGAATTGTTCACAACCAACTTATTTGTCCAACACCAATCCAACAAGTCTGAGTATGCAATGCGCAATTTCGCTTGGAGAGCCTCAACATCATCATCCACAACCACCAGAGTAATATCGTCAGCTAACAATACTCTAAAATCACATCCTATAAAAGATGGTAAGTCATTTACGAATAAAATAAATATTAAGAGACCAAGGGCTGATCCCTGCGGTATCCCATACTCCATGCATTGCTCGTTGGAATCATGGCCAGCAACAGATACATACATCCTTCACTCCCCAAGGTAAGACATCAGCCAGCCCATCACTCGTCCCCTCAATCCAAGGGCGCCAAGTTTGCCAGCAACAAATTTGAAGTCGATACAATCAAAGGCCTTCGACAGATCAACAAAAAGCGCCGCCACATGCCTACGGGAATCAACATTGCCAGAAACAAACTCCAGCAAACTCTCCGTCGACCTACCCGATCGAAAACCATGCTGGGAGTCAGTCAATAGACTATTTTTCATCAGAAAGGACATGGCTCTATCATAAACAACCCTCTCAACAATCTTTGATGGAACACTGGGAATGGCAAGAGGCCTGTAATTCAGAAGCGATAGCGGATCACCACTCTTAAAAAATAATATATCCTTGCTTATCTTAAGAACATCTGAAAAATATTAATCATTCACAATCAATTGACCAATACACCCTTCGCCCAGAAACTGGGAAGATATAAAGTTTCCTTAACTGAATGCTGTGCACTTACCCTAAAAGTGTTCGTATGTCCCCTTGTTTGAAACCTCTCCGCATCAACTATAATATGCTGGGAAACTTTGCCCTCAATGTACCTCTTGACACTGTCAGCAGTCGTGTCAGGGTGGCATCTTTCAACATACAGCAGTAGGTTCACCCGCCTTCTTCTATAATTGAAACGTGTATTGGTTACTAGGTTCAAAATTAAGTTTCCTATCTACGCCGCTGGAATCAGACGTTTTGTTGAAATTCTTCTTTCCTGATTTCGATTTATACATATCAACATTATTCTTGTCACAGGCTTTTACCTGGATAACTGTTTCATCTGATAAGATGGTGTCATTCAATTCATTAAGTATATCTTCATCAACAACGGCATTGTTTTTATTATTTATTATTGTGGACGAATATGATTTCTCAGTGTTTCTGAAAATTATACTTGCTTGTCAAAAGCCTAACTAAATTAATATCACTGTCCCTCAGAATGCGTATTTCCTCCTTTAATAAACCAATTTCAAGAAACAGTTCACCAGTTTTCCCCGCAACCTTTTCAGCCACTATCTCACCAATTACCGTTTTTATATCAACGTCATCGCAGATGTTAGCTTAGCAGAATTCCGTGTGTTTTCGGCCATTTTTATGGTTAACACAAGCCAAGCAACACACACACACACAATTACGGCAATCAGGAGCACTGAAACACGTCTACACTTCTACCTTAAAACTTTTAACTGCTTTCTTATAAATAATAGATGCACAAACGAATCACCATTATTTTTTAAGCATAGGTAGAACATCTGGTGTAATGGTTTGACATGATTTTGAGACCAGGTGACGTAAACGTTTCTCGGTGTGAAATCTACATTGACACACGTAGTTTTTGATATACCCCCAAAGATGGAACTCAAGAGGTGTACTCTCCGGCGATCGTAGAGGCTAAGAAACCGCTGAATGCGTACCTATCCATTTGTCAAGAAACCTATTTGATAGGTATTTTTCAAGAGTCTTTTAAATTATAAGTTGGGGCCCCGTCTTCCTGGAACTAGATGTTATTGTCTTCCGATAGTGATAAAAGTTAGCATCGAACCATTCTTCCAATTCATTCTGAAGCAAATTTTGATACCGGTCGGAAGTTAGTGGTCCATGATAAAAAATGTGCTTGCTTGTTCCCAAAATTTCCAACCACAGTAGAAGCCAAAACGGTGTTGTTGCCAAAACGTTTTGTATAAATTCGGATTTCTTCTGCACCAAAAATGTGTATTTCGGCGGTAACGATATTCTCATCGGACTATAATATTTTACTGACGAAAATTTTCATCGTTGTGACATTTTCTAGTATACCACTCACAAAATGGCCTTCGTCTTATATCGTCCCCGAGCCTCAATTCTTAGCAGATTTGAAATTTGTAAGGGTGGTATTTGTTCTTACGCAAACTTAAATTAACTGTAGATTTCGTAGTTTTAGTTGCTTGTTCAATGTTTCTAACCGATCTAGTAGGGTCTTGTGCTACAGCTAACAGTACATTCATTGCATGGTTTCTTCTAAAGAATTGGTTCCTTAAATAAAACATACTGCAATAAATTGGTAACTATTCTTCCCTATATGTCTTTATTTGGCTGTACCCTGCCAGAGTCATTATTTAAATATATTTACTCAGCTTTTCGAGTATCTTATGGCACAAAATGTAACATTTTAAGATGTCTAACTTTTCCATAAAATAAAATTTTCTAGCCATTTTTAAACAAATTAAAAGAGCGCGTACCCAGTTAGGTGTATTGTAACAAAGAAAAGTAATTGACACTTATATTGTTGGAAGACCACTATTGTCATTGAAGACAACTTTTTTTTCCAAGGCTCACTATGTTTAGGGTGGTCTTATGATAGTACGGCTTTATGTCTTACATTTTAATGACTAAGAAATCTCATCAAAAATGTGACGGTTTATTGACTTTTCAAAAGGTTCCGCTTTCCGAAATAAATATTTTTCAAGCATTCAGGGCCGTACTCAGAAGATTTTTCAAGAATTATTTTATTTTATGGCTTATGCAAGATGAAAAGATATTTAAACCAGGACAAATGATACATCCTTTAATTTAAATCAAAGATGGTTTTATATTTTGTAATAAAAATAACAGGCCGTATTTAAAAAAACAAGTTGATGATGACATGAAACGACGTATTAAAACTCCGTGAAGGTCATCCAATTCAGCTTAGAAAGTGAGAATGGTAGGGTTATTTTAATTTGTTGAGAAAATTAGTGCCGCAAATTGGATCATCACTTCCACATAGCTGTGATAATCTACTCTATGCAGAAATACATTCTCATGAAATGAATTTAGAGTCCATGACTTGACCACAAAGCAAATATTCGCATTCCTGTACCCATGAACTTCTAAAACGTTATAGTACTCGAGAGTTTTAACGAAAAAATGCAAATTTTCACCAAATCACCCCCTATTTATCCCCTACCCCCTGAAGCGATCTTACCCAAAAACAATTCGAAGCGTTCCTTTATCGGGTGCTAACTGGATACCAAATTTGAAGATTGTACCTCAATTCGTTCGAAAATTAATGCGCCTATTATCAGGCAGACGTACAGGTCAACAGGCCGACAGACCGAGCGACCGACAGACCGACACACAAACAAAAATTCCCTCCAGAATCAAGTTTTCTATATGTTTTAAGACTTCTTACGCCATTTCAGCGAAAAGAAATTCGAAATTTTTGTCACCGATATCCCCCACACATTTAACCACTAATTTAACTTCAGCACAGAATACCAGATGTTTGATTAAATTGTAAGTTTTCTAATGAACAAACTCTAAAATTTTATATTACTCGAATTTTAACAAAAAAAGTCAATTTTCACAAAATCCCCCCCCCCCCCCTCCATCTTCCCCTGCCCGCTGTAGCGATTTTACTCAAAAACAATCCCAACCGTTCGTTTTCCGGGTGATAACGGTACACCAAAGTTGAAGACGATACCTCAATTCCTTCTAAAGTTATGGTAGCTACAAACAGAGAAACATACAGCTTGACACACCGACAGACAGATAGACCAAAAAATTTCGTTCCCAAATCAGATTTTCTATATGCTTTGATATTTTTTACGTTTACGCGAAAATAAAATTTTGAAATTTTTGTCACCGATGAAATCCCCACGTTGTGACGTGAAAGTAATTAAAACGAATTTCAAAATATTATATTTAAAAAAATCTAAACCAGTAAAAGAGAGCTCGCTTTTGAAAACATCATGTAAGAGGTTTTTTAAATGCGCAACTTTTTCATAATTTAGACAAAATTCCTACCATTTCCAATATCCCAATGCTAACCCATCCTTATCTTGGACACACTGTATATATATATATATATATATATATATATATATATATATATATATATATATATATATATATATATATATATATATATATATATATATATATATATATATATATATATATATATATATATATATATATATATATATATATATATATATATATATATATATATATATATATATATATATATATATATATATATATATATATATATATATATATATATATAACCTACCTTCTGTACAATTTACATCAACCGAGGTTGTGGCATTGTAATCGAGCAAGTTAGATAATGTGTGCACGTTCCGCCACTCGAAGCGGGCCTAACGCCGTCGGTCCCGTGTAGCATGCGATGTTGGGCATGTTAAATCTTAGTACGGTGAAACTGCTCTCTTGGGTTGGTGATTGACCTTAGTTGCGGAAATGGTTACAAATTTGAGAAATACTTGGTTCCCGGGTCGAACCGCGAGATAAATAGAGCCACAACAACAGGCTATTGTGCAACAATGTATCCTGGCCTCCTTAGAAACCGCAGTGTCATCATAATAGTGAAGTGGCGCCTGTAGGAATGCAGGCGTAAAACCAGCAAGTGCGAACGGAATATCTCCGGTGACATTCAGCATTAGCAGATCCAGGTCACCTCCAGAGACAATAGTGCCACGCCTGGAGGGGAAGACTATAAATAGGATAAGCACCGAGATAGGAGCGTTCATTGCTTGTTTCCTAGTTAGTCTGGCACATGGCGTGTCAAGTATTTTAATATCACTTATATATATATATTTTTGTCTCATTATTGTATTAAGTAATCATTGTGTTTAAGTAATAATAAATTGTTTAAAAAAGTTAATTGTCTTAACGCTAAAGTTAAGTGGCGCAGTCGTTAGTATTGGTTAAGAAACCGAAAGAATATCGATTTCTAAGCGTATCGACGTCCAATAACCAATTAGAACCAAGTTACGCAGAAGTCATAGCCAAGCAGCCAAATGGGAGCAGAAACCATCATAGTATTGTAAGTTGTTTACTGCTATCCAATTTCACATTTTCCTGCCATATTTTTCAATTGTATGTGTGTGTATTGATATAATTATATGTCAGACTCAGAAGACGAGTCACAAAGCTTAGGGAATATTGAGTACAGATTGAGATCGATAAGTATAAGCGATAATATCGCAACAGTAACTAATTCAAATAGTAGTAATAGTAGTAGCAACATGACTGACCAGTTCAAAGAATTTTTCTTAAAAGCTATTCCCGAATTTGACGGGCAACCAGCTAATGTGGGTAATTTTTTAAAGTCATGCGACCTCGTAATGAACCAATTTTATATGCCAAACGAGAATTTATATATGAATCATTTCTTATTAAATTACATTCAAACAAAACTAACGGGAACAGCGAGGCTTATAATTAACACTAAGATAATAAACACATGGACCGACTTGAGAAGCGCTATTGTGGACAATTTTTGCGATCAGCGCGATTCTAGTAGCCTACTAGCAGAGCTATTCACCTTGAAACAAAGGAATGCGGAAGATGCCCTTGCATTCGCTAACAGATGCAGGCATATCGAACAATTACTCATATCTAATCTAATAGCTAACGAACAGAACGAAGGCGTTAAAGTAATAAAAATGAACATTTACCAGGAACAAACATTAAAAGCATTTTTAGGCGGAATTAGGAACCCGTTAGGTCTAGCTCTTAGAAGTAGGTCACCAGGAAGCATAGAAGACGCCCTAAAGTTTGTATTCGCAGAAGAAAATTTCGATTATAGGGACAAAACAGTACAAAAAAATTTTAATCAGAATAGGTCAGACGGACAAAAATTCTTTCCAAGACAAAATAACGCACCGTTCAATAATGTGCAGTTTCAACGACCGTTTCAAATTAATTTCAGACCTTTTCAACAACACAATAACCAACAACATAACCCAACAAACTTTCAACCTAATTTTAGACCATCTCAGCAACAAAGTAGACCGCAATATAATCAAACGAGTTTTCAAAATAGACAAAATCCGCAATTTATGAATAGAACTAATTTTTCAAACAATTTTAGACGACAGAATTTTAATAACCCACAGGGACAAAACCCTATAATTAACAATAGGAACTATCACGAGCCAATGGAAGTAGACAGCTCGAATACGAGGTTGTCACAAAGACGAGCAGCCCCATTACATAATACAGAGTTTAGCGATTACAACGTAACCAACGAAGGTTACGAATCAAATAGCATAGACTACGAAACAAACGATACAAATTACGCAAATTATGAGGCAAGCCAGGGAAATTCACCTGCTGACGAATACGATAACCAACACGGAAATTTTCCCATCGCGAGCACCTCCCAACACGACACGTAGTCGATGTACTTAATATTAATGATTTAAATAGGTTACCATATATAGAAATTAAAGAAATTAGAGGAAAATTATTGATAGACAGCGGATCGTCGAAAAATTTATTAAACCCAACAATAGCCCATCAAGATTTCGCAAACAAAATAAGGACACAACCATTCATGATTCGGACCCCGCACGGAACTTCGACTCACTCAGAACGCATAAATATCACCCTTAAATCAATTTCGAACAAGGCACAAGAATTCTGCCTTTTCGAATTTAACCCTTTATATTCAGGTCTCATTGGGATCCAATTCCTAAGGGACAATGAAGCCAGAATAGATTTTAAAAACGAAGTCATGCATCTAGGTAAGCAAATCATTAAAATTCAATACCCTCAATTAAACAATGTCAATCAACCGGCAAGAATAAAAGCCAAAGCAGATGGTTCACAAGACCCAGATACTACAGCCACTGTAAACAGTATCATAACAAAAGAGTACTTCAATTGTAATGGAGAACTTGAACTCGTAAATTACATGTTCGCGCACAAGGACGAAGATTATGAAACACCGCGGAACCTACAGACTAGCCGATTACGTAACCAATATAAGTATCACGTTACAGATGAACGTAAGCGCAGCTCAAGGACGCCCACTATAACACAAGATAATGTTATATCGACAATTCAACCATATAATACGAATACTCGACATACAGGGAGCGAGCAAAAACAGATTAACTGCGAAAACATAATGGAACAAATAGACGTAGATTATTTAAACGATGAGGAAAAACAGTTGTTATTTAATTTGTTATCAGAATATAAGGACATATTTTTAAACAAGGACGAACCATTGACGCACACAAATGCTATAAAACATAGAATAAGGACCATTGACGACATACCAGTCCATTCTAAATTATATAGATATCCATACATACATAAACCGGAAGTAGATCGACAAATAAATGACATGCTAAGGCAAAAAATAATCAGGAAAAGTCACAGCCCATACAGTTCACCCATTTGGGTCATATCAAAAAAACTAGACAAGTCAAATAAACAAAAATGGAGGATTGTAGTGGACTATAGGAAACTAAACGAGAAAAAAATACCGGACAGACACCCAATTCCCAAAATAGATGAAATACTGGACAAAATTGGACGAGCTCAATATTTCTCGACAATCAATTTGATTTCTGGATATCACCAAATTGAAATGGACCCCCGGGACATAGAAAAAACGGCGTTTACCACCGATACGGGACACTGGGAGTGCACTAGTATGCCGTTTGGGTTATCAGGGGCTCCAGCGACCTTTTCCAGGCTCATGCAGAACGTGTTAGAGGGTCTAATTGGCCAAACATGCCTTGTATACATGGATGACGTCATAGTTTTCTCCACGTCATTACAAGAACACATAGAGAAACTAAAACTGGTATTCGAACGTTTCAGACAAAGCAACTTAAAGATCCAGCTAGACAAAAGTGATTTCCTAAAGAAGGAAGCCGAGTTTCTGGGACACGTCGTGAGCCCAGACGGGATCCGTCCGAATCCGAGGAAACTAGACGCAACAAGGAAATTCCCGATACCAAAAACCCAAAAAGAAATTAAATCATTTTTAGGACTAGTCGGATATTACAGAAAATTTATTGAAAATTTCGCACACGTCACGAAACCACTAACCAAGTGTTTAAAAAAGAATTCTAAAATAAACGTTAATAACGAGGAATACATTGGTGCCTTTAACTCATGTAAAGACATCTTAATGAATTCACCCGTGCTTATACCACCCGATTTCTCTAAGGATTTTATACTAACAACCGACGCTTCAAACGTGGCGATAGCGGGCATATTAAGCCAAGGGGAACCCAATTCAGACCACCCGATAGCCTATGCCAGTCGTACCTTAAACGAAACCGAATCTAGGTATAGCACCATAGAGAAGGAATTGCTAGCCATCGTGTGGGCAACTAATTATTTCCGTCCATACTTATACGGACGCAAATTCACTATATATACGGACCATAAACCATTAAAATGGCTATTTTCGTTAAAACAACCAAATTCAAAATTACTCCGTTGGAGATTAAAATTAGAAGAATACGAATTCAAAATTGAATACAAGAAAGGAAAGCTGAATTGCGCAGCGGACGCCCTTTCTCGAGTAGAGATCCACCCTATAGATATAGACAACCAATCAATGGCCAATAATGTCGACGAGGAAGAAGAAATAATAGAAATAGAGGACGACGAAGGTGGAATAGAAATAAACGAGGACGAAACAGCTAATTCAAATGCGGATTCTTACTCAGCACCCGGTATACCAATATTAGAGGAAGAAATTATTAACAGTAAAACAAATCAAATAGTCTTTAAAAACACAGACAAACCAGAAATATTCTCAGTAAGGAAAGACAAACGAAACTTTATTTATGCAAACTTCAATTTAAATGACCCCAATCAAATAGAAAAATTTATAAAGGAATACTGTTTACCACAAAGAAAATATTATTGCCTTTTCGTAAATGAACAAGATTACGAACTAGTCAGTTCGGCAATCGACAAAAACTTTAATAATGTAGAGTCACCAAAATTTTATAGATGTTTAGAAATGAGGGAAGAAATCCAGGAAGACGAGCTAACGGATATGATAGTCAAATATCATCAGGGTAAGTCCAACCATCGCGGGGCTGAGGAGACTTACTTAAGAATAAAGAGAAAATACTATTACCCCAATTTAAAGAAACACATAGAAGAATATGTAAAAACGTGTGAGCTGTGTAAAACGTGCAAATATAACAGGAACCCGGTACAGATAGCATTAGAACACACTCCAACAGCATCCAAACCTTTAGAAACACTCCACGTAGATACGTTCCAAATTGAACGAGCAATATTTTTAACCATATTGGATCCATTCAGTAAATTCGGTCAAGCATTTCCCATCACAAGCAAAAACGCTACAGAAATTGCAAAAAACTTAATTAAATACTTTTCACAGTACGGAGCGTGTAAAACCCTAATTGCGGACCCAGGAACGGAGTTCTCGAATTTAGTAGTAAAAGAACTACTAGAGACATACCAAATAGAATTGCACACCACAACACCCCAAAACCCCGAATCAAAGGGACCCATAGAACGATTTCACAGCACCATCATTGAACATTATCGATTATTTAAGGAGAAATTCAAAAATATGAAACCCATAGAATTAATACCCTACTGTATATTCGCCTATAATTCCACGATACACTCACAAACACTAAAACCACCATTCGACTTAATATTCGGCTATATACCGGAAATGTTTAACTACGACCCGGAAGTAATAATTACGCAAGAGTATAACGTACAACACAAAGAAATTATGAAAATCATCTACGAAATGGTTAGAAGTCGCATAGAAACGTCAAAACAAAAAACCTTACAACGAACTAATAAAAACACGAACCAGCCGTTCAAGGAAGGCGACGTGGTATACAAACAGATACCACCGGGATTTCATAAAAAACATAAAAACCCCTTTTCAGGACCCTATTCAATAATATCCTTATTAGAACATAACAAAGCTATTCTAATAAACCATAAAAATGACGAACAGACAATAGCACATCTAAGAAATTTACGTCTTGCAGGTTCCTTGCCGCAGGAATAACAGCCCAAATACAAGACTTGACGGACAATCCAGGTATGCTGCCAAAGAAATTAGGTACAGCATACACAGAGACTAGCAGCTGGAACTTGATACATATACATGACCTGACACAACTACACGAAGACTATAACCAAATAAAAAGACATTACATAAACACAGTTACGTCTATGACAAAAGATTACCACGACGAATACCATAATTTTATACTAACATTAAATTTTACTATAGATAATATAGACGATACATTTTATAGGATATTCTTAGGGAGAGATAACATCAATGAGAGACAGAGACGGGGCATAATCAATGGGCTAGGATCGATATTTAAATCAATAACTGGCAATCTCGATTCACAAGATGGCGAACGTATATATCAGGCAATAGAAATATTAAGTACAGACCAAAACAAAATTCATGATCTTTTTAAATCGCAAAATTCGGTAATGCTAGAAGCAATTGGAGAGTTCGATAAAACGATCGTAGGGTTGAGTCACAATCAGGGCACGATAATAAATAGAATAAACGAGTTAGGTAACACAGTTGATAGCCTTAGGACCGAACAACTAACGCACTATCATCGCATCAAAATCCTAGAGCTGCTGACCCAGCTGGGACATTTATTGAATAATATTCAAGAATTAGCACTCACAACTGAGAATGCAATCACTTTTTCAAAATTAGGAATTTTTCACACATCCATATTAAAACCAAAATTTATAATAAAAGAAATCAATAGAATACATAAATACGTAACAAATGCCAAACTAATAACAACCACTGATCTGAATCTGTATGAAAAAATATTCAAAATAAAAGCAGTACAAAATAAATTCCAAATTATATTTCAAATAGAAATACCTCTAGTTGAAAAATCAGAATATGATTACTATCAGTTATACACATTACCTGTCCCAAAAAATCCACACACCTTTACCATGATAATCCCTAGAACCAAATACTTGATCCGAAGCAGTAAACAATATGCCTTTCGAAATGAAGAATGTCAAAATTTAAAGAACAAATTATATTTCTGCCAAGACGACAATCCAACAGCCATGAATGATCAGAACCCATGTGAAATAAAACTAATAAAATTTCAAAAGCCTATCGATAATTGTAACCAAGAATTAGTCAAAATTAAACAAACCACAGTTTCGAGATATGGAACCAGTCAATACATCATCTTAGCGCCAGAAGAGACAAACGCCAGAATAACTTGCCAGGAACAAGAGTGGACCAATATCATCAAGGGTACCAAATTGGTCAACCTCCAACCAAATTGCCAATTGAAAGTAGGAAACAAAATTTATAAAACCGGCCCCACTACAGCGGAAACACAACAACTATTCAATCTCCCCAAATTAGAAACCACCACTACGAAGGAAAAAACAAATTACGAAAAGGTACCCGAACTCAAATTAGACAACGTACAGCTGCATAACATCGAGCAGATCCAACACCAACTCCAAAACATTAAGAAAAATATACCAGGCCGAATGGAACTACCATTACATCACCTGAGTATATGGACCATATTATTGTACGTGGCTATTTTAACCGCCATCATAATGATAGCCGTCAGATGGGGAGTCATAAGAAGAAGAACCACTAGAAGAACTACGAAGATCAACCCAAGAACCGACAAGGGAGAATTGAAGATCAACCCAGGAACCACCGAAGCCGGATTTCCCTTGAAAATCCGGAACGAACCGTAGCTTCGTTCTTCAAAGGGGGGAGGAAATAAATAGAGCCACAACAACAGGCTATTGTGCAACAATGTATCCTGGCCTCCTTAGAAACCGCAGTGTCATCATAATAGTGAAGTGGCGCCTGTAGGAATGCAGGCGTAAAACCAGCAAGTGCGAACGGAATATCTCCGGTGATATTCAGCATTAGCAGATCCAGGTCACCTCCAGAGACAATAGTGCCACGCCTGGAGGGGAAGACTATAAATAGGATAAGCACCGAGATAGGAGCGTTCATTGCTTGTTTCCTAGTTAGTCTGGCACATGGCGTGTCAAGTATTTTAATATCACTTATATATATATATTTTTGTCTCATTATTGTATTAAGTAATCATTGTGTTTAAGTAATAATAAATTGTTTAAAAAAGTTAATTGTCTTAACGCTAAAGTTAAGTCGCGTCTAGAATTTGTTGAACTGTGATGTTTCGACCCTTGTTTTGGGGCCATTTCAAGAGGTTAAGAAAATGTGAAAGGAATATAACTCTAAGGCCTCAATCTGCCTACCCCTGAGAGACGTGGATAAGGAAAGGTAAAGTTGTTGTGTTCGCTTCCGGGGCCTCTATAGACCTTTTTCCCAGCCTTCTCTAAATATCATCTGTATTGTGTTACAGTGGGGCGTCTATTTGGGTCATTAGACGGGGTTGTACGACTCATCGTGTGAGATACATTCCCTTGAATGATTTTTTTTAGTTGTAACTATGTACTACAAATTTGTTTAATTGGTCTCGCTTTTTTTTTAATATAAATATTGCTCTCAAAGAGTTGCTATCCTTTAAAAATTTGTTTTGATTGTTAATTAATTCTTGAAGCCGCCAAGTAAATATTGTAATATCTTTTCAGCAGTTTAGAGTAAATATAATAATACCCTTTCAGCAGCTCAAAGTAAATTAAGGAGCATTAGGCACAGATTTAAATTTGTCTCACAGTAGGGCACGTAACTAACAATACACGCAGATCTATCTGGCCAGAAAGATTAATTAAGCAGATACTAACTACATTTGAGAACGTCATTTTTATTTACCGATTTCTTCATTCTCTTGTATTTTTATTTGTCAATGAATCAGTGATTTATATTTTACATAGCACTGCATACCAAACCATCTATTATTGCTTAATAAAAATTTGTAGTTGAGCTTCACTTTTGCTTTTCAATTTACCCAACAAATTCCTTAATAAGTTCCCACCAAGTCCAACAGCTTTATAAAACATAATATTATATAGATTTCTTTATTAACGAACATCTATCGAGAGCCTTGAACTGAAGGTCTTACAAATATGAGATTTTGGTCAAGACTAACCAAATAGTAAGTATTTAGTCTAATTATCTTTATAAACTGATGGGTGATTTCTTGTTATTGTCTTTGCTTAATTGTTAAAATTAGCCTTCCCTGAGTTATTTACAAAAAATTCTCGTCTCTGTCGGGTTAATTATTAAGAAATATTTTAAATTTGAAGCTTAGAGTAATTCATGTTGCTGTTTTTGTCATTTGTATAATTAGGGTAGGGTCTAAATCTTACTAATACCTTTTGAAAGTGGTACTATATATATATATATATATATATATATATATATATATATATATATATATATATATATATATATATATATATATATATATATATATATATATATATATATATATATATATATATATATATCATATCATATAAAAATTCAAATGGACTTTGCTTTCGGGTTGCACCATCAGTAGCTATCTATTAGCGAATTTTTTTGGAATAAAAATTCGCTAGTAATCGGAGAACGGATCAAATAGGATAATATGTGTAATCGAATTTATTTGGATATAAGTCTATTTACGTAAATATGTACGTTCTGCGCAAAAAAGCAGACGACGAACACCTGTAGGTTTATAAAATTAAGTTTTTTTATTACGTTCTTCTGGTGAAGACACTTAAAAAATAACGTTACGCTTCTTGCTTGTCTTCTACATGCTTCACTTATTCTTAAAATAACACCAGTGCGGTCACAAGAAACCAGAAACACTTTTTGTTGTATATATAGATTTGATGGGTACCTTTGTGCAGCATAAAAAACAACGACATATCACTGGAAAAAAAGCAACGTAATATGGGTATAACAATTTTTAATATCGATTATCAAAAGAGCGTTGTAGGTTAAGTTACATAAAATCACAAATAGCTTCAAATACCAGTTATCTTAAACTTTACGTACCTATATCATTCTATTTAGAAACAAATATTGACTACTGTACTGACATTATCTAACATAACGTGGTACAAAAGGTTAATTAATTTTATTTTATTTTGGACGGTTGTTACAGCATCCACCATTTTATTTCAATTTTCATGTTATATAAGATTAGTGTCTGGGTTGGTGTCGACTTCACTATGAAAAACGGCAAGCAAGAGAATGAACTTTTTGGACAAGGTTTCTATATAAACACGAATTCAAGATCATTATCACTTACCTTGATACCACATTCTTGTCTTGGCTAAAAAGCCATTTTGTTTCAATTTTCATGTTATAAAAATTTAGTGTCTGTATTGGTGCTGATTTCACTATGAAAAACTGCAAGCAAGGGGTTGAATTTATGGATGAGATTGCTATATAAACATGCTTTCAATATATCTATCTCTTATCTTGGCACCACATTTTTGTCTCGGCTCAAAAGCCATTTTATTTTAAATTTCATGTTATATAAAATTAATGTCTGTATTGGTGCCGATTTCATTATGAAAAACGGCAAGCAAGACGCTAAAATATTTACACAAGGTTGCTGTCTAAATGTGCTTTAGAAATCATTATCACCTATCTTGGCACCATGTTTTCGTCTTGGCTAAAAAGCCTTTTTATTTAAATTTTTATCTTGCTTAAAATTGGCGCCTATATTTTGGTGCATACTTCACCATGAAGGACGGCAAGCAAGTGGTTAAAATGTTTGCAACAGGTTACTATGTAAATGTGCTTTCAACATCATGGTCAATTATCTTGGCAGTAAATTTTTGTCTTCCATGAAATAGCCATTTTATTTGTGTCTATATTTGGATGCCGACTTCACCATGAAGGACAGAAAGCAGGGGGTTGAAATTTTTGCATAGGGTTGCTACCAAAATGCACATAAAATTTCTATTATAACTCAATAATATCTTGGCACTCTATTTTCGTTTTGGTCATATTTGGCCTTAATTATGTTCTCTTTTGTATATGGTGAAATTATTATTTTTGTTGCGATTCTTTGCCATCTAGGCAGCAAACATGTCACTGGCTGTTTCAGGTTGAAATTAATATTATTTATAATATATTGGAAACTGGCCGCTGGAAATGTTAGCAGCTGGAATTTGACTGTTAACTTCACGCCGCTTGAGATCCTGGCAAAGCCGAGAGTGAAATGAACGATCGTATAGATGTGAGAAGGGTTCTATAGGGAGAAGCAAGGTCTTAAATTGCACACAGAAAAGGTAAGTATTATTACTCTACTCACTCACAGTTTTTCTCTAATACTTGTTTTTCCCTGAATTCTTTTCGTGCTATTAGGTTGAACTGTCAATCTTCTTCATTGTTCCCTTGAAGTTTCTGCTTTACAAAAACTTGCTCCAAACTTAAAAAACATCTCCTTTTGTCCTTAATTTTTCTCTTCCTCCAATCTTAATAATTTCTCTTACTCTCTGTTTACTTTTTTTTCTTGACGACGGTAACCAATTGAAAATTTATTGTTGGCCACCTTCAAAAATCTTTCAACTTAAGATTTTTCACAATAATCTTCATCATTATTTCCGCGGATACATCATTTTTAATTGTTGTTGGTCATTATTTACAGTCATTCATTTCTTAACATATATGCTACATTTGCCTTGTCAATTTGACATCTGCTAGTAAATTTAATCATCTGATCTATATCTAGGTTATGACATCTTAATATTCTTAATTCTAAATACCACAATACCACATTACACTTCCTAAAAACTATTTTGTACTGTTTGCACTTTCCGAATATTCACTTTATCTTGCTTTAGAGTCTTTATCTCTTATTTGTCCGCACTAAGTTCAATCATTTTTCTGGAGTCTATTGTCCTGGATATAATTTTCACTTCGTATAGACCTTTAACTCCTATAAACTGATTTACAATTATTATATTCTTGTCTTACTTTCTTTAATCCATACATACATCATATTTGAGAATCAATCCTGACTTAGATTTTAAATTTTATACCAGGTCTTATGATATACTTGTGAAATCGTTAGTTTTATTTTCTCCCTGTCATGATAATCATTCCTGCCTAGATATTGTATACATCAAAGAGCAGTTTTTTTTTAATTTTGTTAGTCTCTATATGGGTTGTTCTAGAGTATTTTGTTGGATTGTATGGTGTTCGACTTTCATGTAATAGTATATATGTGTGGGGTCCTAGCCCGCGCTCATTTGCAAACATTTTTTCAAAATTCAAAAGTCGGGATCTCCCAATTAGTGAATTTTTCTACGAAAATTCACTAAAAACTAATTTTGTATCTGTAATGACATTTTAAGCAGCTTTAAATCTACTGCGCTAAGATTCAGAATATAATTTCTGCTTCAGTTGTTACGGACAACAGGTGTTTCCTATGACTTGTTGAATAAACATAACACCGGCCATGAATGGAAGAACTGCTATGATAATTCTGTGAGAAATTTTATGATAAGAATGTATATTTCACGCAAAGATCAACTGTTAAATCGATTTAATGCGAGAAAAGTGTTTGTTATTGCATCACGTGAAGTAAATAGGTAGTACTTAATGTTTCCATCATAGCATGATAATCTGCTGTATGCTTAATTGTTGGTAGGTTGAAACGTATTTCCTGGAATTATTTAAACTGATAGTAGATGTAATGAATATGGTGAAAGTATGCTTATCTATTACTGAAGTATAAAAGAAGAAAACAAGATGTAGTTCACAGGCCCACGTTTTGTACTTGGTCTGTATTGTATGGTATAGCCTCCTTAGTCGCCTTTTGAGAAAGCTATATACTTTTCGTAAAACGGAAAATTCACTAATGAGGAGATATGTGTTATATATATATATATATATATATATATATATATATATATATATATATATATATATATATATATATATACAGGCTGGCACATTGAAAACGAAACAGACCGATTTGCGTCCAGATAAATTTTTTTTAAGAAACGCTGAAACACGTCAATTTTAATATTGAGGGGGACATGTTTTGACATAAAACTCAACTTTGTCACATCAACCCCTTAAGGGTGGTGATAATAACCCTTATATTTTAAATAGGGAACATGGGTCGATTGTTACATCATTTGAAAGCTCTTTCTTTTCTTAATTCAGCACTCTAATTTTTGTTGAAGTTTTATCAACTCGTTTAAAAATTATTCACAGTTGGCGTTGCAAGATTGTATTTTATTCATTGTGATAAGAAATCTACTAATTAGTCAATTTTTCGTTAAAAAAAAAACTAAAAAACAAAACCAAACGTTCAAAAAGGTTTATTCAGTTAAGTAAGTGTTCGAATTGTTGACCACCAGCTTCCATACAAAAGTACAAATTTTGTTCAAAACGAGCTCTGACATTCTGGAGCATTTGTGGAGTTATTAGACGGCATTCTTTAACAATGCGCCGTCGTAATTCCTCCAGAGACTCTGGTTCTGTTGCATAAATTCTACTCTTTAAATGGCCCCATAGAAAGAAGTCTAAAGGAGTTAAATCCGGTGAAATAGGGGGCCACTCAATAGCACCTCTACGCCCAATCCATTGCCCTGAAAAGTCTCTGTTCAAAAACTTCCTGACACGTAGTGAAAAATGCGGAGGAGCTCCATCTTGTTGGAGACACTAATTGGTTCTCTTGATAGCGATCATCATTTTCAACAATGTCAATTAGTAGAGGGTAAGCGATATCTTCTAGTAACTCCAAATACGTTTCGCCACTCAAATTGCCATCAAGAAAAATTGGTCTGATTAAAAGGTCTCCACAAATGCCAGTCCAGACATTCAATTTCTGTAGAGTTTGAGTGTGGACTTCGTGAAAATTTCTTGGATTATTGTCTGCCCAATAACGACAATTCTGACGAGCGACTGTAGAGTTTAATAAAAACTTACACTCGTCTGAAAAACAGATATTGAACAGAAAGTTCCCGTTATCAGCTATTCAGGCAGTCATAACTTCACAAAACTCCAGCCGCCGATCAAAATCATCTTCATTCAGTTGTTGTACAAGATGAATTTTATACGGGTGAAATTTATGATGCTTCAATATTTGCTGAATAGTTCTTCTTTTGATGTTTGAAACAATATCCAATTTTCTCGTGCTCAAAGTTGGGTCTGCAGCAATTTGTTCTAAAACTTCAATTTCAGTAGTCTCATTTCTAACCGGAAATTCACGTTCAGGATCCCGTTTTTTGTTAGCTACTTAACCACTTTGTCAAAACTTTGCAACTAACTCCAAAATGTATTTTCTGTTAAAATGTCTGTTCAAATGTCGTTCATTAAACAAATTTGCGGTACGGTTGGCACAGTCATCGTAAGAGTAATTATTTCAACTCCTGCTTCTACAGAATACACCATTGTAAAATTAATTTTCGGTAGTACTACCAAGTACCAAACCGACCGATAAACTGAAATAATAAACCGCATTTCGCTCATTCCGATAATTAATGTTCTGATAGTCATTTTTTTGTTTACAAACCAACAAAACGTGAATAATTTTGAAACGAGTTCATAAAACTTCCCAAACATTAGTGTGGTGAATTCAGAAAAGAAAGAGCTTTCAAATGATGTAACACTCGACCCATGTTCCCTATTTAAAATATAAGGGTTGTTATCACCACCCTTAAGGGGTTGATGTGACAAAGTTGAGTTTTATGTCAAAACATGTCCCCCTCAATATTAAAATTGAAGTGTTTCAAAAAAAAATTCTCTGGACGGAAATCGGTCTGTTTCGTTTTCAATGTATATATATATATATACCTCGTACCGATAACTCAAAAAATAATAAACCGATTTTAATGAAATTTGGTACGTTCCTTTGTGAGTGGCTTGGACAAGTTCGTTAGCCAGGAAAATCGGACTAGTCTTTCGGGAAAAATTTTGAGTTTTCCTTCGGAAAATTATTGTATCTCCAAAAATAATACAGCTACGGCAACGAAATTTGGCACTCACGTGTCGGATATCAAACCTACCCTATATGCCGATATTCAGATCTCTAAGTTAAAAAAAAAGTTATAGGTATTTAAAGAAAAAAGATAATTGCGGGCCACTGAAGATAATTCTTTTATTAGTTTTCGGTGTGACATATACATATACATATATATATATATATATATATATATATATATATATATATATATATATATATATATATATATATATATATATATATATATATAGAGAGAGAGAGAGAGAGAGATAATCGAAACTGACCAAAGATATGCGATCGAGGGGGCCTAGTTTGCGCCCATTTGAAGAAATATTTTTTCAAAATTCAATGAGTTTTAACTAAAACAAGCACGCCCCTGTGCGGTTTAAAAATGCACCTAATATTTTGCCACTTACACAAGTGAATGTAGAAGTATGTTATAAAATAGATAAATAAACGAAACTATTAAATATCCAAGTAAATGACAATTTGTCAAAAGATTTTGATCCAAGGAGACGACAGAAAAGTATTAAACTCAAGCAAACGTTATGAGATGATTAAGCTTGCAGAACTATTCAATTTCATCTTCCCACAAAATACCTCAATGTTATACAAGAGCGCCAGATTAGAGTTGAGGTTGTCAAGCTTGGAGCACGGTTGCTTTTACAAAACCGATTTAAAATTCTCTCTCTCTCTCTCTCTCTATTTCTCTCAACACAGATATTATTCAGAGTAGAAAATAAGCTCTAGCTATTCTTGAAGCTGTGTTGACACTTTATGAGCTTTGCAACAAGCGTTATCGAATAAATAATTTTCATATATGAAAGAAAAACTGAAGACACGGGAAATATACTTTTATAAAAACTGAAAGGAACATGTTACAAAAATGGAGACTATTATTTTTCAGTAAGTGTATATTTCTTTTTAGATCCTCTGTGGATAAGTGGTAAGAACGTGTGCATCGCGACCGAAGGGTACTGGATTCGACCCCAGAGTTCTCCTTTCATGTTTTCAGTACGTACTGTACAATTAACATCAACTGAGGTTGTGGTATTGTATTTGAGCAGGTTGAATGCACGTTCCGCCCTTCCGAGGGAGCGTAAAGCCTTCGGTCCCGTGTCCATGCGATATTGGGCACGTTAAAGATCCCTACTTTCCTTACAGAAAGACAGGGCTTCAACAAGATTTTCAAGATGAGGTGAAACTGCTCACTAGCGTCGGTGAGTGGCCATAGTAGCGGAAATAGACAGACGTTAAAGAAACAAAGCACACATATTTCTTTTTAAATTTAGAAATCTATCTGAAAGTTCATATATATTACAGACTTATTGAAGTACTATTTAAACATTTTTTTACCACATTTTTGAACGTTTTTAGCTGATTGCAAAAGTTTATGCAGGTGAATTTTCGTCAAAAATTCCTTGTAACAAGCTTTTTTAATAAACGCTAATTAAAACCTGTAAAACGCATATTTCAGGTTCGTTTTGATTATTTAATACCAGAAAAATTACTCTAAAAATTTTAGAGCTTTTTTTCTTATAATGTCGCGATTTTAAACGTCAACATTGCAGATTTATAGACAAATATTCAGATTTCCTATAACGAATGCGAACTAGTCCCTCTAGAAGCCATGGACGGCGTCAGTTATATATATATATATATATATATATATATATATATATATATATATATATATATATATATATATGCATATATGCAGGGTGGCGCTATTGTACGGTAAAGCTAGAGATATCCGTACAAGATATGAGAAAAAATTATATACACTAATTATAGGGCGTCTTGAGCTTTCTCTTATAAAGTTATTTTTACAATCACAAGCCCATAGGTCGTTGCTGATAAATTATTTTTTTAATGGAGCACCCCTTATATTATTGCATATTTGAATTTTCCATTATAATGGCTGTTTATAGAGGAAAATTAATATCGTTCACCGTTTTTATTAATTATTTCAGTCGTTTTGCAATTTTTCAGGTTTTTAGCAGACTTAAAAATGGTGATACCGCGCTTTTACCAATAGTTAGCGATGTTCTATAAAATGACGTATTTAGGGAGGTTTATGCTTATGGTATTCATCGGAAAAATCGAGTTGATATATGAAGCGCGCTCTGGAGTATTGGCTGAATTAAAAAGTTCAAACTGCCGTAACTAAATTTTTTCAAAGAGAACACCTTTTTATTTATATTTCACAAGTAAAGGGCATGCCCTCTGATACAACTTTTCTGTAATACTTCCTATACCTACGAACTCTAGTTTTACTAATCGCATATCATGATTCATGTAGGAATCAGTGTAATTTTTTTTCAGTTTTTTATTCAATTCCGATAATTGATCGGATTATTTGACTATTTAGAGAACTTTTGAAGAAAGTAACTAAACAGAAAGCAGAACCACCCACGAAAATAATAACAGAGTTTTGCACTAGATACTTATTTCGACAACGAAGTTGTCTTTATTGGTCCCTGTCATTATTTTTTTTGGTTTTTTGGGTGAATCTGCTTTTTGTTTAAGTTTCCAGCCACAGTCACCAATCGTAGCATTTTATACAAATAGATCAGAAATAATTAAGTTGATAGGAATTAGTATTCTTACATTTTCATAATATATAAGTCTTTGATCAATTGTTTTCACATGTTTTCGCAAATGCCAAATGAAATTTTAGAGTGACCAGTAGGTATTGCGACACTTGGGCTAGACAGGAAGTGACGTCACTGGCGCCGGCGCCTAGCCACGCCCCGGCGCCTGCCCTGGCGCTTGCCCCGGCGCCGGCGCTTAGCCACGCCCTGGCGCCTACCCTGACGCAGGCGCCAGCCCCGGCCCCGGCGCCTGCCCTGGCGCCACGCCCGACGCCTGCCCTGGCGCCAGCCCCGGCGCCTAGCCACGCCCCGGCCCCCGGCGCCAAGCCCCGGCGCCAGCCCCGGCGCCCAGCCACGCCCTGGGCCAGACAGTCACATTTAGTCTTGTTATGTAAACATTCTAAGGTCATTGACCTGTCTTTGGCCAGACAGTGACGTCACATGACTTGTGCCAGACAATCACATAAGTGTCTAACCTATTACTTCAAATTATTATATTTTGAAAAAAACCATTTGGTGCAGGTGAGTTTCGAACCCGGGGCATTCAGATGGGAGGCAACGATGCTACCCGTTAAGCTAAGCAGACGCTTGTTAATTTATTGTTTTAGGTTGGTATATATATATACGACTTTTAATTACAAACCATACATGTAATATAATTAAAGTTTATTATTAGACAAATGGATGATTTACAAAATAATGTTTAATATTAGAGGCGGAACCAAAACGGAAGAACCAAAATGGCGGAATGAAAGATGGAAGCCTGTGATACCTTAAGCTGACATTATAAAAATGGCGGCTTTCTTTCTTAAAGATGGTGCCTTTCGCTTGATGGTTGAAGACTTATTTAAAAATAACACACAGAGGTCGTTAGCAAACAAAAGAAGGAAGTTCAGAAACATACTGTAGGGGGGGGGGGGGGCCTTGATGGGTAAATGGTATTCGTGTTTGAGCTTGTCTAGAATACAGCCGTTAGAAGTATGACATCATCCACAAACCTGTTCCACAAACCTGTTTGAGTTTTGTCTGTACGGTTGTTATCTAGTGTAATTTCCGTTGAATGACATCACCCCATTATTTGTGTTTGAACTTGTCTGTGTATCTGTTTAATATACGCAAGAGAGAGGCCCGCTTAGGGTAAATAACGTGTCAGTTGATGACTTTGGTGAATGTTATCTTGTGTTATATCTGTTC
Source organism: Tillus elongatus (assembly GCA_964006375.1). Classification (NCBI taxonomy): domain Eukaryota; kingdom Metazoa; phylum Arthropoda; class Insecta; order Coleoptera; family Cleridae; genus Tillus; species Tillus elongatus. The sequence continues at coordinate 48,342,474 of OZ023267.1, read as the reverse complement.
AATCACCCCCATTACTCGTGTTTGAGCTTGTCTAGTACAAACCGAAAGGATGACATCATCCATGTAAATTGTTCACTACACACTGTTAAACTCATTCAAAATTTAGTTATCGTAGAGGTAAGACGTGCTTCAGTTAACTCTAACGTATCCAAGTGCTCAGTAGTGTGTTTAAAATGGCTACATTAAATGATGTGTGCTACCAGCAAATTAAAGACAACTTCTGGTATGGTTTATTTGCAGACTTTCAATTAATTATTGATAAAAACACTGGTTATTTTAATGCGACTAAGCTGTGTAAAGATGGTGAGAAAAGATTCAGACATTGGTTGGAAAATAAGAAAACTAAAGAGTTGATTACCTATTACAACGGTCAGGCGAAGAAACATTTAGGTAGCCAGAATACCGATTACCTTAATATTTCAACCGAAGATGTCCACTTAGAGTCACATCTAGGGGGCCGGAATTCCGGCCCCCTAGATGTGCTGGAAGCAACATCTCAACTAACACCTACAACCGCTACATACTTGGTGGACTTTGGTGGAACACAGACTGAAAACAACTTGATATCTGGTACATATGTCTGTAAAGATTTGATATTAAATTTGGCTTGTTGGATATCCAATAGTTTCTATGAAAAGTGCAACCAAATTATTTTTGATTTTTTCGTAAGTGAATTTAATCAAAAATACAAGGATAACCTCAAAGAAATTGAAGTGAAATTAATGGAGATAGATGATGAAGTGCAGCGTATGCGAGAAACAAATGCTAAAATCACAGAACATTTAGAAGATATATCTCCAAAACCAAGCAACCCTGGAAAACTTTGTGTTTTTGGTTTGCTTTCAAGAAATGAGAAGGATACTACCTATCCATATCATGCTGTAAGGACTCAGAAGAAAAGTTTTAAAAGAGCTGTCAAGAACTTTAAAAATAAACACCCTGATTCCGAAGTAGTTTTAAACATGTTGTATGATCCAAATTCTGTAAATCTCTTTAACAGAATAAAGACCGAAGTCGAATACCTCAAGGCGAAGAGAAACGATCTACAGATAGCAGATGTACCTCAGGAGAAGTTTATTCAGGATATTATTGATTTACGATATAAATTGTAATTGTTCACTTAGCTTAATTGTATGTAACCAGATGAAAAAAATAAAATAACATTATTTTAATAAAGACTTTTATTTTATTCTAAGTACATTAATACATTAAATATATAAGCTTATTTAACATCATCTGAATTTATCCAAGAATTCTGAGATTTATCAAAACCCAGCCATTTTACATAGAGCTGCTTGCCTTTCTTCCTCAAGATGCGTTCAACCAGATAGATGTCTGTTTGTTTCATGGCGATGTTGGATTTAAAAGTATCCACTTATCATGTAAATCTTTTAGTTTACCGTCTATTTCTCCCAGCTTATTCTTTAGCTTATTATTCTTTAATACATCAACATCTTTTAAAACTTGAGCAGTTATGTTCTTAGCTAAAATTTTCAATTTATTTTCAAATTCGTTTTTTAAATCTTCCAACTCAGGTTTGTGTACAGCTTCAAGTAGTATGGCAATGATTCTTTGTGTTACCTCATCTTTGTTCTTCTGATAGTCGTCTATCCATACATCAACAAATTTTTTATTTACACCATCTGTTGCATCGACTGGATCAGCTATGTTACACAATCTATGGCTTTGCAAATCAAAATCACCACTAGTAGTTCTTGGGAAAATCTCTCTTTCAATAATTTTAAACTTAGAACCTTTATTGGATTGGGAACGTCCGAACTTATCGATAGACATTTTTATACTAAGCACTAAGGTAGGTATATCTTTGATATATGTAGGTATACTAGGCGATAACACCAACCTCCTTCAGTTCTTCAATGATTGACTGAATTTCATTGTTATGAGCATTATTACCAGCAGCCTGGGAAGCTACTAAAAGTCTAAGTCTATCAACCAGCTCATTTATGTCATCCCAATAGACATATTCTATTTGTTTGTTATTTTGTAGCATATAGTTGTTAGTGTTGCTGCTTACATTCTGAGCTCTAGGTTCAGTTTTTTGTTCTGCGTTATGATGTGTGTCGTAACCAAAACCTTGAGGAGTTGAGGATCTACGACCTCGTGGATTTATCACCGGTTTTATTAGAGTCAGATACTTTTCAGAGGAACAACCCTTGGTTCGTGCGTTAGGATCATAGTTCATTTTATGCACACTAGTTGCTTCTAGAATATCTCTATAGTGTTGAAGATCGTCATAGGTATACCCTCTAGGTGTTTTCATAAATATCAATTCTAGCAGACCTTGTGTTTGCGGATATCTCCGTTGACCTAGTCGAATGTCATTATCAGTAAAATCCAAGTGTTTATTGCCAAGACTCCAGCTACCGGTATCTTTAGCGTAGCGAGCACCATACGTTTGATCAATGGTAGCGAGCCTTGGTGGTTCAGTAAAATACTTGTCTACATAATATCGAACTCGTTCAGGATATTGCTCCAAAAATTCTTGATATGCAGGGTTGGATGTGACAGTTTGTAGATCTGCCTCAAGCTCTTCAAATGTTGGGATATCCTCATCGGAACTTGTCTCCTCAGCCTCTTCCCTAGGTTCAGCTTCAAAAACTTCATGGTCTTTAAGGAACTGTACTTGGGGTTTCGTTTCTGGTACCACTTCTTCTTTGATTTGTTCAGCCTTTGGTTGTTGCTGGGGCTGCTGCTGCTGCTGTGCTGCTGTGTTTTTAGATATTTCACTTAGGGGCTCAACAAGTGGTTTATATAAACGTTGCAGAGCATCATCATTCTCGGCTCTGTTAAGTTTAAGCATTAAATGTTTTTTTCGAATATTGTCAGCAAGTTGTAAAATCCTTTTCTTAACTTTTCGCTCTTCCTTACCCAACACTTCCATTGTGCTACAACTGGTCGGTATTACCAGCTGGTCTAATAATTTGTTTGAGCGATACAGGTTGTGTGGTGGTTTAACATATACTGACTCCTTCATGGTACATGCCTTCTTATTTATCACGATGTCTGGCTGTCTTGTTAGACAGCTGTGTTAGACAGCTGTGTTAGACAGCTGTGTTAGACAGCTGTGTTAGACAGCTGTGTTAGACAGCTGTGTTAGACAGCTGTATGACAGCTGTATGACAGCTGTGTTAGACACTTGTATGACATCTGTGTTAGACACCTGTGTTAGACAGCTGACTGTCCTGTCTATCATCGTTTGTTAGAATAATATATATCTATCGAATCCTTTTCTATATCGACCTTTGTGTACATCGTTTTCCTTCACAATCACCAACACACCATACTTATTATCTTTCCAGCATTGGTGGCAGATAGTTTTAAATTGTTTAAAGTCCATATCGGTGGTCACATGATCGTCGTACACATGTTTTAAATTGGTTTCATCTTGCTTGAATAACACAATAACATTGGTGTTGTCACGTACCAGATGTTTGGGTATTCGTGTATATGTTTGACAGAGATAGAATGAATCAATATTCTTATGTCTGCCCATACTGAAGTATGCTCTTATTTTATCTTGTTTGTCACAAGCTACATCATCAAATATAAACACAGAGTTGTCCTTGGCATCTTCCGGATCTAATATTTCATCGTTTTCTCGATAAGGATAGTAACCAACACCTTTTGTGGCATTCATCACCTCCTTTAACATCTTGTATTTCGGTTGATACAGAGACTTTGAATACACATACACGTTATCAAATTTTAAACCGTTTGCTTCAAACAACAAACTCAGCATGACATTAGTTTTACCACACCCACTGGGACCACATATGATACAGCGAACGGTGTTTGGAAAGAGAGGACCATGCCTCAGTTGTTGTTGAGCTGTGTCCATAACAACATCGTCTATATTTGTAATGGGTAAGGCAGAAGCGTGTTTGCTGGTACGCATCTTAACTTAAACTAAACTATATTTTATTTGGGTGTGTATATATATGAATGCAAGTGAGACACCCAGTCAGTATGCATGTTGGTGTCACAGAGTGAGGGCTGTTATTAACAAAGACAGATACAGGTTTTGCTGAAACGTTGCGGGGCGTTACAAACACCATGAAAGTTAACAGAAAACTTAATGAGGGGTTTTATGTAATCAACTCGAAGCCAAAGAAGAAGGTTCCCTTTAAAAACATACTAAGTCTGATTGAGGAAGTTATAAAAGATAGAAATCTTATTCCAACAGCGAACGTCGTATTTGATATAGCTCATACAATCGTTAGAAACATTGGTGGACGTAAGAATGTGCAGAAACCTCGAGTTATTCCAATACCTAAAACTGGAGGCTTCCTTCCGCTGTTGCCTCTGATATTTGGTGGGCTGTCAGCACTAGGAGCTCTGGGTGGTGGTGCTGCAGGTATTGCCAAAGCCGTGAACGATGCCAAGTCTGCGAAACAGAAACTAGAGGAGGAAGAACGGCACAACAAAACAATGGAAGCCATCGCGATGGGTAGGAGAGGGAGTGGCTTGAAATTTAAGCCAAAATGCAAGAGACTGGGCACAGGCATGTATCTCAAGAAACAGCGCTCCGGTTATGGGTTGTATCTGCAGAAACCAAAAAACGAGTAAGATGTTTACCAGCAAGACCTCTAACAAATGAAGACCTTGTGAAATTTGCTGGTAAAATGAAAATTCCATATTTTAGAGGTGTATACATGCGAGATACTTTGCCATCGAATGGGCCACGCAAGAATGAATCACTTATCATGAATTTGCAAACAAACAAGCAACCTGGCAGTCATTGGGTTGCAGTTAAGAAACGTGGTGACACAGCCGTGTACTTTGACTCATATGGAAACTTGAAACCACCAGTTGAGCTGCAGCGTTACCTTAAAAACTCTACTTTAATGTACAATCATGATGTGTATCAGAAATATAATACTTATAATTGTGGTCACTTATGTTTAAAATTTTTAAATAAAAGCCTTAAACAGTAGCCTGTGTGTATCAGTCATGGCGCACACCTTTGTGTTGAAAGACCGCAGCTCCCATCTGTCGTCAGACTACCATCCACCAATTGTTTTGGATGGTAATTATGCTGTTGCCTTGATAGGCTTTCACACCTACAATAACATACCCAACATCTATGAAGGTAAAAACAAATTTCATGTAAAAGAAGGAACCGGTTGGCGAACCATCACGATACCCACCGGTGCTTATGAAATAACACACTTGGAAGAGTTACTTCAAAATGAACTTGTTGGTGCTACAGCAACACACGAACAAAAGCAACAGGCTCTGATTCTGAGACCTAATCCGAACACCATCAAATGTAGACTAAAGTGTTATACAAATGTCAGTTTTGAATTTGATGGTTCGATTGGGCGAATGTTGGGCTTTTCAAAACAAGTTCTTCAGCCGGACACCTTTTATGAATCTGATTTACCTGTTGATATAGTGGATGTTAGACAGATTCGCATCGAAACCAATATTGTGTCTGGTTCCTATTATAACGGACAACCCTCACATACGCTGTATGAGTTTGCTCCGATGGTTGATCCTGGCTACGCAATCGACATAGAACCTAACAATTTAATTTACTTGCCGGTGCAAGAGATTTCCAATATAAGCATCGACATCGTCGACCAAGATTCAGTTCCTGTCAACTTTCAAGGTGAAGAGGTGTCTGTTCGCTTAAAACTTATAAAAGTTGCTTAGTATGTTGGTCTTCAAGGATATAAAATCAAGTGCATCTACCACATCAAATTCAGTTGAGTCAGACACGTCAAAGGGTACGCTTCGTCCCGATAATATTGAGTTCCTGCAAAGCCTGGGTTATCATGTCGTCAAAACTAGAAATATTCAAAGAACCCGTGTTTGATGATGGCATCGATCGAGAAGAGCTGCGTTCTTACTATTCACCAACTAAATCGTTTGGTAACAGCGATGAAATTGAAATAGCCATCAACCAACAAGATGCGTTCGTATGTCTGGCCGAGTCAGCTCTAATAATCGAAGGTGCTCTGGAACCTGTAGCAATCCAAAATGCCACTGGTGCTTGTTATCTGTCAAATAATGGAGGAGCAGCTCTGTTTGAATCAATGACCTATGAGTTAAATAACAAGGAGGTGGAACGAGTGCGAGACCCATACACCACAACCATCATCAAAAGTCTGCTATCGTTCAGTAAGAATGAAGCCCAATCTCTTAGCAACGCCGGTCTGAATGTGTCGTCGGAGCACATCACCTTAAATGATAACAAGTTTCACATGCTCATACCTGTCTGGTTCCTCTTCAGTTTCTTTCATCATTTCAAAGGAGTTCTCTGTGGCAAACATACTTTCCGCTTTACAAGAAGTCGAAACGATTCCAACGGCTATTACAGCACAGGTACGGCACGAGCAAAAATTACCGTAACCAATATGTTTTTAAAGGTAAAACATGTATTTCCCAATGATAAAATGAAATTGGAACTGATGGCTAAAATAGCCAAAGACACCTCTATATTTCTCGCATACCGCAAATGGGACATATATGAGTTACCAGCACTCAGAGATATCAACAGAGATGTGTGGGCTGTTAAAACTGCAACCAACTTGGAAAGACCTCGATATGTGATTATAGCATTTCAAACAGATCGTAAGGATAACGTGAAGAAGAGGTCAGACTATTTCGATAACATTGGTATGTTGGACCTCAGAGTGTTTCTAAATTCAGAATGCTACCCTTATGAATCTATGAATATGGATTTTGAGAAATCGAAATATGCAGAAGCCTATAACATGTATACAGATTTTCAAAAAAACTTCTGTTATAAAAACATGTCGGAGCCTATCTTGAATTATGACGAGTTTAAAGACAGAGCTCTATTTGTGATTGACTGTCAGTACCAGAACGAGTCAATCAAGTCTTCAACGGTGGACATTAAGGTGGAGTTCATGAGTCACGCCAACTTCCCAAAAAATACTCGTGTTTATTGTTTGGTTATTCATGACAGTGTAATGGAATATAAACCTCTAACGGGTATCGTTAGAGCCATTATGTAATAATAGTATGTCATTTATGTATGTCATTTATGTATCAATATGTACAACTTAATTAATCCTAATAAATTTTTATTGTATGTAAATCAGTTGTTTTATTTTTATTTTGTTGCATTTTTATTAACCCCTTTCTGTAAGGTTAACAACTGTAAAAAACGTTGTTTATCCTTTGTAAGACCCCCTCTCTCTTACATCAGTTTGTTTCCTCAATACAAGAGAGAGAGACACTTGTTCAGTATGTGTTAAGTCGTGAAACAAGGATGACGTCTCTTGCTGTATGTAAGTACACTCTTCTTATTATGTCTGTTTGTATTCAAATAACAAATACAAACATAACCTTACTAACAATTGGATGGCAGGGTAATCAGCCTGTACAAGAGAGTGTGTGTTGGTTTTAGGTGTTAATACAGCTTGTTCTAACTTACTTAAATATTATATTTCTTCTGTTCAACAAGACGATTATTTTGATGTGTCACACATGTATGTAGCTCTAAGAATAGTTATACCGGAAGTGTCTACCGGAAGTAACATTTTTATTGAATATGCTTATAGAGTTTGCTTTGCTGAACAGCGTGTATGTATTGGTTCTATCGTACATCTCACGGATCTTCCGCGATAAGGGTTTGAAGTTTTTTTATCTCAGTTTCTTGTAGAGCTTGTTACGAAACATACATTTTTGAAGTCGGTTCCTTTCTATCACTTTCCATTGAAAAGATATAACGATTTAAAGTTTTGACCGGAAGTGGCCATTTTATTGTATATTCCACTTTGATTTGGCCTCCTTAACACCGTGCATATGTTGGTTCCAGCGTACATCTCACGGATGTTCCGCGATAAGGGTTTAAAGTTTTTTATCTCATTTTCTTGTAGACCTTGTTACGAAACGATATATTTTTAAAGTCGGTTCCTTTCTATCACTTGTCGTTGAAAAGATACAAGGATTTAAAGTTTAGACCGGAAGTGGCCATTTTATTGTATATTCCAATTTGATTTGGCCTCCTGAACACCGTGCATGTGTTGGTTCTCTCGTACATCTCACGGATCTTCCGCGATAAGGGTTTAAAGTTTTTTATCTCATTTTCTTGTAGAGCTTGTTATGAAACATACATTTTTGAAGTCGGTTCCTTTCTATCACTTTCCGTTGAAAAGATATAACGATTTAAAGTTTAGACCGGAAGTGGCCATTTTATTGTATATTCCAATTTGATTTGGCCTCCTTAACACCGTGCATGTGTTGGTTCCAGCGTACATCTCACGGATCTTCCGCGATAAGGGTTTAAAGTTTTTTATCTCATTTTCTTGTAGAGCTTGTTCTGAAACATACATTTTTGAAGTCAGTTCATTTCTATCACTTGTCGTTGAAAAGATACAAGGATTTAAAGTTTAGACCGGAAGTGGCCATTTTATTGTATATTCCAATTTGATTTGGCCTCCTTAACACCGTGCATGTGTTGGTTCTCTCGTACATCTCACGGATCTTCCGCGATAAGGGTTTAAAGTTTTTTATCTCGGTTTCTTGTAGACCTTGTTATGAAACGATATATTTTTAAAGTCAGTTCCTTTCTATCACTTGTCCTTCAAAAGATACAAGGATTTAAAGTTTAGACCGGAAGTGGTCATTTTATTGTATATTCCAATTTGATTTGGCCTCCTTAACACCGTGCATGTGTTGGTTCCAGCGTACATCTCACGGATCTTCCGCGATAAGGGTTTAAAGTTTTTTATCTCATTTTCTTGTAGACCTTGTTACGAAACATACATTTTTGAAGTCAGTTCCTTTCTATCACTTGTCCTTCAAAAGATATAACGATTTAAAGTTTAGACCGGAAGTGGCCATTTTATTGTATATTCCAATTTGATTTGGCCTCCTTAACACCGTGCATGTATTGGTTCCATCGTACATCTCACGGTTGAACCTGTTGTCTATTTTGTTTCTGAACTTCCTTCTTTTGTTTTGCCAGCGACCTCTGTGTGTTATTTTTAGAACCTACCCATATAACAATTGTGACGTTCTAGTCTGTCTAATATTAAACATATTAATTATTATGTCTTATGTCTACACTCTCATTTGTCGGCTAGGTTGGAGTGACGTATCTTTAAATAAGTCTTCAACCATCCTTGCACCATCTTTATCAACGAAAGCCGCCATTTTTTATAATGTCAGCTTAAGGTATCACAGGCTTCCATCTTTCATTCCGCCATTTTCCTCCGTTTTGGTTCAGCCTCTAATATTAAACATTATTTTGTAAATCATCCATTTGTCTAATAATAAACTTTAATTATGTTACATGTATGGTTTGTTTGTAGTCGTATATATATATATATACCAACCTAAAACAATAAATTAACAAGCGTCTGCTTAGCTTAACGGGTAGCATCGTTGCCTCCCATCTGAATGCCCCGGGTTCGAAACTCACCTGCACCAAATGGTTTTTTTCAAAATATAATAATTTGAAGTAATAGGTTAGACACTTTTGAAATGTTTGCATGTGACTGTCTGGCCCAAGTCGTGTGACGTCACAGTTTCCTAGACAGGCCAATGACCTTAGAATGCAGAATAACACGGATGTGACTGTCTGGCCCAGGGCGTGGCTGGGCGCCGGCGCCGGGGCTTGGCGCCGGGGGCCGGGGCGTGGCTAGGCGCCGGGGCCGGGGCAGGCGCCGGGGCAGGCGCCAGTGCAGGCGCCGGCGCCAGGGCGTGGCTAGGCGCCGGCGCCGGGGCTGGCGCCAGGGCGTGGCAGGCGCCAGGGCGTGGCGCCGGCGCCAGGGCGTGGCGCCGGCGCCAGGGCGTGGCGCCGGCGCCGTGACGTCACTTCCTGTGACGTCACTGTCTGCTCAAAGTGCCGCATTACCTACTGTGACCAACGTTCTTATTCCTGACAGCTAGTGAATGCCAAAGCAACAAATTAAGGCATGTTAACCAGCACTCGAGTCTAACCAAGTTGTAGTTTAGTTATAATCAACCAAAATGTTGGAGTGATTGTGATAATCACTACAAATTTAAGAATGCAGCAGTCAATTCCACAACTGGTAACGTTTAGGTCGACGTGTGCTTCAAATTGGAGTGAAAACTGACTACTAAGCTCAGATATCTAAAATACCTTATTTAAGGTAATTTATTGATTGGTGTTGCCCTTACTTGGTGAAACTGGTCCATACTACATACAGACTTGGAGACTACTTCTCTGGCTTCCCTGTTGGTTTTCGTTTTTGTAGGTGAACGACGTAGCCAGCGCGTAAGCTAACTGGAGCAAGTGGCCCTTATGAATTCTGGAAGTTATAGGGTGTTCTTCAACGTTTCTGTGACTAGTTTCGATGCTTGAAGGCATTCTCAGACTATTAACCTACTTATCAAATTATAATTAATCTACTTTACCCATTTTCAAACTCCCTGTTTTTTATCTTGAAATAATATTATAATATACATACATACACACATACACACACACACACACACATATATATATATATATATATATATATATATATATATATATATATATATATATATATATATATATATATATATATATATATATATATATATATATATATGTGTGTGTGTGTGTGTGTGTGTGTGTGTGTGCGTAACCTGAGGAATGCCTTTTTGATAAGCCATTGTTCCCTGAACATGCACAAAAAACCCGCAGCGCTGAGAATCCAAAGGCCCGTACGACTCATTGAACAATCTACAATCTACAAGGTCCCAACAGTGCCAAATTAGTCACTTTAAATTTTATTTAAAAGCAGTGGTGCCCTTTTTAGGGGAAAGGGCGGTGTTGGATGCAAGCACATTTCTCGGGATGATCCTCAAACGGAACCACCCTAATTACGTTACTGAGTGGAATACGAACCTGGAACCTCTGCACAACTATCTGACATTGTAACCGCTGCGCCAACTTAAAGTGCTCAAAGAATATTGGTTACATATTTGTCTATTGTCATAATTTTTAACACAAGTTTTTTCAAATGATTTTTATGTTTCAGGTACGTAATGCTATGTCACTTTTACAATGAAACTAAAGTCTATTTTTGTACTTTAACGTCGGTTTATTTCCGCGATTATGGCCAATCAACACGCCAGGGGGAAGTTTCACCTCACTATTATGGAAATTTTGCCGAACCCCTGTCTTTCTGTAAGTAAGGTAAGCATTATTATTGTGCCCAGCATCAGATGGACACAGGACCGATGGCTTTACGCCCACTCCGAAGGGCAGAGCGTAAGAAATTTTACTTGCTAAAATGTTATGCCACAACCTTGGTTGATGTTAATGTTACAATATGTACGAAACAGTGAAAGGAGAACCCTGGGATCGAATCCAGTACCCTTCGGTTCAGGGTCACACTCTATTACTACTGAACCACCGAGGCTCTTAAAACGAAAATAAAGTCAAAGATTTCAATAATGAATGGTAAATGATTTTATGGTAAAGCTACCTAAATGTTTATTTATTTATGACTGGTCACAACATCCAATAAACTATGTACAAAACTTTTCAATTGTTAACTTCGGCATCTTCAATCAATTATAAATTCAAAAGTTTTAAATCAAACGCTTTAAATAACAGATTTCCAAAAAAAACTGGCCAGATTTTCCTGGCCAACGAACCCCTTTAAGCTATTTACACATCTACCAAGATATAATTATTCACAAACAGCTTTAGGACCAAACTTGAAAAAAAATTAAAAGTTTGCAAAAATATCCTTTACAAAACTCACAAGTTTTTTTTTGTGCAGAAATTGAAATTGCCTTCAGTAGTGTTACACTAAATTATATTTTGCACAAAAATTTCACAACTTTTTTTTCCAATAACTTACTAAATATTTATTATTAATTACCAACATATTCCAAAGATCTTACGAAAATAATCTCTACAGAAACACTAAAGACATTTCTGTGAAAACCTTTAAAATTCAGCCACTATTTGAGATCGCCTGTATACGGCAGCTCGATTTTTTCGACGAGTAATACAAACAAAAAGCTCCCTAATTACCATGGGGTTCTGCTATATATTGATAAAAGCGCCGTATCACAAGTTGTGATATGTGTTTGAAATATGTGTCATAACGTGAAAGGAGCAAAACAATGAAATAACTCAAAAACGTTTAATGATATATTTTTTTTTACAAACATGCATTATAATTCGATGGAAAAAACAAAAATGCAATAACATAAGGGGGTGTTCTATTAAAACAAAAGTGTGTATCACCAACGACTTATGGGCCAGCCTGTGATTGTCAAAATAAGTTTATAAAATGCAGCTCGAGATACCCTATAATTAACGTATATAATTTTTTTCTCGTATCTTGTATAATAACGGATATAATGAGCTTTACCGTAGAAATGCGTCACACTGTATATGTGTACACAGCCAAAAACTGAAACTGACCCGTATATTGATTTGATGGGTTCTAGTTCGCGCTCATTTGAAGAGATCTTTTTAAAATTCATAAGTCCCGGTCCTCTAAATTACGAATTTTTTCCACGAAAATTTGCCGAAGCATCAGAAAGGGGGTCTATTTGAAATGGATTTTCCTAAAACATTTTAGTAAAATGAAGGACATTGATGGTTCAAGCTGAAGCTTAAAGTTTTGTAAAACACACTTATTGCACTTATTGCGATATGTCTTTTACATAATTCGTATTTGTTTCAAATTCGTTGTCTGAAAATCCAAAGTTTTTTTTATTAAAATGCCTATAAATTTTTTCCTTTCAACTTAGAGATCTGCATTTCGGCGTGTGGGGTAAGTTTGACAGTAGAAACGTATGTGTGAAATTTGGTTGTTATATATCTGTTACTTTCGGAGATAGAAAAATTCTCCGAAAGAAAACCCGAAATGTTCTCGTAAATACTGGTCCTATTTTCCTGGCTATCGAACCTGTCCAATCCACTTACAAAACAAAGGTACGTACCAAATTTCATCAAATCGGCCCATTATTTTTTGAGTTATCGATACGAAATATATATATATATATATATATATATATATATATATATATATATATATATATATATATATATATATATATATATATATATATATATATATATATATATATATATATATATATATATATATATATATATATATATATATATATATATATATATATATATATATATATATATATATATAGGGTGGGGCATTGAAAACGAAACAGACCGATCTGCGTCCAGAGAATTTTTTTTTTAAGAAACGCTGAAACACGTTAATTTTAATATTGAGGAGCACATGTTTTGACATAAAACTCAACTTTGTCACATCAACCCCTTAGGGGTGGTGATAACGACCCTTATATTTCAAATAAGGAACATGGATTGAAAGATACATCATTTGAAAGCTCTTTCTTTTCTGAATTCAGAACACTAATTTTTTTAAAGTTTTATCAACTCGTTAAAAAATTATTCACAGTTGAAGATGCAAAAACGCATTTCACTCATTTCGATAAGAAATGTGCTGATAGTCAATGTTTTGTTGGTTTGTAAACAAAAAAATGACTATCAGAACATTTCTTATCGGAATGAGAGAAATGCGGTTTATTATTTCAGTTTATCGGTCGGTTTGATACTTGATAGTACAACCGAAAATTAATTTCACAATAGTATATTCTGTAGAAGAAAGAGTTGAAATAATTACTTTTTTTTTTCAAAAACGATGACTGTGCCAACCGTATCGCAAATTTGTTTAATGAACGACATCCGAGCCGACATGTTAACAGAAAATACATTTTGGAGTTAGTTGCAAAGTTTCGACAAAGTGGTTAAGTAGCCAACAAAAAACGGGATCCTGAACGTGAATTTCCAGTTAGAAATGAAACTACTGAGATTGAAGTTTTAGGACAAATTACCGCACACTCAACTTTGAGCACGAGAAAATTGGCCACTGTTTCACACAACAAAAGAAGTACTATTCAGCGAATATTAAAACATCATAAATTGCACCCGTATAAAATTCATCTTGCACAACAACTGAATGAAGATGATTTTGATCGGCGGCTGGAGTTTTGTGAAGTTATGACTGCACGAATAGCTGATAACGGGAACTTTCTGTTCAATATCTGTTTTTCAGACGAGTGTACATCTTTATTAAACTCTACAGTCAATCGTCATGATTGTCGTTATTGGGCAGGTTATAATCCAAGAAATTTTCACGAAGTCCACACTCAAACTCCACAGAAACTGAATGTTTGGACTGGCATTTTTGGAGACAGTTTAATCGGACCAATTTTTCTTGATGGCAATTTGAGTGGTGAAACGTATTTGGAGTTCCTAGAATATATCGTTTACCCTCTACTAATTGACATTGTTGAAAATGATGATCGCTATCTAGAAAATCAATTCGTGTTTTAACAAGATGGATCTCCTCCGAATTTTTCACAACGGGAGTTTGTGAACAGAGAGTTTCCAGAGCAATGGATTGGGCGTAGAGGTGCTATTGAGTGGCCCACTAGATCACCGGACATAACTCCTTTAGACTTCTTTTTATAGGGCCATTTAAAGAGTAAAATTTTCTCAACAGAACCGGAGTCTCTGGAAGAATTACGACGACGCATGGTTGAAAAATGCCGTCTAATAACTCCACAAATGCTCCAGAATGTCAGAGCTCGTTTTGAACAACATTTGTACTTTTGTATGGAAGCTGGTGGTCAACAATTTGAACACTTACTTAACTGAATAAACATTTTTGAACGTTTGGTTTTGTTTTTTTAGTTTTTTTAACGAAATATTGACTAATTAGTGCATTTCTTATCACAATGAATGAAATACGTTCTTGCAACGCCAACTGTGAATAATTTTTAAACGAGTTGATAAAACTTCCAAAGAAATTAGTGTGCTGAATTCAGAAAAGAAAGAGCTTTCAAATGATGTAACACTCGACCCATGTTCCCTATTTAAAATATAAGGGTTGTTATCACCACCCTTAAGGGGTTGATGTGACAAAGTTGAGTTTTATGTCAAAACATGTCCCCCTCAATATTAAAATTAACTTGTTTCAGCGTTTCTTAAAAAAAAATTCTCTGGTCACAAATCGATCTGTTTTGTTTTCAATGCGCCACCCTATATATATATATATATATATATATATATATATATATATATATATATATATATATATATATATATATATATATATATATATATATATATATATATATATATATATATATATATATATATATATATATATATATATATATATATATATATATATATATATATATATATATATATATATATAAACACAGAATTCCTCATTAGTGAATTTCTCGTTTTACCAAAAATTCGCTAAAAAAGACTGTAGATTAACTGAATGTATTGAAGTTAAAAACTCCCATTTTTTTTTAGCGCTAATATTACAGACTACAACAGAAACTAATAATATATGGTGTCTAATTTTTATAACATATATTCAGTTTTGACAACAAAAATGCGATACTTGAGTGCTTTTCTAAAATGGAGAATCAACTTAACAATTTTTATGTTTTCTTAACTAAAAATAAAAAGTTAAGGGGGGTAATGTATTATATGCAACACCATGTATATATTTTTCTGGCCTAGAATTAACAAGCTATTATAGTTGCCAGTTGCCTGGCCAAACAATAAGTAATTTACGATTTCTTATTCATGAAATTCTTAAAAAACTGGTGTAGATAGTTTAAACATAACAGTAATTAAAATTATTGGGTGATTAATTATTACCTTGTAATAAAAAAGGGTATGATGAATCCAAGATCACACACATTTCTAAAACAAACAATCACCCACTATCACATAAATAACACAATAAAACACTCTCGGTGTCAGGATTTAGAGCTTTCGTAATTGTTAAATTCCCAAGCAGACACCGTTTGAATGGTTTCGCGGCTGCCCATCCGGTATGCGTAAAACTTAAAAGCAAACAAACTGCGGTAGACGATGTCGGCTTCAGTTAAAACAAAACACGCAACCTGCATCTGCAGACGATCTTCACCGTCTCAAGACTCAAGAGTGTTATGGAAATATTTCCCGGCAGCTCACGTTTCAAAACCAGCATGTGATTACATGTGCTCTAGTCCTCCCCCACTAGTGAGCTTTCCTAATAAATTGATAAACCACGAGCTTGAATATTTGCTTTTAGACACCCGGTCCTTTTATTGATATCCTTTCATTAGATTTTCGCTAAAGTGTCTGTAATAGCGTTGAAAAATATGACAAGTTTGATTTTTATCAGCACTGTTGTCAAAGTTTTATTTGAGAAAGCACCAACTTTTAGTGAATTTTCTTAAAAAAAATTAACTAATGAGGAGATCCCGACTTTTTAATTTAAAAAAATGTCTTTAAATGAGCGCTATTTAGGACCCCTGGAACCTAAATCCGAGGTCGGTGCAGACTATATGTTATATATATATATATATATATATATATATATATATATATATATATATATATAGTATTAAGTTTTTGTGACGGTAATAGTGTTATTTATCAAAAAATTGTGGGAAGCCGTCAGTTGCAAAATAAAACCCTTTATTATAGGCCGAGCTTTCGGAAAAATTTATTCCATTCTCAAGGCTACAACATGGAAAGAAAAAAAGTTTACATTTTACATGGGGAAAAATATAAAAGTTTAAAATACTTACATATAACGTGAGTTCTACTAAACTAATTATTCAATAACAAACTTAAAAAACCTTTTTATAAATTTGACTGAAGTCGAAAAGTGCCAAACTGACATATAAAGCTAACTATTATCTAATTGAATTTGTTTTTTGTTTATATTTCCTAGACAAAAACAAAAAACAAATTCAATTAGATAATAGTTAGCTTTATATGTCAGTTTGGTACTTTCGAGTCAAATTTATAAAAAGGTTTTTTTATGTTTGTTATTGAATAATTAGTTTAGTAAAACCCACGTTATATGTGCGTATTTTAAACTTTTATCTTTTTCCCATGTAAATTGTCAACTTTTTTGGAATTTGGAATAAATTTTTCCGAAAGCTCGGCCTATAATAAAGAGTTTTATTTTGCAACTGACGGCTTTCCCACAGTTTTTTGATATATATATATATATATATATATATATATATATATATATATATATATATATATATATATATATATATATATATATATATATATATATATATATATATATATATATTAATGTGTCACACCTATAACTAAAAAATAATGGACCGATTTTGATAAAACTCGGTGAGTACCTTCCTTTCGCAGGTGGCTTGGACAAGTTAGTTATCCAGGAAAATCCGCCGAGGTTTTCCCGGAAAATTTTGTGTTTCCTTTCGAAAAAAATTATATCTCCGGAATTAACAAAGCAAGGACAACCAAATTTGGTACGCAGGTTAACGTCATTAAAGGTAAGCTACCTACCAAAATTTAGCTCTGTAGGTTAAAGGACAAAACAGTTACAGGCATTTAAAAAATATTTGGGTTTTCCTCAAAACGTCAAAGTCGCGATTTAAAACGTCAAAATTGGTAATATTTAGGCAATGAACCTGAAACTAGTATGAACTATGGAAAAATGTTTTACAAAGCCTGAAGTCTTAGTTTCAATCGTCATTGTCCTTCATTTTACTAAAATATTCCCAGAAAATGCATTTCAAATAGACCCTTTATCTGATGCTTTGGCAGTAGTGTTGGCTATAGAGTTTATCGGTTAATAATATATCATTTTTGTCGAATTGTCGTAAAAAAATTTAAAGTTCAATATATTCGTTATTATGCAGGATACGAACAAAATTGTATTCGTTAGTTATAGGGTGTCTTGAGCTCCATCTTAAAAAAATATTTCTTCAATTACAGGTGGCCCATAAGTCGTTGGTGATTCAAACATTCTTTCTTTTTAATCGAACACGCCTTATGTTATTGCATTTTTGCATTTTCATCGAAATATAATACATCTTTGTAAGAAAAGAAATGCGGGACGCGGCAAGTGCGTTATGGTAGAGAATTTTCATTAAATGCTTCGAATTTGAATAGTTAAATTTGCTTTTATTAACCTATAAGGCTGACCAAGAAACCGATTTTTTCGGGAACACTTTAAGTTTACTGTCGGAAATTTTTGTACGTTTTCAAACAATAAAGTTATTTTGATGAAACATGGCACATTGTTTTTACTATATATGTTATACTGGTAATCAAATTTGATGCCTGCTTTCTGAAAAAAAACACACACATGTTTGCTATTAAAAACATTTTTATGCAAATTCACTACCATAACGCACTTGCTGCGTCCCGAACATTTTTATTTTAAATGGAATGCGCTATACGTTTTTACTTAGTCTGTTCCACGATGTAAGTTGTTTAGTTTATTTGCAACCAATAGTAAACTACAGCTTACTCTAGAGTAAAATAAAAAGCCCGGAGGCAGCAAGTGCGTTATGGTATTGAATTTTCATAGAAATGAGCTGGCACCAAACATTTTTTCATTAAATGGTTATAACTTTTTTTTTATTTCAACCTAGAGATAGAAGTTTTGACATATAGTTTACCTTTTACAACGTAAACCAACTTACTAAATTTGGTTACCATAGCTTTAGGTGAATTTTTTTCTTTAATTTTTCAATGAGACTTGAATTTTGAAAACATTTCTTCAAATGAACGCTATCTACACCAGCTAGGACCCATATCCAAGGTCAGTGTCAATATATATATATATATATATATATATATATATATATATATATATATATATATATATATATATATATATATATATATATATATATATATATATATTATATATATATATATATATATATATATATATATATATATATATATATATATATATATATATATATATATATATATATATATATATAACACCGATAACTCAAAAAAGAATGGGCCGATTTTGGTCAAATTTGTTACGTAGCGTCCGTTTAGAAGTGGCTTGTACAAGATCGTTAGCTAGGAAAATCCGCACAAACAAAAAAAAAAGGTAGAAGGAGGTCCTTAGATACTGTTGCAATTATGCACTATAATTAGTGCTGTTCTTGTTTCTTCCTTTTAGTGAATTTTCGATATAAAAATTCGCTAATGAGGAAATCCCGACTTTTAAATTTTGAAAAAGTTTCTTTAAATGAGAGCGACCTAGGTCTCTGAGAACCCATATCCAGGGTCAGTTTCAATTTTTATATGTTTATAAGTTCGTTAGTCAGGAAAATCGGCCCAGGTGGAAAATTGTGTGTTTCTTTCGGAAAAAATGTATATCTCAGGAAATAACAAAGTAAGGGAAACCATTATAAAGAGTGAACCATGCACAAAAATCTAGGTGAGAATATATTCACTTAAACGTAAAGCGCGAACGCAGTTTTTTGACGTACTCAAGCACAGATATTCAAACATAATGATATGCAAATATTCACTCAGACAAAGTGTCATCGCAGTTTTAGGGCTTACTTGGGTCCAGCTGGTCAAATAGAATGAAACGACAACATTTACTCAGATAAAGTATGAGCGCAGTTTTAACACGCACTCGGGTCCAGATGGTCAAACAGAATGAGATGTAAATATTTACTTAGACAAAGTGTGAACGCAGTTTCAGGACGTACTCGAGTCCAGATTGCCACACAGAATGAGACGAAAATGTATTTACTCAAACGTGAAGTGCAAACGTAGTTTTAGGACATACTCGGGTCCAGATGGCCAAACAGAATAAGATGTAGATATTGACTCAGACAAAGTGTGAAAGTTTTAGAAACAAAGTTTAAACGCAGTTTTGGAGACAAAATTTAAACGCAGTTTTAGTACGTACTCGGGTCCAGATGGTGAAACAGAATGATATGAAAATATTCACTCAGATAAAGTATGAACGCAGTTTTGTGACGGGGGCGGGTTCAGATGGTCAAACGGAATGAGATGAAAATATTCACCTAGACGAAGTGTGAATGTAGGTTTAGAACGTACTTGGGTCCAGATTGACAAACAGAATGAGGTGAAAATATATTCCCACAAAAGTAAAGTGTGAACCTAGTTTTCGGACATACTTGAGTTCAGATGATCAAATAGACTGGGATGTAAATATTTATTCATACACAGTATCAACGCAATCTTAGGGCGTACTCGGGTCCAGGTGGTCAAACAGAATGAGACGAAAATATTCACTGAGATAAAGTATGAACGCAGTTTTAGGACGTACTCGGGTCCATATTAACAAACAAAAAATGTTTTTAATAGGAAATATATTTTTTTTAAAGAAAGCTTGCATCAAATTTGGTTACCAGTATAACCTATATAGGAGAAACAATGTACCATATTTCATCAAAATAAGTTTTTTGTTTCGCAATCTACAAAAATCTTCCAAAAATAAACCTAAAGTGTGCCCAAAAACTGTTTTCCTGGCCAACGAACCTTAGGTTAATAGCAAATTAGGCTATCGAAAGAAACATTTTATGAAAAATCGCTACCATAACGCAGTTGCTGAGTCCCGAATTAATTTTCTTACTAACATGCATTATCTTTCGATGGAAAATGCAAAAATTGTAATACTATAAGACGTGTTCGATTAGGAAAAAAATTGCATCAGCAGCAACTTATGGGCCACTTGTGATTGTAAAAATAATTTTATAAGATGCAGCTCCAGACATCGTATAATTAACATATAAAATTTTTATCATATCTTGTACAATAATGGATATTTTGAGCTTTACTCTAGAAATGCGTCACCCTGTGTATATGAAAACAGATGAAAATTGAAACTAACCCGAATATGGGTTCTATGGGGCCTACTTCACACCCATTTAAAGAAATCTTTTCAAAATTCAAAAGTCACTAAAATTGTATCCAACTCTATGAGTAAAATTCTGATGGCCAAAACTATATATGATTGTAAGAAGAAGAGCATGTCTACATTTGTATTACAAATGTCAGAAAACAAAATACTTATTTACATGTCACTTTGAAAGTAGATCTGATATTTATCAAAATAATTTGCCAGTTTAATATGACATAAACTGTTGCCATGGACTATCATTATGCACTATTGTATTACGCCTTATAAGAATGTTGTTGTTTTTTGGAGTACGAAAGCTTATTTTACTGTTAAAACATTTTTCCATCCCTTAACCTGAAATGGTTGTCGTTTCAATTAACGTTGTTTCATTATAGCGTCACAGTAGGTTTTAGAATCTAGAAATTATTCTATTTTGTGTGAATTTTTTTCGTTGAATACCTAGAACAAATTGTATTTTCCTTCAATTATAAATAATAATTTTACGTTAATTCCTATATTTTTTGTGCCCAATGTGTTAAACAGATGCGAAACCGGACAAGGAAATTTCATTTAAAGTTAAAATGACGAAGAGAACTTTATTCCAGGCACGAGCGTTGTTTCCTTTTTTTTTAAATATTAATAACATTTATTGGTAAATTAGCAGATTAGCGTATTGTTCGTTTTTTGAAAAAAAAATCAGAAACATGCTTAGAGGAATCCCTTTATGCATTAACCATCAGACAAATGCTGTGATCTCAACTCCACAATACAGTTAAGAGACCTTAAGTCAATTTGAGGTTCTGTGCAAGGTAAACATCCTACAACGGAGCTACAAATGCAAACATATAAAAATTGAAACTGACCCCGGATATGTAATCTAGGGGGCCTATATATATATATATATATATATATATATATATATATATATATATATATATATATATATATATATATATATATATATATATAGGTATCACACCGATAACTCAAAAAATAATGGGCCGATTTTGACTAAATTTGCTGGAAAAATTCCTTTTGCAAATGGATTGGATAAGTTCGTTATCCAGGAAAATCTGCCCAGGTTTTCTCGGAAAATTTTGTGTTTTCTTTCGAAAAAAATTTATATCTCCGGAATTAACAAAGTAAGGGCAACCAAATTTGGTTCGCTGGTTAATATCCTTATAGGTAAGCTACCTACCAAAATTTAGCTATGTAGGTCAAAAGACAAAAATTTATAGGCATTTAAAGAAAAATAAATTGGGGTTTTCCTCAAAACGTCAAAGTTGCGATTTAAAACATCAAAATCGGCAACATTTGTTTTTCAAACTCTGAAGTCTTAGTTTCAACCGTCATTGTCCTTCATTTTACTAAAATGTTTCCAGAAAATTCTCTGATGCTTGGCAGTAGTCTTAGCTATAGAGTTTATCGTTTAATGGCATATAATTTTTGTCGAATTTTCGTAAAAAATCAATAAAACTCAATATATCCGTTATTATACAAGATATGAAGAAAGTTTGTATATATTAATTTTAGGGTGTCTTGAGCTACATCTTAAAAAATATTTCTACAATCACAGGTGGCCCATAAGTCGTTGGTGATACAAATTTTCTTTTTTTTTTAATCAAACACGCCTTATGTTATTGCATTTTTGAATTTTCCATCGAAATATAATGCATGTTTGTAAGAAAAGAAATTCGGGACGCAGAAAGTGCGTTATGGTAGCGAATTTTCATGAAATGCTTCAAATTTGAATAGCTCAATTTGCTATTAACCTATTTTTTATGAAACATGGCACATTGTTTTTACTATACATTATGATATAAACCCTCGCACTCAATATGGTTGCTCTAACTTTGTTATTTCCGGAGATATAAAAATTTTCCGAAAGAAACCGACCTCGGATTTGGGTTCCAGGGGTCCCAAATAGCGCTCATTTGAATTATTTTTTTTATAAAATTCAAAAGTCGAGATTTCCTCATTAGTGAATTTTTTTAAAGAAAATTCAGTAAAATCGGATCAAAATATTTACTCAAAGTGTGAATGGAGGTTTAGGACGTACTCGGGTCCAGATGGACAAACAGAATAAGATGAATATATATTGACTCAAACGTAAAGTGTGAACGCAGTTTCAGAATCTACTAACGCCCAGATGGTCAAACAACATGAAATGTAAAGATTCACTCAATCATTAAGTGCGAACGCAGTTTTCAGACGTACTCGGTTCCAAAAAGAGGTTAATAGGAAACTGAATTAGAAACGAGCGAGGATGAAGATACATAAAAAGAAAATAGTAATTGAAGAGAAACATATAATCAACATTGCAAAATTGCAAAATGATCGATAAATAAATGAATTAAAGTTTTGTGACTAACTATTATTATAATTATAAGTATTGCAATTTGGCAATGTCTTAGCGATAGTCTGATTTCATCGTTTCTGTAGCAAGCCGAAACACATAATAAGATATTTTCTTGATTAAACGGGTATCGTAGATAAAATACAAGCAGTAAATATCAGTGGAAACCTTGACTTCAATTAACAAATCTTACACAAGATAAGTTGATCAAATATGTTACTTCACTCTCTAAAGTAATCTAACTCATAATAGAGTTGAGGTTATAGCAGACTAGCTTACAATAGGAAATGTCTATTGGAATCTTGATTACAGACCCCAATCATCACTAATTGTAAGTTATGCATCCAAATAGCTGTTTGTATTAATAAGAGCAAATCTCTATGGCGAAGGCTTATAATTGAGGACCCTCCTAATTCATTCTATTGACAGTCAAATTGGCGTAAGTAGCGTGTAGAGTGCTTCAAATTCATTTACATATGAATGTAGGGATAATTTTAAGCTAATATAGTAGTTTGAGTTGTGAAACATTCAAATATTACTTACTCTATTACTTTATTGGTAAAAATTGTACAGTGTTAATGATATTCAATCACTATAGTACTTTTGCTGTATATTATGACAAAAGTTAAATAGGTTTTTATCCTAAAATACTTTACAATATGTATCAGTATCATGACATCCTACAAATAATGTATAATATATGTATAATGTATGGGACAAGGCTATATTGATAAGTTTGAAAACTTTTCAGTAAGCAAAATTATTAAATTTGGTTGCTATGGCAACAACCATAATATCTTATAAATAGGCTGTCAAAGTTTGAGATCCAATAGTTAGAACTTGGAAAACTTGTAAATTAAAAAAAGTCTGGACGCAGCAATTGCGTGGTAGTGAATTTTCATAAAAATGTTTTTAATAGCAAAAATGTTTTTTTTAAGAAGGCACAAATTTGGTTACCAGTATAACCTATATAGTAGAAACAATGTGTCATGTTTCATCAAAATAACTTTATTGTTTAAAAATGTTCAAAAATTTCCTAAAATAAAAAAGTGTTTCCGAAAAAACTGGTTTCTTGGTCAACCTTATAGGTTAATAGCAAATTGCGCTATTCAAATTGGAAGCATTTAATCAAAATTTGCTACGATAACACACTTTCTGCGTCCAGAATTTCTTTTCCTACAAACATGCATTACATTTTGATGGAAAATGCAAAAATGCAATAACATAAGACGTGTTCGAAAATTAAAAAAAAAAAAAAACGAAAATTTGTATCACCAACGACTTATGGGCCAGCCTGTCATTGTAGAAATATTTTTTAAGATGTAGCTCAAGACACTCTATAATTAATGTATACATTTTTTTTCGTACCTTGTATAATAATGGATATATTGCGCTTTATCGATTTTTTACGAAAATTCGACAAAAATTATATCCCATTAAACGATAAACTCTATAGCTAAGACTACTACCAAAGCATTAGAGAAAGGGTCGATGTGAAATGAATTTTCCGGAAATATTTTATTAAAGTGAACGACAATGCGGTTGAATCTAAGACTTCAGGCTTTGTAAAACACTCTTTTTGAGACATTTGATTTCCATAGCTCGTATTAGTTTCAGGATCTTTGCGTAAATGTTGCCAATTTTGACGTTTTAAATCGCGACTTTGACGTTTTGAGGATAACCCCAATTTATTATTCTTTAAATGCCTATACCTTTTTTTTGTAGGTAATTTACCCATAATGATATAAAACCGCGTACCAAATTTGATTGCCCTTACTTTGTTATTTCCGGAGATATAAATTATTTTCGAAAGAAAACATAAAATTTTCCGGGAAAAAACCTGGACCGATTGTCCTGGCTAACGAAATTATCTAAGCCACCTGCGAAAGGAAGGTATTCACCAAATTTAATTAAAATCGATCATTTATTTTTTGAGTTATCGGTATATATATATATATATATATATATATATATATATATATATATATATATATATATATATATATATATATATATATATATATATATATATATATATATATATATATATATATATATATATATATATATAGGGTGTTTAAAAAAGACGGAGCAATATTTAAGGAGTTTAGTTCCCAGGTCATTTTATGAAAAAAAGTTCCCATAAACATAGGTTCTAAAATGCATTGTTTCCAAGATACAAGGTGTAAAGTTTTTTTGTAAAATAACGATTTTTCTAAAATAATTCAAATCTCTCTTCACCGATTGTTTTGAAATTTGACAGCGTTGTTTGTGGTAATAATAATGGGCTGATTTGACCCTAATTAGATAAAGATTGTTAAGTCCATTGGCATTAGGGGGGACACCCCAACAAAAATTATTGTTCGTGTTTGTGATTTTCTGTATGATAAATGGCCATGCCATAAAAACGTTTTTATTTTTTATCGTGTAAACGATTCAAAATACGGAGAAATTTCGAGAGACAAAAAAAAACTTGTAGTTTTAGTTTCTTTATCTCAAAATAATATACAAATCATATTGCAGTCAGTGGCGTACATTTTTATGTCACTAAATTTTGTTGAGGTGTCCCCCCCCCCAACGCATGGACTTAACAATCTGTATATAATTAGGGCCAAATCAGCCCATTAATAATACAAACAACGCTGCCAAATTTCAAAACAATCGGTGGGGAGATATTTGAATTATTTTTCAAAAATCGTTATTTTGCAAAAAAATTTAACACCTTGTAACTTGGAAACAATGCATTTTAGCACCTATGTTTATGGGAACTTTTTTTCATAAAATGACCGGGGAAATCAACCTGTTAAATATTGTCTCATCTTTTTTAAACGTCCTTTATATATATATATATATATATATATATATATATATATATATATATATATATATCCATTAGTGAATTTTTGTAAGAAAATTCACTAAAAGTAATTCTTAAAACCGAATTTTCTATAAAGATGAAAACTTAAAGTTTGGTGTGTACTAGTACCTATAAACGCATTCTGTGTTTGGAATTTTACCGTAGTAACTTTGTTATTATCGAAGATACAGAAAATTTTCGAAAAAAAAGGCTAAGCTTTTTACAAGAGGAAGGTACCTGCCAAATTATAATCTTAGCTTTGTTAATCACTCAGATGAGCTCATTAGCCAACCCAATCAAAACAAATTTGTATTTCCGAAACTTATGTATTAGTGCATTTTTATTTAAAAAAATTCACTAATAGAGAGGTATCGATGGTGAGACTTTGCAAAAATTTTTTCAAATGAGCGCGAACTAGGACCCCTAGAACCCATATCCGGGGTCAGTTTGATTTTTTATACGTTTATATATATATATATATATATATATATATATATATATATATATATATATATATATATATATATATATATATATATATATATATATATATATATATATATATATATATATATATATATATATATATGTGTGTGTGTGTGTGTGTGTGTGTGTGTGTGTGTGTGTGTGTGTGTGAGTGTGTGTGTGTGTGTGTGTGTGTGTGTGTGTGTCCGTCTGATAACTCAAAAAATAATTAACCGATTTCAATGAAACTTGGCAAGTGCCCCTCTTTTATTAATGGCTTGGATGAATTCGTTAGCCAGAAAAATCAGACGGGGTTTTCTAGGAAAATTTTGAGTTTTCTTTCAAAAAAAAATTTTTTCTCCGAAAATTACAAAGCTGTTCTAATGAAATTTAACGGATATATTGCCCCAGGAGAGGCCTTATTACGTACCAAAATTCGACTTTTTAAGTTTATATGAATTTGAGTTATTCAAATTTTGAATTTTTTTCGATTTTTTTTTCTCTGAACATTACAAAGTTATTTTAATGACATTTGGTAAATATCTTGCCTCAGTAAAGGCCTTACGACATACCAAAATTAAGCTTTCTGCGTTTATAGAAAATTGAGTTATTGAAATTTGAAGCATTTAATAAAAATTCACTACCCTAACGCACTTGCTGTGTCCCGTTAGTTTTTATTTATTTATATTTACAATTATACATTGTGTCTTGCAAATAGTCTTTCACTTGTGTTTGCAAAATAACATCATTATTTTATGTTTCGCGATTTGAAATATTTCTTTATAAGTTCGCTACCATCATGCATTTGCTGCATCCAGTCTCTTTCATTTGTTTATTAACAAACTGCTGTATGAACACAAAATTATAAACACATTGATGATATGGCTGCGGTATTAACGTTTGACTTATCAATATGTACGTTATTAAACAACTCTCTCAACATTCCTCTGGTGAAGTTTCTAGGCGCCTTAGTGGAGAATATTTGACTGTGGGAAATAACTTTAACTTTGCAAATGACTGGGGTGAACATGAAATATATTTTGCCTGAAGCTGGCAATAAATCGAGATTTGAGTTAGGATATTGGCATACGATTTTCTACCACTATATAATTTGTTTTCATTGAACTACTTCGAGTCACGCTAAGAGCTGTTATATCCTTTGCTGGTAGTATTCAAATTTAACTCAATTATGGTTTTAACCAAAATGCTCTTTTTTTATATGCTATTGAAATATTTTTATTTTGTCATGCAACTCTTTTAAGTTTTAACTTGAGTGTATTTTTACATATTTAAATTAAATGTTAATGCGCATATTCATATCATACTCTAAACATCTTATGCTGAAGCAGCTGGTGATATAATAACTAGAGAAAATGTAAGAAACATTTTAAATTTGGTAAACGTGACGTAATTTTGAGAGTTAAAGCTAAAATAATTTATCAGTTTATTGTTTCATCAAATTTGGATACATTTTCTTCCTTAAATTACTCAACTTTACAACTTATTACTCTTGAATACTCAATGTATAAGTTATTGTAAAAAAATATTTCTCATTTTCGTGAAAAATAATTGTTTAAAAATTTTCGTAAAAAGATATAATTTTTGTGTAACATTACTTTACACAATTTTAGTAAAGAGAATGGCAATTTTGGTTAAATAAACTGGACACTGTGTGCAAATTTTCGTGAAAATATTTTTTTCTGAATTTTTGCTAGAAACATTTTGGGAATATAAATTTTAGCTGGTGTGTAAATAGCTTGAAGAGGTTCATTGCACAGAAGGATCGGACCAGTTTTTTCGGGAACATTTAAAGTTTATTTTCGGAAAATTATTGTACTTTTTCCACCAATAAAGTTATTTTAAAGAAATAAGGTACACTTTTTCTACTGTAGGTAGGTTATACCAAATTCCATGCTTTTTATTTAAAAAACACATATTTTCTTTTAAAAACCTTTTCATGAAAATTCACTACCATAACGCACTTGCTGGCGTTCATACTTTTAGTGAATTTTCATAGAAAAAATTCAATTGGGAGATCCCGACTTTTGAATTTTGAAAAAATGTTTGCAAATGAGCGTTTTGAAGTTGTAAAGCGGTAAAGAATTATCCGCGAAGCACTCGAGATTGAAAAACGTCCCGATTGTTTAAAAAGCCTGGACGCAGCAAGTGCGTTATGGTAGTGAATTTTCATAGAAATGATCTGACACAAAATATTTTATTATAACTTTTTTTTCTTGTAACATAGAAATCTAAATTTTGGTGTATAGTTTACTTTTTATATCGTAAACCTACCTACCAAATTTGGTTATCATAGATTTTTTATTTTTTAGGATAAAAATTTTTTTCAAATGAATACTTAAAATTTTTCCGGAAAACCTCGTCCGATTTTTCTGATTAACGAACTTATCAAAGCCGTTTACAAAAGGAAGGTACATGCCAAATTATATCAAAATCTGCCCTTTATTCTTTGAGATAAAATTTTTTTTAGAATGAAAACTCAAAATTTTCCCGGAAAACCTCGTCCGATTTTCCTGACTAACAAACTTGTCAAAGCCATTTACAAAAGGAAGGTACATGCCAAATTTTATTAAAATCGGCTTATTAGTTTTTGAGATAAGAATTTTTTTCGAATGAAAACTCAACATTTTCCCGGAGAACCTCATCCGATTTTCCTGACTAACGGACTTGTCAAATCCATTTACAAAAGAAAGGTACATGCCAAATTTTATTAAAATCGGCCTATTACTTTTTGAGATAAGATTTTTTTCGAATGAAAACTCAAAATTTTCCAGGAAAACCTCATCCGATTTTCCTGACTAACGAACTTATCCAAGCCATTTACAAAAGAAAGGTACACGCCAAATTTTATCAAAATCGGCCTATTATTTTTTGAGTTATCGGTGTGATACATATATATATATATATATATATATATATATATATATATATATATATATATATATATATATATATATATATATATATATATATATATATATATATATATAAACATATAAAAATTGAAACTGACCCCGGATATGGGTTCTAGGGGTCCTAGATCGCGCTCATTTGCAAAATTTTTTTCAAAATTCAAAAGTCGAAATCTCCCCATTAGTGAATTTTTTCTACGAAAATTCACTAATAAGAGAGATGATGGTCTTCGCCTTCCGACCACTTGGAAACCTATCATATCTTCATTAAAAACACACAAAAAGAAAATAAATTCCACAGACAGTTTTATTGCATCATTATCTGTCTCAACAAATGTCGGTGACCCTCTTAATCCTCCTCATCCTCTAAGTACTGTGACCAAAGCCCCCCACTTAATTGACCGTGACCCTACTACTTTCACTGATAACGAAGCAGGTAGACGAAACAACATATATAAGACAAGTCTTGCAACGAACTGCCAGATCTCCAGGGTTAAACACACAGAGACATATATATATATATATATATATATATATATATATATATATATATATATATATATATATATATATATATATATATATAATTTTGCATAACCTTTCGTTTGTGAGTGGCTTGGATAAGTTCGTTAGTCAGGAAAATCGGACGAGGTTTTCCGGGAAAGTTTTGAGTTTACATTCGAAAAAATTTGTTTATCTCAAAAAATATAAAAGCTATGGAAACCAAATTTGGTAGGTAGGTTAACAATATGCGTCCAGGCTTTTTCTCATTATCAAGAATGAAATGCGAGTTAACTTTTCGTTAATACTGAAAACTTTCCTAAACAATTTATTTATTGATAATACAATATGACACTTAAAACTTAGTGACAAAAAATGGTATAAATATAAGAATAAATTAATATTGAAAATGTGATAATATAGCACGACTTGTAGATTGACGAGTGATGAAAAAGAATGAATCTATGTACAGTGAATGGGCGCCTACTTATAGCTTTCCCAACTAGGAGTGGTTCATTGTCTATTGACGAAGGTGACTTTCAGTTATCTCGCGATTACTTATTAATTATTTAATATGTTGTATTGAAGTTCGTTCATCAGATGATTTTCTACTTTGTTTTCAAGCCATAGCATTTTTGAATAGAGAATGAAGACATCTTTCAATTGAGGTATCACAAGCCTCTACTTCGTATTTATAAATTTGGGGGTTGCAACTGTCACTCGAAGGGGGTGACCAAAAACCCTTTTTTATTTTAAAAAGCCTTATTATTTTTAGATCTACAAGTTTCCTTTAAAAAACTATTCAACAACATGCTAGACAACATGACGCGCCTAAGACATTGCAAAGAAACATACGCCCCAAATTGGATCAAAATCGGTTAATTATTTCTTATATTTTATAGCTCGAATTTTAGTGAATTTTTATTTAAAAAAAATCACTAATAGACAGGTATCGATGGTGAGACTTTGCAAAAAAATTTTCAAATGAGCGCGAACTAGGACCCCTAAAACCCATATCCGGGGTAAAAAATATTTTCTCGAATCTAGAAGATATTTGTGTTTTCTTCTGCACGTCCACTAGCCGTGTTATTCTCAACCAACGTGCCTTTTCCAGCTCTATATAATCAAATTGTTACGTTTTCTCCGGATTCTGGATAAGTGAGACTTTTAATTTTAACAAAACAACTTTATTTACTCTCTAAATATGGATACAATAAAAGTTCTAGAATGTCTCTCTCACAAAACACTTAATTTACTGTCTAAATATGGATACAATAAAGGTCTAGAATGTCTCTCTCACAAAACACTTAGTTTATCTGGCCTTACAATGACTAATTTGTACAAAAGTCACTAATACACTGAAACTACAGTCGCTACTCTATAACACTTCACACTAGTTACTGCTCCTTCGAGTCACTTCAACATTCTCTAACTGAACTGTACTGTCTTGGCTTCCTTTCGTCTTTATATACACGTCGTACCTTCTACCTTGTTTCGCGAGCCTTCCATTCCAGAATATTCCAGGACCTTCTTTTGCCAGAAGGTTCTGTGAATACAGATCGGCCCCGTGTGTATACAGTGGGATGTATATATAGGATGATCCAAATGTGGTCATCACTCCTATGTTACACAAG
Source organism: Tillus elongatus (assembly GCA_964006375.1). NCBI lineage: Eukaryota > Metazoa > Arthropoda > Insecta > Coleoptera > Cleridae > Tillus > Tillus elongatus. The sequence continues at coordinate 48,311,011 of OZ023267.1, read as the reverse complement.
AGGTGTTTCTCGTACTATAAGATTTCTCTGCATATACAGGGTGTAAGGGGTCTCTGCGTATACAGGGTGTTTATACAGGCTGTTCGGAATGCGCAGACCACAGTTATCCGTTCCAACAGGGTACAAGTTGGTAACTTCGTTATTTTTGGTCCTAGAGGGTTGAGACTTCGCCTGTGAGGGGTCACCACAGGCACCCCCAGGGGGTGGGGAGGCGGTGTTGCCAGATTATGCAAAAATTCCCAGATGTTGGGGAAGTTCTGGAGATGTGGCAACACCGCACCTACATCTATTAAAAGTGCTTTGTAACAGTATTTACAGAAATAAGTATAAATATATATTTTCCTAGCTAAAAAGTGTAAGGTTATGTACTCACCCGTAAATTATTTACTGACTGGAAATCACAAAAAACTTATTAATAAAAAGAACACACTTTAATTGGAGAAAGATCTCAATCCTCCAACTATAATTATAGGTTGTTGTTCATTTTTTATTTAGCAGTTGTTCCAAAATGACTTTGGACCAAACTACAAACTACTTCAAAGCAAACAAATGCCAACGGATCTTCGTCATTGTAGCCAACAATTCAACCATCCAGTACCTCAAGGTGATTTATTAAATGATCCCGCGTTTATTGTTCGGGAGAGCATTCGAATAACAATATGATAATAGATTTTTCTCACGAAATAATGGACATAAACAATAATACTCCCTGTCTTGAAAAAATAATAATTTTATTGTAATGTTTTAATCGCAATGAGAATTTGGATGGAAATTTTTTGTTGGTGGTAGTTTTAACGCTTATCAATCATTCTTATGCCAGAACGGGTTGTTTTTCTTCCCTTATATTTAACAGACGTAAATAACGGTTTCTATAATTTATCAATCTTGTTTCCTGCTGGTGTGAACATATTAATGGAACATCAACTTGATGTCCAGTGGACATCTAATAGATATCTTCTGTATATCCAAGGGATATCCAATGGACATCCATTGGATGTCTGATGGATATATAAATACTTGAATAAAGTATGTACATCCAAAAACTCGAATGCATTCTTGATTATATTTTAATGAATAAGAAATGCTCATATGTTCACATTGTTTAAGTTTTATTAACATTTTTCTACTGTAACAATATCCATTGGATGTCCATATGATATCCATTATGGTCATGGATCTAAAATGGATATTATGTATATCTAATGGATATCCATTGAATGTCCTGTGCTGTGTGGGTATGCGCGACATGCAGCATAGATTTTTAATGATCGTCAACCTGAGGAAAACCTTCGTATCGATACGTCCTCGACTTAATGCATAATGTTTGGGAAACTGGATTGGTTGCAAACAGAAAGCAACAACGTGAGCAGGCAGTCCGTAATGAGAGTAATCAGATAGCTGGTCTGGGTCACATCGTAATGAAACCAAATATCAGGAAACTTGCAAGTATTTCAGGAATTTCTGTAGCTAGTTGCAGTCAAATTTTAAAAAGTAATAAGGATCATTCATACAAAATTAATTTGGCACAGGAACTTAATGGAGACTATCCTAATCGCCACGTGCAGCTCTGTGAAGAAATTGGTTATCGTGCCAGAAGGAATCCGACCGTTTTGTACCCAATCTGTTTTTCCGATGAATGTACGTTTTAACTGGATGGCCAAGTGAACCGTCATAGTTGTCGCTACTGGAGTGACAAAATTTCAAGAATTTTTCGTGAAACTGATACGCAGCATCCGGGGAAATTGAAAGTTTGGGCGAGCATACTAGGATACCACCTCATATGTTTTCCTTCCTACAGGGTTACCTCAATGGAAACATGGATCTGGATTTACTGGAAATGCATATCTACCCGACGATTGTGGAAGTTCTGAAAAATGACAATGCTTTGGCAGAAGAGGACGTGTGGTTTCAGTAGGATGGTGCTCCACCGCATTACGCCGCAACTATGCGTAATTTAATTAATCAGAACTTTTCAAATCACTAGATAGGCTGCAGTGGTTTAATTGAGTGGCCTCCAGATCGCCAAATATAACACCCTTAGACCTTGTAGTCGAAAATTTATGCAACAAGACCAAACTCAATTGAGGAGCTCTGTCGGAAAATTGTTGAAGAATGTCGCAAGATAACGTCCAAAATGCTTCGAAATGTTCGTTCAGAGCTGGAGCAAAGATTTTATAAATTGTATGGAAGTGGACGGAGAGCAATTCGAATACTTAACAATATAACATTCTTTCCTTTATTGAAATTTTGTCTTATTCTTTAATTGATATTTTACTGCCACATCTAAACTTAAATTAAATAACTCGTATGTCGCCGTAAGCAGAACAAGGTAATAAAGAAGGGACATCGAGAAAACAGCTTAGTTGGGCTTCTATAAGCAGCCGCTTTCACATATCGCATAAATATTTTCTACTAAGAATGTTCTTCCCCCTCCAGCACGCCTATTTTCTCCAGGTTCTCAGCTTGCTTGGGGATTAAAGGGAGGGACAACATTTTTCTTGTCGTTTATGCACAAAACACTTTACGAAGCAGGCCTGAACGACTTAACCTAATCTGACCTTACCTAATCCGACCCGACCTGACCTGACCAGAAAACGTTGGAGGAGAAACGAAGAAAGCACAGAAAGATGCATCTTATAAAAACAATTAAAGAAGTATTAGTTTAAATTTAGCGTAGGTAACCAGCGACGAACTAATAATGTCAATAACTCGCCAGCAAATTATTCCAACATTGTAAAAACGAATTTGCATAACATAAAAATAATATCAAAGTGCATATAAAGTAGTAAACTTCATCTACCAGTAGTAGATTTATCTAAAACTAGTTGACCCCTAATATGCAGTGCCACTAAAATAGGTATCAATTTACAATATTTAAACACTTATTTATCCAATGACTTTTAACAAAAATTTGCTATTTTAACACGCTTGTTGAAAAATATGATAATGAAAATTCGCTTCCATAATGCACTTGCAACGTCTGGGTTTCTTTCTATTTGATTTCTGTATCCAAGGTGGCTGGGATTATTAAATATTAGGTACAGACTGGCACTTAAGCAGGAGCACACTCAAGGTAGTTGCTGTCACCGATGTGCCATTATCTTACGGTCGGCTTGATTCCCACGGTGCTAGGTTATGTAGGTCCCTTACTACTTCCGCTTTGTGTTGAATTTCACCCCCATCTATAGTCTATACACAGTGAACTGTGGATGATGAGTGAATTATGTTTGAATAGAGATAGTATTTAACGTACAAGACATAGCACAGAGAATATCTCGTTTAAATAGACGGGATACGTGGCATTCTTCTGCATAAATATGAAGAGTATGATTAAAATTCATAGTGAATAAAAGGGGTAATTTTTTTTTGATAGCTCTAATTTCACCACACTTGCTGCCTGAGTTTCTAATCATTCACTGCCATATTTGTGGAAATCACTTCAAACTTTATTATTGTGTGTTTTAGCAAAATTTTGTAGAAAAAATTTGCTAATGAGGAGATCACGATTTTGAAAAATTAGCGCAAACTAGGAACACTAGAACCCCTATCCGAGTTCACATTTAGTTCTTATATGTTTAAATATTTTATATACCTATATATGCAGGGTAATTCCGGAGGAATGGGAAGTATTTAAGGGGTAAATTCATGGGGCCAAAATAAGAAAAATAAACCCATTACTTATAGTTCGAATGTCAATATTTCTTGAAATAACTAATTTTTTTGTCTTCCAAAACTCAAGCCTGTTCCTTTTTTTAACAAATCAAACAAATCTCACCTAGATGATATCCCACTGAGCAAGGTAGTATTGCATTAACATTGCAGAATCTTTTTCAAAGCAAGTGTAAGTTTGATAGATTACTTGCAGAAATCTTCCTGCAAGTTTATTGCAAATGGCAAATCTTCCCTGCAGTGACTTTACATATGTAAGTGTTTCTTTGGAACTTTACTGCAAGTTTACTGTAGTGAGCTGTTACAAACTTTCTTTATACTTACACATGTTACCTTACAGCAAGCTTTAATTTTAAAAGGGCCTAGCAAAGTTGTAAAATTTAAACTTACATTTGCAACTTATCTGCAATTGTATATATTATATATATATATATATATATATATATATATATATATATATATATATATATACAGTGCAAGTTTGTAACTTGGGATAATTCCAATTAACCTACTTCAGCTTTTTTCAAAAATGCTCAGAGTCAGATAATATTCTCAGTTATAATCTTTTCCAAAATGTATTATACAATTTGTGTCAAATGTCATTGATAATTTTTGTAAATCACAACCTTAGCTTTTTGTTGACTATTTTTAAAGGACACATCAAGCGATACAAAACCACCCAGTTTCAAATTTTTATTATGAATCATGAGTTGAAAGCAAGAAAAAAAAAGTGTAGTTATCAATGAATGAAAATTTTAAATCTGCTGGTTTTCTACAACTTCACATGTAAGAACTTTAAAAATAGTCAACAAAAACGTAGGGTTGATTTAAAGAAATTATCTATGAAGTCATTTTTCAAATATGGTACATATTGTATAGCTTTTTTAAAGGACTGCAACTCGAAATACTAACCAATGTGTCCAAGCTTTTTTGGAAAAAAGAAACTGTATTTGATTAATTGAAGTTATTTTAAGTGACAAACTAATACTGAATATAGGTATAGGTGTATTTATACATAATATATATTTGTTGTAAAACTGTAAAAAACGACTTAAGACAATGTTAATAAAATAAAATCTTTATTACACAAAAAAAATTAAAGACTTACACATTTCATTTCTGCTGATAGATAGATATATACACCTTTATTGACCATCAAATGTACATGGTAAGTCACTGTATTTGTAAGTACCGACTATAGTTACTAGATAGAAATAGCTAAGACATGCGTCCATGTTTAGCCTAAAATGCAGTTCTAGTCAAAACTCAGCAACAAAATAGATAACTCGAACTCGTGATATCGTTATTAATTGACCGATTTCAAAAATTATTTTTTCTAAATGAATACCAATTGTTTTTGATATTGTTTTACTAAATAACTCTTAGTCGTCTAGAAAAACGTGTGAAACACTAATAACAAAAACGAAGTAGCATACTTATTTTGAGAGAGGAGAAAATTTTTAGCTTCTAAAATATGTGGTAACATATGTGACATAAAATAGAGTCAACATATCAAATACTATTGTGAAAAAGGAAACATCTAAAATGATGCGTTCATTTCGATTTTAGAGAAAGTTTAATTAAGCAAACGTAAGAATATGCAATGGATAAATCAAGCGCAGGGAAATGATTACAACTTCAATGCGAAAATAGCTTAAATATGGCGACAGTCTCTGAAAGTGTTCACGCATATGTCTTAACTATCCCTATTGATTAAGTACAGTACCGTCAAGGTATGTGTACATTCAGAAACATTGAGTTAAAGTAAAGCAAAATTATGACTACAATGAATTACGTATGTATAAAAACGGTCTGTAGCTAGTGGAACTTACCTTCCAAACCTTTTGCCTAACGCACTCACACACACAGACACACACACTACAAAGAATGAATACAAGTAGTAAGTAACACTATACACATTAGTTTAGAGCACCAATAAATTCTGTCACCTTGGCTTTTGTTTTATAACATCCACTAGTGCCTACTGTAATCTTGTTAGTGGGAGCATCTTAATAACATTAGGTAGAAAATTGAGACATTTTATTCCCAAGTAATCAAACATCTGCTTTGTTTTCTCCTTTTTGTGCAGCTGTATTTTTAATTCATGTCTGCGCCTGGTATTGATGTTGATAGCTTCATCATTCACTGGATATTTTGAATACATATACTGAAAAATATAGCTGGAAAGGTACCTAAGTATCCTATTGGCCTCGAACACACCAGGGCAGCTTTTTCTTGGACCTACGCACACAATGTCCTTATTGCTCTTTTTTGCATGATAAACACATGTTCATCTGCTGACGAGTTAACCCATATGAATGTTCCATACGATAGGATACTGCGACAATGTGCAAAATAAGCAATCCTGGCAGCTTGATGGGTACTGTACTGTTCCACTGTTCTTATGATGTCGATTGCTCTGGATAAGCCTCGTGCTTCCATAGGTCAATCATATTTAACGTTTTAAAATGAATTTGTCTGACCAGGTAAGACATCTCCAGGCTGCTTCTAAGGACATAACAAAATTCGTATTTAGCAAATATGTTTTCTTTTTCGTTGAGTATATTTCATAAAAAGAAACAATAATATAAATGCAGCCATTTTAGAATAATTTACAAAGAGCGACATACCAAAATTTAATTATGCTACAGAAAAGTGACTAATTTTATTGAATTCACACATGTATTTATTATATAGCTGTTTTAGGGATTCTTACCTGACATGTTTGCCGATATACTCCATGTTTCATTATCTACACTCCAGACAACGAATTAGTTAATTACCCAAAATTCAAACAATTCAGGCTACAATAAGATTGTTTAATAACTTCCAGAACAATAAATAGACATAGATCAAATAACAACTTATGATGATGAAATCAAGAACATAAAAAATATAAACAACAATCCACCATTAATCATTAATGCCGGGCGCTTTGTCAGTCAGTTCGCTGTTAGTGTTGGCGTTGCTATTGGACGACGATGACATACGATCGAACATACACGATCACGAAAACCGAGGGAATTCAAATAAATGTTTACAAATTAAAACAAACTTTCAGAAACATTACAATTGTAACTTTACGTGAGTTTACAAATGGAGAAAAAAAAAACAAGTCAGCAAAGGAGATATTATATTTAAAAGTTGCGTTAAAGTTTCATTTGTAAGTTTGCATTGGTTTTTTGGCTGCAAACATTTAGAAAGGTTGCAAACTTAACTTGCTTAATGGTAAATTATCTAACGTTGCGGTAAGCATTTGTAAGTTACCATGCTTAGTGGGACTTTTATACAAATAATTCCATTATTGTAATTAATTGTTGAACGTAAATGATCTTTTTTGAGCTATCTTGAGAATCTGTCAAGCCATTGGATAGTATCTATAAAACAAGCAAAACAAAATATTTAAAACTGTTGAAAGTCAAGCTTATTGGTTGATTATAAAAAATTGAGGAGATCCGGCTAGGACTTTTTTGTCCTTTAACCAACGGAGCTAAATTTTGGTAGGTAACTTGCCTATAATAATATAAATCCGCGTATGAAATTTGGTTGCCCTTACTTTGTTAATTTTGGAGAGATAATTTTTTTTCGAAAGAAAACATAAAATTTTCCGGGAAAACCTCGGCGGATTTTCCTGGATAACGAACTTATCCAAGCCATTTGTAAAAGGAAGGTACTCACCAAACTTAATCAAAATCGGCCCATAATTTTTTGAGTTATCGGTGTGACACATATATATATATATATATATATATATATATATATATATATATATATATATATATATATATATATATATATATATATATATATATATATATATATAAACATATAAAAATTGAAACTGGGGGGCCTAATTAGCGCTCATCTGAAGAAATTTTTTCAAAATTCAAAAGTCGAGATCTCCTCATTAGTGAATTTTTTTAAAGAAAATTCACTAATATATATAGAAAAGGATCCTGAATAAGTTATTATTTATTCAAAACAAATAAGTTTGTTCATAAAATGTTTAAAATGTTCCTCAATCAAAATAAATACAATATTTTTGTTGTAAACTTTAACAACCTTAAAATTCCTTTTATTGAAAGAAGAAAGAGCGTTGGAGTTTGTGTAAAGAATTTTTTTGAACCTTTAAATTCAGTATTCCCTGTAGAAAGATAGAGTGTATAGCTGTGGCAGAGAAACAACAACAGCAAGGTAAATATTTATTGTCAATAAATTTAAATAAACATATTTTACATTGTAGGCTATTGACTATTCATTCATTGACTTAATATATCGAAATAATGATAGCTTGGCACATTTACTAAAGGTTTTAAGTTTTAAAATAGGTGCATTATAACAAATGTTCCAAAAATAAATGACACTATTGATATAAATTAAAATATTGGTAACTTGATAAGTCATATTACAAAGGAAATTATTAGATAACGATTATAAATAAGACAAAAGGCGCCCAACATTCAAAATGAAATGAAAATAAAACATATATATATATATATATATATATATATATATATATATATATATATATATATATATATATATATACACTTTACAAACTAAATACAAATATTGGAACCTAAAATTAAACGATATAATTAATTACACACAAAAACAATAAAAAACATACATAAAAGTATATAAAAACAAACACCTATATATACATATATATATATATATATATATATATATATATATATATATATATATATATATATATATATATATATATATATATATATATATATATATCACACCGATAAGTCAGAAAATAATAGGCCGACTTTGATCATATCTAGTGAGTACCTTACTTATACAACTGGCTTGGTTGCGAAAATTTAGATACATATTAGGTATATAGGTAATTTGAATATTTGAATTTTTTACCAAATTGTCGTGTAAAAATATTATGTAAAATAATTTTTGTGTTTTTGAAGGAATAATTTTTGGAATAATTTTGTGAAGTCTTGGTAATAATAAATGTATAAGCCATTGTAAAAAAATTGTAACACATGTTCGTGACAAATAATTGTTTAGCAAATTGTCATAAAAGAACATAATTTTCGTGTGACATTACTTTAACAAATGTTTGTATAGAAAAGGGCAATTTGCGTTAAAGAAATTGTTTGCCAATTTTCATGCAAACATTGTTTTGAATTTGGTCAAGAAGTGTTTTGTGGATAATTATATTTTCGCAGGTTTGTAAATAGCTTGAAGAGGTTAGTTACCCAGAAAAATCGGACCCAGTTCTTTCGGGAACATTTTAAGTTTATTTGCGGAAAATTATTGTACTTCTTCAAACAATAAAGTTATTTTGATGAAATAAGGTACACTGTTGCTACTATATGTAGGTTATACCAAATTCCATGCTTTCTATTTAAGAAAGACATATTTGCCATTACCAACCTATTTATTAAAATTCACTACCATAACGCACTTGCTGCGTCCAGACTCTTTTTTATAAATATGCACAATAATTGAGGTGCTGAACTTATTCCATGTTCCACACTGTATATTATGTTTTATGCGTGTAACGCAATTTCTGCTAACATTACTCAAAACCAATACTTCTTACTTATATTTTAACATTTCGTCTACTTGTGGGTTAATAATATTATTTGGAAGATCGAAGAGTTTCAGAAAGCTCCAAGTGAGTCTAGCTACTTCAACTGTACCTCAAACTGAACGAACTACGAGTATAGGCAAGCGCTAATACACTTCAAGTTAAGTGGTAGCCTAGCAGTTATATTTACACAACTCTCTTCTATTTACAATTTACATAGGCAAATACGTTATGAAGTAAACTGGAAATTGATTTATCACAAATGCGAATTTTATGTAATCTTACAGTCTGAATGGGGTTATAAATAATATTAAAAAAAAGATAAAAAGACACCCACAGTCCAAGTTTAAAAGGTCCCTCACACCAAACACAAACGAATGCTTTTGAAGGGATATTTTCAAATCATACGATCAGGTATAGCATGCGACACTTCTCCCAAACTTTTTATTTTGTGTATAATTACTCTCTGTCAACAACCAACTATCGAATCCACAGTTTCGAAGATGATAGCTTGCTTCGCAATACCTTCCCATCGACCCGTTCAATATCTTTCTCTAGTAAGGATAATTCAATAAAGTCAATAACTGAATAAGGACCTGTCTGAGAGTCCTAGTTGAAGCTTTATAAATCTTGTTAAGTCTAATGTATCAAAAGCACAGATTTGCATCAACCGAAGAAATGTACAAAATATTTTCCAAACAATTTATCCAATTTGTTATAACAGTTGCAGAAGATCTTTGCTAGGATCTAAATGTTTCCACTGTCTTTTTTTATTTATTTTTATTTAAACAACACACCACGAGGAATTACAGCCTAAATACTATCGTACCGTGGGTGTCGACAAGGAGGAGAGAGGCAACCTGTTAATTCTGGACTTGAAGGTTTGGAGGTTCGGGGGAGAAGGAAAAACATGTGCCGGCAAGGAATTCCACAACTTGGAAGTCCTCGGGACAAAAGAGCGGGCATAACAAGATGTTCTATGTATGGTGACCTGGACAGTAATAGGGTGCATTCGCTCTGTTCCCCTGGTAGATCTGTTGGGGGCAGCAGGTGGAGGAACTATGGAAGAAAGCTCCTCTGAGCAGTGCCCGTGCAGATATCTATAAAAGAGAGAGAGGTCACCAACGGCACGTCGGTGGGCAAGGGATGGCAGCCTTTGGGTGAGGGTAGGGTCACCGATGAGACGTATAGCTTTCTTCTGAATGCAGTCCAGGATAGCGAGTGTAGAAGCGGCAGTAGCACCCCAGACGTGGGAGCAGTATTCGAGGTTTGGTCTTATTTGTGAAGTATATAAAGTATAGAGATTAGCTGGTGAAAAGTATTTGCGAGCCTGGAAGAGGAAACCTAATTTCTTAGCAGCCGATTCTGCAATTGATGTGACATGTTGGTGCCAATTGAGATTTCGATCCACAGAGATGCCAGCAAGTGATAGGACTCATTACTTTGAATAACTTGGTTGTTTATTGTGATGGGTCTAGGGCTGGTGTATCTCTTATGAGAAAGAAAGCAAGACTGTGATTTGGTGGGGTTGAATTGTACAAGATTTCTACTTCCCCAGTCTAATATTTTTTGGAGATCCACGGAGATAGAACCCTCCATGAGTCTGCGATCCTCATCTAATTGGGCTAAAGAGACAGGCTTAGAATATTGTATATTGGAGTGGAGGGTGCTGTCGTCCGCGTAACTGTGAACTGGGTTGGAGGTGCTAGCGAGGAGGTCATTGATGTGGAGGAGAAACAAAGTAGGGGCTAAAGCTGAACCTTGAGGAACTCCTCCATTAATTGGATACAGTTTAGAGAAATGTCCATCCACGACAACAAAAATGCTCCGGTTGGAGAGGAAATTTGCTGTCCACGTACAGAGTTTTGGTGGTAGGCTATAGGCCGGTAGTTTATTAAGCAGCGCTGCGTGCCAGACCTGGTCAAATGCTTTGGATATGTCTAGAGCGATAATCTGGGATTCACCGTGTAGTTCTGTAGACTTGTTCCAAGAATGTGTGACAAAGGAAAGGAGGTCGGCAGTTGATCTGCGCTGACGAAATCCTTACTGCCTGTCGTGGATTAGACTGTGTTTTTTAAGAAATTTTAGTAATTCGGTGGTTATATACTTTTCCATCACTTCAGAGATGACTGAAAGGAGAGAAATAGGCCTGTAGTTGCTAGGAAGCGCATTCGATCTTTTCTTGGGGACGGGTTGTACTCCAGCAGTTTTCCAGTTACTAGGGTTGATGCGAAAGTCAAAATGTATAATAATGAAATTGTATAGATTTTTCAAAGAAATTAGACTACAACTGTAGTCACTTTTGTTTTCATTAGAGACATTGTATAATGTAAAAATGTTTTTAATAACTATTGTTTGTTAGAATAAGTATGGCTCCTTTGTAATCCACTCCTTTGTGAATTTACCTAGCTGCATGAAACCAAGGCCCAGTACAGTTTGTTCAAAGCCGCCCTGGCGGGTCTCTGGACGCACAGTATCCCAGTCATCCTTCACAATACTTGGAAAAAAAAAAAAAAAAAAGATATATGTATTAAAAAAAATAATAAAAAAGGTATACAAACAATTTATTACAAAAAAAAAAAAAAAAAAAAAAAAAAAAAAAAAAAAAAATATAGAAACTGAATTTATTATTATATATAAAAAAAAAAGTATACAAAGTAAATTTATTATTACAAAATAGTTAATTAGGTATAAAAATAGTGTAAGATAATAAAATTGGCTGGCGATATAACTTGATGCAAATTTATTGTTTATAGATCTCATAAACACCACTAGACATAAATTTAAAAAAAGTCTGTGGCTAATGGACCTAACGGTCCGAGGCCAAACCAAATTACAACAACAACAACAACAACAGTTACTAGGGAATATGCGTCTATTGTAAGATGTCTGAAACAGACGAGTCAGGACAGGAGCAAGTTCTGGTGCGCATTTTTTGAGAACAATTGCTGTAATCTTGTCAAGGCCAGAGGCTTTCCTGGTATTAAGAGAAGAGAGCATCTTTCGTACCTTTCTAGTTTTGAAAATGATATCCGTCATTTTATGCACGATATTGGGGACTGTTGGTGATTGAACATTTGGAGGTGGGTTGAGAGTAGAATTGCCGGCGAATAACGAGGCAAAAAGTTCAGCCTTGCCCAGGGCGGTAGAAACAATTTCATCCCCTGAGACAAGAGGTGGGAACGTGCTCTTGCAGAAATTATTCCCAATAGATTTAGCGAGAGTTCAGAATTGTTTGCTGCCGCTGGAGCTTAAGAGGACTTTGTTTTTGATGTGGGTATTAAACGAGTTTTTTGCCTCAGAAAGAATGCGGACATAGCGGTTTCTTGCGTCGTTAAATGCTTGACGGTTTTCTTGACTGGGATTGTGTAGAAGCTTTTTGTGAGCTTTGACCTTTTCAAGTCTGGCCTTGTTACAGGATTTAGAGAACCATGGCTTTTGAGTGCCTGCAGAGGTTTTCTGTGCACGTGAAATAAATAATTCCATGCCAGCTTGGATAATTTCGGTGACGTTTTGTGAGATATCAGAGGGGTCAGGATGAGAGAAGCAGACAGACGCCCATGGAAATGAGGAAAAGTAATCTCGCATTTCGTCCCAGTTCGCGGAATTGTAGTGCCAAACGATACGTGGGTGTGATGACTGTGTGACCTCGGGTTGCATTTTACAGGAAGCAGTGACAATGCCGTGGTCTGAGCGACCCAGGGGGGCGGTGACTGATATCTTATAGCAGTCAGGATTTGTAGTAAGAAGGAGATCCAAGGGATTTGAGCTGTGTGTTGGGATGCGAGGAAAGTAAGTAGGTTGCTGAACCATATTGGCTAAAGAATTGCTGACTGCAAAGGCCTCCGCTGCTCTTCCTTGTGGATCGGTTTTTGAAGATCCTAGCCATTCCTTATTATGGACATTGAAGTCACCAAGAACAGTGACCTCGGAGGAAGGAGATTCAGAAATCAGATGGTAGGTTTTTTCAGAAAGGTAGTCAAAGAGCTGGACAAAGTTGTTGTCAGAAGGTGACCGGTAAATGCAACAGATGAATTTAGTTGCAGCCCTGAGAGAGAGTTTTATCCATAGTATATATTTTCTTCCAGCTTCTATATTGGAAAGTCTGGTGCAGGGTAGATTGCTACTGACGTACGCGCACACGCCTCCATGCAATCTAAAAGAAGTAAGGAGCTTATACCCCGGGAAATTAAGGTGATTAGTGTCTGTTTTTGCACTGATTTGAGAACAAGAGGAGTTGGGGCCTATTAGCCTGGAGAAAATGGTGGACGGAGTTCAGGTTAGAATTTAGGCCACATATATTAGAGAAGGATATTGTAAATCTCGATGCTGGCGCGCCCTGTACACCCCTCTCCAGGAGATCCGAATGGAGGGGTATTTTGCCTCCGGAATCTTTTGTACAAGGAGGAGCCATAATCATTTTTGTTTATAAGGGAAACCGCCTCATACACCAGAACCGGAAACGTCCATTGGGTCGCGAAAGCTCCAGGCAGAAAGCTTGGATTTCTGTATAGGGCTCACATACTCCACAGTTAAAATATCGTTTTCATGTCTAGCGTGTTGCCACAAAACCATTTTGTCCTGTTTAGTCCTTTCCATCTTCACACAAGCTTTGCTTTATCGAAGATCTTACTGACTTTACTTGATCGCAGAAGAAATATTGGATATTTCAAATTTGTTTATCAATGCTACGACGACACCGCTCCTCAGAAATTGCTTCGCTAATGCCTTCATTCACAACTTTAAATCGTTATACTGGTTTGAGTCAAAAAACCGCACGCTCTTCATGTCAAATCACTCACTTTTGGAACAATTTTCTAGAAATACATTATTTCCTAGAGCGTCTCAGCTTTGAAATGCCAATTCTCCTAGTTTCCCGAGACATGTAACCATCAGTATTATTAAATAGAGTTAGTTAAGCTTGTGGCGCAACAATAATATTTACTGTGCATTCAAGGCACACAGGCTTTGCCGCATTTATCAAAAAACTTTGAGCTCGAGCATATGCTATGTGCTATTTAACCTTTTTCATTTATATCAAAATAATAGTGACAAGATCTGGTTGTTAGGTGGTTGTATTTTTATTATTTCCCACGGGCAGTTCCTGGAATACATTCCCTAGGAAGGTTGAGGGATTAACTTAATTGATTGGCTAGGCATGTTCCTGTCTTTAAGGTCACTGTTTAAAAGTAATCAGGCTGAAAAATATACAATATGATTTAGTTTAAACTTTAAAGGTATCACCAAACGTGTGCGGGAGAACAACAGGATGGACTACAACAACAAGCGGAGCCTCATAGTCACAGACAGCCAGGCAGCCTTTAAGGACCTAAGAAGTCCACGGGTAAATTCCTGGCTGGTGAGTGAGTGCCTAGACGAGACGAGCGACCTGACTAGGCAGAATGAGGTCACCCTCATCTGTGTGCCGGGTCACTCGGGGGTCAAGGGCAATGAAGAAAATGACAGTCTCACAAAGATAGGGTCAGCAGAATCATTTATGGGACCGAAACCGGTTCTGGGTGTGACAAAGAGTACGGCCAGGGGAGCCATTAAGTCCTGGGTCGGAAACGAACACAATGTGTACTGGGCAGACTGTCCAGGGCTCAGACATGGGAAGTCAGTATTCGACGAACCCAGTTCAAGGAGAGCTGTGGAGCTGCTAAATCTTAGCAGAGGACAGCTCAGAAACAAAACAGGTCTTTTGACGGGACACATGGCCATCAAGAAACACCCGCATAAAATGGGGCGGTTCGAGGGGGACCTCACATTCTGACTCTGCGGAGAGGGCACATCTTGCGCGAGCGTAAAGCTCTGGACCGCAAAATACAACTGATCTACGGTCAGTCCAGACCGGAAACAGAGAAATATAAAACTTGCCCTACCAATCGCTGTGCAGACTAGTTCAGGGCACAGTGGTTTTGGAATGGGGGAGTAAAAAGACTAAGGGCATGCACAATAAGTCAGTGCTTTCGGGGCGGCAAAGTCGCGGACGAGCCCTGAGTGAAAAAAAAGATAAGCGCGCATGGCTTTTTCTACTACCACTTCTTAGCGGTGCCCGTCCGCACGCGGGGAGGAACACGGGCGGCGTTCTCATTTAGAGTGTCGTTATACTCCTTCCCTCTGAAGTGGAGCAGGGACACATGAGTAACTTCAGGAAATATTTGGGTTCTGCTTTCTGGGTCTGTCACTTCTTCGTACCATAGATGCGTCCTACCCTTGGGTACTGGATGAATCTATAAAATGAGTGAGGTCACTCGTTTGGTATTGCCAACAATATTTAAAGGGTAACGGCAATTTGAAACCAAGTAAATGGTAGGGGACATCACTTTGGAAATGAGGTAGGGCCTTATTACGTCTTGGTGGGAATTTCGAGTTAACACATTTCGAGGAACTGCTGGGCGTGTGCGACTTGACTAGTACCTTATCGCATTCGTTAAACGAGACATGTCGACGACGTTGGTCAACGTATTCCTTATGTTTTTCGTGCTGTTGGATGATGTCTTGCTTTGCGTCGCATAATACTTCCGATAGTTTCATCAAGTATGGAGTAATGCGGGGAACAAAATTTTCAGCAGTTACAACCTGTCTAAAGTCATAAACTGTATCCATCGGCGCTCTAATCTCCCTAGCGAAACACAAATAGGCTGAAGTATATCCTGTAGCACCTGTCACGGTAGAATTGAAAGCGAAGCTAATACTAGGCAAATGGTTGTCCCAGGTTTGGGGTTCGTTCTGCACTAGGATCGATATTTGCGTTTTAAAACCATTAACCATTGTGTTTTGTGTGATGTAAGTGGTAAAGTAGTGTGTTAAACCCTGCGCGTGTTACTGCAACAAAAGCAGCCTCACTCGCGCAACAGGTGCCGTTTCATTTTAACCTGCTTTCTACCGAGTGCAGTTATTGCGTCCTGACCTGACGCGCATCTTTTTCTACACGCCCCCCTTCGTGTAGCATTCGAACCACCTGCAATTTCTTTTGTTACACTGGTGCCCAACGTAGAGTATTTCTGTCGGCATGAAATATGTTACTAGTGATAAAACGGTCAATTCAGAAACACACTTGCGTTAATTATCAGTCGTAAATAATGGCTTAACACACCACCTTTTCTACTTTTAGGGATTTTATTTACAATTCAAAAATAAACATCCACAAAACAATTTTAGCTGAGCCAACCTCTATAATAATATATGCAGAGTAGCAGCGAATCCTAAGTGTAATAATAGTGTTAGACCTTGGTTTGTAATCTAGTTATCACCGCAGACATAAATGACACAAGGTAATAAGTGATAATTACGCTATTAACGACAATGACGACACTTCAAAGCAAATTTTTGTATTCTGATAAGTGTTAAACTATGTATCAATACATATTTGGCGACTCAAATAGTGTAACAAAAGAGATTATAATTAAATTAAACGTTGAATGAACAGCTTCTCCCCCAGACCCCAAAATTTATTTCAGATTTCTCTTACTCCCGACGCGATTCGACACTACAAGAGGTCATCTTCAGGGGATAAATCTACAAACATAACAAGATAGGTCTGTCAGAAAAACATTAGTATTTCCGGTAGGCAATTGTGCATGTAAGAGCACAATGATGACAAGGTGATCTTCACAGAAAAGTCAAAGTCACAAGTCACACAGTAAAAACATCAAGCAACAGTCAAGTTAAAATCTAAGAAGCTACAGATACAGTAACAACAGCTAAAATATGTTAAGTTTAAACATGCAATTACGTTAACAAAACTAAAAGCATCAAAGCAACTGAAAAGCGCAGAAAGTCACAAAACTGCCAAAGTCTAAATATTTGATAATTGAACACTAAGTAAACAAGTCTTTTGTAGAAGCACAAAGCAAAGCCAATGAGTAAAACTGACAGGTTAAACAACACAATAGGCAGGCAAAGTCGAGTAAGAAACCCAATGAGAACCATTAGGGCAAAGAAACTGTGAAACATTAAGTGAAACAATATGAGCCATACTCACTTGAACAATTCTAAAAAATTGAACTCGAAACTATACAGGAAGGTTCAACAGGTTACAACTTCATCCATTGTGCTAGGGGCCATGCAACACTGCATCCGCATAATGCCAGACAGTTGTCTTCAAGAACAAAAATCAATGGAAAAGATCGGCGATTTTTTAACAAACACGGTGAAGGATGGCCATTATGTAAACTTGAAACGGGCAGGGTGCACCGGCGCAGGTGCGGGAAGAAGTGTCAGAAGCGAAATGTCAATGAAAAAAGAGTCAGGAATAGAAGGGGAGCCATAAAGCAGCCATCTTGAAATCATAATGTTCATGGTCCTGTAGAAAAACCATAGTTCAGCATCACTGTTACACCAATTGGCTATGGAATGAAGGAAAGTTAGTTAAATCCATGTTGGACAAGTTCAAAACCAGTGATATTTTGAACTTGTCCAACATGGATTTAACTAACTTTCCTTCATTCCATAGCCAATTGGTGTAACAGTGATGCTGCTTTTCGGTTGCTTTGATGCTTTTAGTTTTGTTAACGTAATTGCATGTTTAAACTTAACATATTTTAGCTGTTGCTACTGTATCTGTAGCTTCTTAGATTTTAACTTGACTGTTGCTTGATGTTTTTACTGTGTGACCTTGACCTTTGACTTTTCTGTGAAGATCACCTTGTCATCATTGTGCTCTTACATGCACAATTGCCTACCGGAAAAACTAATGTTTTTCTGACAGACCTATCTTGTTATGTTTGTAGATTTATCCCCTGAAGATGACCTCTTGGAGTGTCGAAACGCGTGGGGAGTAAGAGAAATCTGAAATAAATTTTGGTGTCTGGAGGAGAAGCTGTTCATTCAACGTTTAATTTAATTATGACAATCCCAGACGGTGTGACGTTCAGAAATGAAAGAGATTATACGTGGCCCGAATGCTACACGAAGGGAGCGTGTAGAAAAAGATGCGCGTCAGGCGAGGAAGCGATAACTGCACTCTGTAGAAAACAGGTGAAAATGGAGCGGCACCTATTGTGCGAGTGAGGCTGGTTTTGTTGCAATAACACACGCAGGGTATAACACTACTTTATTACTGATACAACACAAAACAACGATTAATAACTAAGTAAAACGTGAATTACAATCAATTCACAGCAGTAATAAAATAACAAGTAAGTTCGTTGGTAAAGATCAGCGCGCGTGGTTTGGCATTTTTCTACTATCTCTTCTTGGGGGTGATCGTCTGATCGCGGCGAGGAATACGGGCGGCGTTGTCATTTAAATTGTCGTTACAAGGTGGTATAAAACACTAATTAATAAATCATAGAATATTGCACTAATTACCTGAAATTCCACGCCCATAAAACCTGGCCCAATGGTACTTCGCAATTTGCATCACATTATTCTCCCATTAAATTTAATATTTAAAAACAATACTTAATGTACTTTTGGCCTTACTGTGATTTAAATTTTTTGCAAATTTTTTCTGCCAAACGCCACAAAGAGGAACTAGTGCGCGGAAAATGTATAATAAATATAGTTATGAGATCCGCTTTATGTTAGGACATGGTAAATCAAGAATTCAAGTTATAAATTCTCAAACGAGTGAAAATGTACCTTAGCAGTGAAAATTTCCAACCAGGATTACGGTATTATATCTTATTTTTCATCTTTTGTAATTCAAATTAAAAAAAACATTGTCACAGATATATAAAACAAATATGATTTATTAATTTAGTTATTTTTTAATATGCTCGTTTGATAAAGGACTAAATATTGATGTTCTAGAGTCAATATCATCAAATTTAACATATTTTTCCAACTCAGTTATCTTAACCTGACTGCGTAAAATTTTTGCTTTTAGTTTTGCTACTTCCTCAATATAATCTTTTTCTTTATTTGCTAGTTCTTTCTTTGCCGAAGCAACGACATCTTCAGTATAGGTCTTTAGGTCGTCATATCTCTTTTTAAATTCTTCAAAAGTCAAATGATTATTTGAAAGTTGCTTTTTCAAAATAATTTCATTCGCTTTGAACCCCAGAACTATTGATTTTGTTCTTTCGTATTTTTCTAATAAGTCATTGAAAGCCACTTCAAGTTTAGCGAGGTGAGTTTGTGCAATATCTTTTTCTTGCGCAAGCTGTTCTCTCTCCGTCAACATTTTAAAAAAGAGCTTGTCATAGTCTTTCATAATGCTCTCAAATTCTGAACAACCTGAATTTTCAACCTCTTCCAAAGCTTTTTCTAATTGCTGGTTTTTATCTTTCAGTTCCTCCACCTGCTTTTCTAAATCATAAATTTTCTCCTGGTTGTTTGCTATCAACACATCTTTTTCCCGAATAATCTCTTTAAGTTTGCCTGACTCGTCGCTTCTTCTGGGTGATGGTGAAGGCAGAGATTCTGCAGTTACAGGCTCTTGCATTTGAAATATCTGAAACAAATACTTGTAGGGAATTAGCTGCACTAGTTATTTGTTCAACATTAAAAGATAATTAAGGTACCTTAACCAAGTATGGGCACCCCCCCAAATACGGGCACTAGTGAATAAATACTGTTTGTAACCAATTTTAATAAAAGATGGCAGCATATGCATTACAGGTATCTCGTACAACTTCAGTCATAATCAAAATTCGGCCATTAGTCGATAGAGGGCGCCACCGGGTGTTTCTAGTCAGAAGTCGTCGAATGTGGAAAGTGAGGTTGTAGTTTTCGGTAAGTAGATTTTATTTCATTTTGTAAAGAAAATGTAGCGAAATTAATTGTTACTATATATAAAATTGAAGCTGAGGAACTGTACTTTGAGACTGTACAATAGATATTTAGGTTTACTTCCGTATTATGAAAATGTGTTTCAAAACTTGTAGAAAATGGCATGTCCCAAATATGGGCACTAGAGTGACTGCCAAATATGGGCAGTGCCCATATTTAGAACACATGCTGTGCCCATATTTGGGACATACCTTTTGCTGACGTTTGGTTATGTTTTATCTAACACGATGTTATTTTTCAGAATATGTCTCCACAAAAGCGAGCTCAGTGGAGTTCTGACTCCCTCAAAGCAGCAGTTGCTGCAATTCAAGGAGGAATGAAGATAAAACGTGCAGCAATTAATTTTAATATTCCACGAAGTACTTTGCAACGCCATGCTTGGAGTGGTAATACAGTTAAACGGCTGGGTCGAAAATCTTTTTTAACTGACGCCCAGGAAACCGAGTTGTGTTCTCGAATATTTAGACTTGCTGAGATAGGAATGCCCCTTACATCTAAAATTTTAAGAAGAAGTGTTTACACGTTCTGCAGCGAAAACAACGTCCCCTTTCCACCTACAAAACATAATTCTTCAATGGTTGGTAGAAAATGGCTTAAATTATTTTTAAGAAGACATCCTGAGGTTGCTCGCCGAAAATCTCAAAACGTTAATCCAGCACGAGCTGCAAAACTAAACAGATTTATTGTTGAGGATTATTTCAAGACATTAAGGACTGTGATGGCCGAGTTAGACGTTATGGATAAACCTCAGCTTATTTTTAATATGGACGAAAAAGGGTGCCAATTAACAATTCATAAGGAACCTGTAATTTTAACTCGCAAAGGAATTAAACGGGTACCCTTTGTGGCACCAGAACATGCCGAAAATGTGACTGTTGTGTCTTGTGGAAATGCTATTGGTCAGATAATTCCACCTGTTGTTTTGTTTAAAGGCCAGAGAAATAAACCTGAATTTTCAGATAATTTACCACCTGGGTGCAAAGCATTCATGACTGCAAAAGGCAGCATGACTTGTGATACTTTTGTTAAATGGATTGCACATTTTGCACAATACAAACCTCCTGGAAAAGTCCTTCTGATTTTTGATGGAGCAAAATCCCATCTCGATGCAAATATTGTTGAGGCTGCAGACACTCATGAAATCACATTGTTATGCCTTCCGAGTAACTGCACGCATGAATTGCAGCCAATGGACAAATCGGTATTTCGTTCTTTTGAATACCACTGGGACGATGAATTGCAGAGGTATTGGAGTCTTAATCCTGGTAGAAAATTAACAAAATCTAGTTTTGGTAATGTATTTTCAAAAGTTTGGCCAAAGGCAACAACCCCTTCAAACGTGTCTGCAGGATTTCGAGCAACTGGTATATACCCTTTTGACCCGACGATTATTCCAGAAACGGCATTTGCACCTTCAACACTGTCAGAGAGACCCCTAGAGAACCAAAACAATGCAAATTCCCCTGCAACTACAATTCCTAGTAGTCCTAATCCTGTCCAACAAACGATGGCTTCAGAATTAACAAGAAAACAAGAGGTTGATGGTCCCAGTACATCTACTCCAAGGGTTTCAACTAACAATCCTCGTCAAAAACAAAAACGGCTTCGACGTGTCTCAGATGACGACAGTTCTGACGATGAAAATGAATGGCAACCATCCGAATCTTCGACTTCTGAAACCAGTGAATCATCGGACGAAGAGTTGGAGGCTAACAAGTCTAGATCGTTTACTGAAATATTGAAAACACCAGAACTACCTGCCAAGTCTAAAGCACCACCCAAAAAGGCAATAAACTATCGAGCTGTCAAAGTTGTTAAATGGTTGTTTGCGGAGAAGAAGTTAAGTCAAAAGGAACCATCAATTGCCAAAAAAAGAGCGCCTCAGTCCAAACAACAAACAGCCAATTTAGATAGAGCTACGTGCAGTGGCGTTGCAACTCCTCGAAAGGAATCATGGTACTGCCCCCTTTGTAAAGAAGATAAACAAGAAGACATGAGGCCGTGTACTGTTTGCCAGACTTGGGTTCATGAAGAGTGCTGTGGGCTGATGGCCAAAGATGTCATACCCTTTTTTAGGTGCCCGTCATGCGAAGAGAGTGAATGAAGTTTAAGTTATCTAACTCGTTATCTAACTTAAGCTTTTTTACAATGTTCAAGTTCATGTACAAGTGTTTAAGTTTTTCTTTTGATTAATAAGAATTATTAATAACTATATTTTCTGGATCATTTAATTTCTCTTAAGTTTCTTTTAGGGTGCCCATAATTAGAACTTGATGCTCCTAATATGGGCACTTGATTTAATTTTTTTATGGGTGACTGTTTCAGAATAAAGACATATTTTTCAAATTCTGTGTATGATTTTGTATTCGTTCTGACCTAAAGAGCAAACCATTTTTTTTCTTTGGCTTAATCTTAATCGATAAAGTTATTAATTGATATAATGCTTAGGGGTGCCCATATTTAGGTTACTTACCTTATTTATTAACATCGATAGCATATTTATTCATGTAGATACTTGACTACGTTATTATTAGCTTACTAGTTTGTACATGGTTGCCCTCCGTTATGGTGAAAGAAACAAACAAAAAGCACAGCTAAGTAAATATTAGTTTTTATGCGACACATTATTTTATTATTTTTAAGACCGGAATGCAACTCCTTAACAACAGTGTCTCGAGCCCTCAAAATATTAAATGCCAATGTGGCTTGGGATGCCATTTAAAAGAGAATTCAGTTTTTTTCCTTCGATACCTCTCTGTTTAAATGTTGATGAATACTTTGTAGGGATTTCCGAGATCCTAATCTTGTATCTGAAAAGAAAACTCGCCACAGGTGCCAAGGAAATACTACCAAAAAAAAAATTACCAACAGTATATATGAGCACTGTGTTGCGATAACATAGTGGAAAAGGTAAGGGATGCAGCAAGTGCGTTATGGTAGTGAATTTTTATTAAATGTTTCAAATTTGAATAACTCAATTCTGTATAAACATAGAAAGTTTAGTTTTGGTATGTAGTAAGATCTTTCCTAAGGCAAGATATCCGCCAAATTTTATTAAAATAACTTTGTAATTTCGGATAAAAAAATTTTTTTCGAGAGAAAATTTAAAATTTAATTAACTCAATTTTCTATACACTTAGAAAGTTTAATTTTGGCACGTTGTAAAGTCTCTCCCAAACCAATATATCTGTTGAATTTCATTAAAACAGCTTTGTAATTTTCGGAGAAAAATTTTTTTTTGAAAGAAAACTCAAAATTTTTCCGGAAAACCTTGGCCAATTTTCCTGGATAACGAACTCATGCAAGCCATTAATAAAAGAAAGGCACTTGCTCAGTTTAATCGAAATCGGTTATTAATTTTTTGAGTTATCGGACGGCTACACATATATATATATATATATATATATATATATATATATATATATATATATATATATATATATATATATATATATATATATATATATATATATATATATATATATATATATATATATATAAATTGAAACTGACCCCGGATATGGGTTCTAGGGGTTCTAGTTCGCGCTCATTTGAAGAAAATTTTGGAAAGTCTCACCATCGATACCTCTCTAATAGTGACTTTTTAATGAATTTTCTTAAAAAAAATTCACATATCCGGGGTCGGTTTAAATTTTTATATGTTTATATATATATATATATATATATATATATATATATATATATATATATATATATATATATATATATATATATATATATATATATATATATATATATATATATATATATATATATATATATATATATATATATATATATATATATATATATATATATGTATATGTATCACACCAATAACTCAAAAAATAATGGGCCGATTTTGATTAAATTTGGTGAATAAATTCCTTTTGCAAATGGCTTGGATAAGTTAGTTAGCCAGGAAAATCGGTCCAGGTTTTCCCGGAAAATTTTGTGTTTTCTTTAGAAAAAAATTTATATCTCCGGAATTAACAAAGTAAGGGCAACCAAATTTCATATGCGGATTTACTTCATTATAGGCAAGTTACCTACGTAGGTTAAAGGATAAAAAAGTTACAGGCATTCAAAGAAAAATAAATTTTGATTTTCCTCAAAACGTCAAAATTGCGATTTTAAACGTCAAAATTGGTGAGTACATTCCTTTCGCAAGTCGCTTGGATAATTTTGTTAGCCAGGAAAATCCGCCGAGGTTTTCCCGGAAAAATTTGTGTTTTCTTTCGCAAAATATTTATATCTCCAAAATTAACAAAGTAAGGGCAACCAAATTTGATAAGCTGGTTTATATCGTTATAGGTGTGCCACCTACCAAAATTTAACTCTGTAGGTCAAAAGACAAAAAAGTTATGGGCATTTAAAGAAAAATAAATTGGGGGTTTCCTCAAAACGTCAAAGTGACAATTGAAAACGTCAAAATTCGCAACATTTAGGCAAATAACTTGAATCTAATACGATCTATGGAAAGAAAATGTCTCAAGAAGAATGTTTTACATACACCGAACTCTTAGTTTCAACCGTTATTGTCCTTCATTTTACTAAAATATTTCCAGAAAATTCATTTCTAATAGACCCTTTCTCTGATGCTTGGCAGTAGCCTTAGCTATAGAGTTTATTGTTTAATGGTATATAATTTTTGTCGAATTTTCGTAAAAAATCAGTAAAGCTCAATATATTCGTTATTATACAAGATATGAAAAAATATTGTATACATTAATTATACGGTGTTTTGAGCTACATCTTAAAAAATTATTGCGACAATCACAGGGTGGCCCATAAGTCGTTGGTGATACAAATAATTTTTTTTTTGTCGAAAACGCCTTATTTTTTTGCATTTTCCATCGAAATATAATGCATGTTTGTAAGTTAAGAAATTCTGGAGGCAGCAAGTGCGTTGTGGTTGCGAATTTTGATTAAATGCTTCATATTTGAAAAGCTCAATTTGCTATTAACCTATAAGGTTGACCAGGAAACGGATTTTTTCAGTAACACTTTTGGTTTACTTTTGGAAATTTCTGTACGTTTTCAAACAATCAAGTTATTTTGATGAAACATGGCACATTGTTTTTACTATATATGTTATACTGGTAATCAAATTTGATGCCTGCTTTTTCTATATAGGTTATACTGGTAACCAAAATTGATGTCTGCTTTCTTAAAAAGAAAACACACATATTTGCAATAAAAACATTTTAATGAAAATTCACTACCATAACGCACTTGCTGCGTCCCGAGATTTTTTAAAATAAAAATTCACTAAAAATGCTACAGTCCAATATCAGCTGGATGTAAAGACTATCTTCCTAGTGATAGAGCGGTTATAAAACAAGCACAGGATAGGAATCTTAACGGATGTCACATAGACTACTACCCCAAAGCTTCAGAGTTTTACACGACTGGGTAATAAAACTGATATATGTATAAAGAACGTCAAAAAGTAGAAGTGCTGCTTCAACACCGTATTGACACCTGAAGAACCAATATCCTGGTACACACCAACCCTGGTAATGTACGGATAACCAGAGGAATACTATAATTAAAATTATAATAACAAAGTTTATTCGAAAAGGAAGATACATACATGGTTTGTTGTTCATAAAACCTACAAATATAGAATAAACAAAGAAAGGTACCTACGAAGTACTCAAATATACCTCAAAACACATCTATACTCGTCAAATTTTAACATCCATCAAAAAACATTCGTCCCCTTATCTTTCTCCACCGCTGAGCCACCAGAACTCCCCAGAATAAGTCAGAAGAATGTACAACCCACAGCACGTACTGAATTCTATTTCGTAAAAAAGGAAACAGAAAGGACACTCGCAAAACACCCAAATACAAAAACAACAGGAAAGAGAACAACACACATCTGTCGAAACTGTACTGGAACAATACTTTCTTTATCTGCCTTTATCAGTCTCTAAGAACGCTTTCTATTTTTCCACACATATAAGCCAGTCTTAAGATCAGCGGAGGAGAGTCCGTACGGCAGCGTCCATTTCTATTAATTATATTGTCAACTCTATCCCGCGTTATAGAGAGCAGCCATCTGCTCAATCATTTTCTAAAAACTGTAAGTGAAACGCTACATTTTATTTCGTTGGGGAGTTGCTTATACAATCTTTGCCTCAGATATGTATGACCTCGTTGTCCGATACTCCTGTTACATTTGTATCTTCTACAGTTGCTTTTGCGTCTAGTATTATAACCATGTTTGAACAACACCAACCTGTCAGAACATTTATCAGTATTTCTTTGAAATACAGTCTCCTAGAGTCAAGTAGTCGCATTTCCATGAAAAAACATTCACTCGAGTAAGAGGTTTCTGATATCTAATTTTTAACATTCACTTCTGCACCACATCTTGTAACGGTTATGTTTTATTCATTACCGTAACTTTCTTACTGACCGAGCGAGAACCTCAAAGGAAGCTTAAATAAGAACAGGTGATTTCATTATTGAACAACAATTCAAGTTTTGGTTTTGAAAAGATTTGCTGAAAATTTGCCATTGAAATTTACCACCGTAGCGCTCTTACGGTCTTCCCGTTATATACAGTAAGTTAAATATTTACAGTTGGAGTGTTTGCCTAAAGAAAAGATAGCTATTCTGCGGCAGTGGAATGTTCAGCCGGTTAAGCAATGAGAACAATAAAAGTCTTTCTTATAAACCTAAAAATATCGATTCATATTTAAAACTTAGTTCTCTGTGGTAAAGGCACAAATTAGGCATGGAAATTTCCAGAAGGTCTTAAGGGGAATTGTAATTTTTGTGACTACAACATGCGCCGACCCCACTATCACACGTGGCTGTAGCCGTTATAACTTCCAAACAACGGAGATTTGACCGGTCCGCGCACGATTCTAAACCGTCACTAGTAGAATAAAACTGCAATGCGACGAGGCAAAAGCGGAGAAGGTATTAGGTGAGCGAACAACACGGAACCCGGTAGTTTTCAACTACCTTTTATACGAAAGTACATAGGTGGCGTTTTCGAAGGGCATAGTGCTTTGATAGAAGCCTGTTTATTGAGTCTCACTTACCGAAATCAACCTAGTGGACGTTCTTTGAGCTTAATTAATGTATAGAGCGAATATTTCTAAGATTTTGTCTTGTTTGCTATTCCAGGGGATGTGTTGGGCCCTATAGAGTTATATCCTAATATTTTGTCTCCCTTTAAGTTATCTGGTTCGATCTCGTATTGTCTTGTATGTACACTCTCCTGCTTCTCTGGCATCACTGTCTATGCCGTCCACTAGCTCCTGGCGTTGTCTTTTTAGTCTGTCTCATCAGACTTCGCGAGAGTCAGCCTCTGTCTAGACACGTGTTGACGGCATTATACAGCATAAAAATAATTTGGAGGCCAGACTTAGCCTGTTTCCGATCCATCGACTACAGGGCCTGAAGCTAAAGACCCTACTTCACCACTTGAAAAGGTATCCTCGAGAACACAAGTGAGTTTTTGCTAAATTAATTTTCTTATAACTTAGAGGTTTGGCTTCAATACAAACTTTTTCTTTCTACTAGTGAACTTTTAAAGAAATTGAAATTAGCTTAAATTCTTCTAAATTCACATTTGGTCTAACCAGTGAGGTTGTTTATGAAATATTTTTATTACGAATGTATAATGTGTAAAATTCTTAATATGTTTCTCACGAGATGTAAAGTGTGTAAAAACTTAGATATTTCCTTGTAAATGTAAATATATAAATTATAATCTGCCTTGGTTATTTGAATTAAAACAAAGAAATATATGAATGCAGGTATTTCGGGTATTTAAGACACTTTGGTATTGATATAATTAATATTGATAAAGCACTAGGATTTATGAATTAGAAATTTAAGCCTTCAGCAATCTCTTTAATTTATTTATTTTAAACAAGTAAATCTCTTCATCACAATCTCATGAATAAATCTGGCCAGAATAAGTTTTATCTAAAATTTACCAATTAATTAAACTCAATTAATGATTTGATTTTATGAAAAATACCCTGTTCACATCTTGTGGCATTTCACCTATTAGAAATTTAAATCTCACACTTTTCAATTATGTATATATTCAATGTGGTATATATAAATATGTTATGTTAATAAAATCTAATATTTGTGTTTTTATATCTATGTCTAATTGAGTAATTAATTCCTTTTGAACAATTCTCCTAGCTTAAGACACCCTATAATTAAAGTATACATTTTTTTTTGTAGCTTGTATGATAACAAATATATTGAGCTTTATTGATTTTTTAAGAAAATTCGACAAAAATTATATCCAATTAAACGATAAACTCTATAGCTGAGACTGCTGCTAAAGCATGAGAGAAGAGGTCTATTTGAAATGAATTTTCTGCAAATATTGTAGTAAAATGACGAACAATGACGGTTGAAGCTAAGACCTCAGGCTATGTAAAATATTCTTTTTGGGACATTTTCTTTCCATAGCTCATATTAGTTTCAGTTTCTTTGCCTAAATGTTACCAATTTTTACGTTTTAATTCGCGACTTTGTCGTTTTGAGGCAAACCACAATGTATTTTTCTTTAAATTCCTATAACTTTTTTTCTTTTAATCTACAAAACTAAATTTTGACAGGTAATTTACCTATAATGATATAAACCTACGTACCGAATTTGGTTGCCTTTACTTTGTTACTTCCGGAGATATGTTTTTTCCGAAAAAAAAAAAACACAAAATTTTCCGGGAAAACCGGGGCCGATTTTCCTGGCTAACGAACTTATCCAAGTCACTTGCAATAGGAAGTTACTCACCAAATTTAATCAAAATCGGCGCATTATTTTTTGAGTTATCGGTGTGATACACACACACACACATTTTTTTATGAACAGGGTTTAATAATAGACAAATTGTTAATACGTACTAAGAAAATTGGGAATACTCCTCTTTAAGGTCCAGGTTCAAAGATAGCGGAAAAGTAGTTTGGACACAGATAATTATGGTTACAAATTTCGATAAACACCTTTTAAAACCCGAATATCACCTACATCCGCACCTTTACTACAGACTATTTATGATTAATCTGTTTATCGATTTATTGCCTGAAGAGGAATATTTTTTCAAAAATTCTGTGGTATTGGTATTGCAAATGAATGAAAAATTCATTCTGAAATAAATATTGGAGGTAGTTTCTTTTTTCTACATTCAGATGAAACTGTATAAATGTATATGTAACCTGCCTTTAATGTTCCGAAGCTATTTTTTAATAAAATACGGACCTACTCGGCTAGTATCGGAGACTCCCCGACTACGAATTTTATATCTTTTCCTGATTGGTTATTTGTAACTCCTATGCTGTGGCTGATGTGGATCTGAATTCTCGCGTACCAACAGGGGTACTATTTGATGTTAGGGCAGGGCAGGAAGATCAGCTGTCAGAATTGTGTGTAAACATCACCTCAAGGGGGTCTTCTATTTCGTTAAAACGGCAGAAAACTCAAGAGTTGCGAGTCATGTTAATTACGGTCGCGAGATGCTCGTTCAAATTCGTGTTGGTTAAATTTGACATTTGCATATCAAGTGCATTTTTATGTATTTTTCTACATTTTTGAGGAAACTATGGACAAAAAAAAAGGAAATAGTGAACAGGTACGTTACAATTGAGTGATATACGGTGTTTAGAGTGATATCGAGCGATGAATATGATGTAAAAATTGGAAAAACACCATCATGAAAATGATGAAAATTGACCATATCTAGGAAAATACGTGTGTCGTATCATTTTCACTCTCCACGCACAAAATTACATGGTTATGCAAAATTTAATAAAAATCGCTTATATGTCAAGGGACCAGATAATTATCGAATTTACTAGAAGGAATTGAAAGGAGGAAGGCAACATTTAGTGGACATCTTTTAAGATTTTCTGACATCATTAATTGGAAGACACATGATTGGAAAAGCGAAAAAGGTAAAGGTAAAAACTTTTGGAAAAGTGGGAACATCTGATGAAGTGTAGAAGTTAAAATGAAATGCAGAAAGCCGCTGAAAGCGGAGGATCATGGTTGCGAAAACATGGCGACATCGCCCTTAGATTCTGATAATATTCAGGCATTTATAATTTGTTTTTGGTTTTTACAAAACTGTACGAAAGTATGCAGTTACCGATATAAACTTTTTAATGTATTGATTGAAATTTTATTTAGATTAGATTTCAGATTTATAAAATATTTTATCAATATAGTACTTACTTTCATCACGTCCATATTTTTAGAGAAATCGAGTCACAATACTAACGTAACTTACAAAACTATAAAGAATGGGAGACAACGTCATTATATGTCATTTTTACAGCCGACCACACGTAACGTAGTAAAATTTAGTTTTTTGTTGTTGAATAAAATCTAATAAATTACCCATTGATTTAACTTTTATTTGACAAGTGTCACATTTTCTATTATCACAAAAACATTAGTTTGTCATGGATAAGCAGTCAGGTTTAGATCAAAGACTGTAGATGTTATACGCGCAGCTTTCAAAAAAAGGCGGCAGCATATACTATACAATGACAATACGGGACACTCCTATTCTTTAGCATTGGTGAAATTTGTGACAAGTACACTAGCGCTACCTCGCGTGAAGTACTGACAACTGAACGGGTAATTTGAATTGTATATTTACCTGCATATTCTTAATTTAGACAATTGGTTTATTATAGATGAATATAAAAACTTGTACATGAGAAAACAGTGAAAATGTTCTGATTATATAGTTATAAATAGAATTTGTATCAACAATCAGCTTGAAACCTAAATGAATTCAGCATGAATAATTCTGCAAATTTCTCTTACACATAATCTTATTTCATCATAATATAAACTACTACCTTAAAACCGTCGTTAAACTACTATTTCAAGGGTAGGTATAGGAATATACTGAAAGCTGTTTCTGAGGATATTAAGTTACAATCTGTACTTACGTATAAATAATTGTTCTAGGTATAAATGGTAGCACAGTACTCAATTTGCTATATCTCTATATGAAAACTGTCTTATTAATCTAATATTTTAAAATACGCAACTGATATACTTAGCACATAATTAAGAAATTGTGCAGATGAAAGGTGAGACTAACTCTTACTTCCGTGAATAAATCTATTATATGGCTGAATCTGCTATTTCTACTTGTCTCTTTGAAACTTGTCTTGAGAAGATAATTAAAAGCCTTTACCAAGTAAAATAATTGTAAACGTGAAAAAATATGACAATTTATGCCATACTGAAATAAAAAAGGACACAGAAGAATATAGAAAAAACAGTTTTCTTATATCATTTATTATTAATGCAAAACTTTTTTTGCCTTCATATTCCTTTTTTTTTTTGATGCACTGGAAGACAAGTTATGATTGAAGCATTTCAACCATCCGTTTACGAAGTCGATCTGTAAATAGGTACATGATGGTAAATATTACAAAATAAAATATCTTCTGCGAACTGTACATATTGGCATAAAAGTGATTCTGAATTTGTCTTCTTCTTCAAATCATATTCACGTTTCGCCATCCTTTGTAAACCTATGAAATGTCTTTGATAGATTTAGCACGTTATAGTTCGAAAAATTATAGATTGCACACACCCAACCACAAATATTTATTGTAAAAAACACAGCTCAAACTTAATTATACACATTTAAACACCAGCAATTGCTAGTGTTAAACGTTCTCGAACAATGTAACATCAGTACTATCCGCTAGGGGCGCTGATATTTTTGTAACACAAAATAAGTCGGAGTGCCCTGTATTGTCATTATATAGTATTTGGCGGCAGTCAGTCGTACATTAGCCCTCTAAAGGTTGGAGTTGTAAACTAAATAATCACACTTTGTGTGACCAGCATATTTATTTACTTGGGTAATTTAAAAATTTATTTAATTATGTTTCAAATTTCAATAGGGCGTAAACTTACAATTTAAATCAATAATAATTGTTGCCCTTACTTGGTGAAACCGTTCTATAATAAATGCAGATGTCGAGATCTGGCTTCATAAGTGCTTGTTTTCTTTTCTCTAACCGGTTTTGACTTCTACGGTATCGTCAGATATAGTCTCTATATCTGCACTTACAAATTAAGTTATCGCCAATAAATGTCTGCAGAAGCTATGAAGTAAACACTTGCAGCTTTTGTAAAAGTACATTTCTTAATGTAAGAGTGATGTTAATAATATAATTACTCCAGTCAAAAAACCTCAAAAATGACCAAACATCCCGAAAAATCCGATAGTTTTGAAACTTCACACACTTATTTAGAGGTACCTTAGAATGAATATACCGAAAGTCCTCATGCATATGAGGCGAGCTTTAGCGACAATTGGCGAAAATAGGACACTTTCTTTGGTTTTTCGTTAGTATCTCGAGAACCGTTGATCGGAGGCAAAAGTTGATAATATATATAATTAAGGCTTTCTAAAAAAATGATTATTTACATTTTTCTCGTATTCCCAATGGTTCCCGAGTTATAGGCGCTAAAAGAGATCGTTTTATGAAAAACCACGTTACAGCGATACAATATGGCATTTCTAATAATATGTTACATATGATGTATATTGATGAGGCACATGATTATTAAACAGTGAAATACATAAACAAAAAATGCTGAGCTTATTCAAAGGACAATTTTGTACAGACAAATCAATCAGCTCTGAATCGATTCTTGGTAGAAGACCCTGCAATTTGATTACCTTGGCCAGCTTCTACACTTGCTGACTGAAACAATAGGTAAGTATGCATGTGATGAAGGTTAATATTCAGCCATTTTGCTGACAACCCAAGGAGGATCGTATGAAGTTAGCTGATCAGTTTTCTTGACTATATCTTTCAGATCCCTCACAATCACATTACTAACTCCACCTTGATTTTTGGTAAGTTTGTAAAGGAATCACTCCAAGTTCCCCCACTGTCATAGCAGGTGGTACCTTGGTGAGCCTTGGTATTGGTTTTTCATGTACGCTTCCAGTTGTGCTTTCAGAAGGCACACATTTGATGCCACCCATAGAATGGAATGTGTTGAGACCGTCCAGACATTAAAGTCCGCGTTGTCAAACACAAATTGTTGAAAAGGAGTATCATTATCAGGTTGAATTTGATGAATTGCTGACATTTCCAGCTGCTGTGCGCTGTGATATGAAGCACTGAACCCTAAACTTGATAAAAGGTTTATCAACTTCTTGCCTGCAAACCTTCTGTACACAAACAAAGCAACACTGTTCATTATTGCTGATATAAAAGAGGTTGGACGTATCACAGAGATAATACTGTGGGTAGTAGAAATGCATTTTCTTTTTTTATTTGCATTATCTGCTTTTTTCATTATCAATGTCTCCAGAAAAACTTGTAGAGTTGGGGGTACACAATAAGCTGCTTCTTTTAAAATGTTGTTGCCCGGAGGGTAGGCGCTTGTATCATATACATTTTTCTCAACATCCTGCCTTATTATTTTTGCTGCTGCTTGTAGGATTCTTAGTCGCTCATTACTTTTATCAGCTTTTCTATCATCATACCATGAGTTCAAAATTTTGAATCCAACATCATTGAAACAAATGGTTGCATCCCTCCATCCAACTCCCACAGCAATTATAATTCTCTCTCCATATTTGTCTTTGAGTTTGCTTTTAATTGTATCATTTGAAGGAACATCCCAAGATACTGTAGAACGTAATTGTTTAAAGGGAATTTGGCATTCATTACTACTCTCAATGAGGGAGTAAATCTCTCCCATGGCCTTTATAATGTAATCTGCCTCGGGGCGTCCACGTTTTCTACCCTGTTCTGGAGGCTTGTGGGACACAAATTGTTGATAGCAGTCCAGGTGGTACACTCCCTCAGCAGCGACAAGATCGCTAATGCCAGACAGACGTAGTCTCACTTATTCTGCCTTTTCATCATTTCTCCTGTCTGCAGAATTCAATAGAGTCGTAATTATTTCCTTACTTCGACAATAGAATGCATCTCTACGGGCTTTTATGAAGAAGCTGACAGTCTCGCGAAGAGATGGTCAGCAGAACCATTTATGGGACCAGAACCGGTCCTGAGCGTGACGAAGATAGTAGTGTCGGCTCGTCGGAGTATGCATTGTAAGTACTATATTTAGTAACTTATTATTGTCACATATTATTAGAAATGCCATATTGTACCGCCCTAACGTGATTTCTCACAAAACGCTCTATTTTAGCGCCTATAACTCGGGAACCATTAAGAATACAAGAAAAATGTATATAATCATTTTTGTAGAAAATTTGATATTCCTTGATTGATATTTGATATTATGTATATAATTAACTTTTGCCTCCGACCAACGGTTCTCGAGATACTAACGAAAAACCAAATGAAGTGCCCTATTTTCGCTAATTGCCGCTAGAGCTCGTCTCATATTCATGAGGACTTTCGGTATATTCATTCTTACGTACCTTTAAATAAGTATGCGAAGTTTCAAAACCTTCGGATTTTTCAGGAGGTTAAACATTGTTTTGACTGGACTAAATATACAACATATACGAAATACTGAGTGTTACGTATTCGGAATTATATTGGTTGAAAATAAATGTTACACATAGACTATTATAATACTTTATTTTGAATGCCTAAAAGAATGTGATATATTATGTCAGAGTTACAAATTTTAAATTGTGCATTAACAATTTTGTTAAAGGTCGTGCAAAAGGCGTCGAGGTATAATTCACATTGGAGGTAAAAGCTTACTTTCCACACATGTGTTCGATTATGAACTTTTGTATACAAACGTGTTTTAGAGTGTAGATGACTAAAATTACTGCAAAAATAAGGGCAGAAGCAAACTTTTTGTATTATTTAGATTTTTTTGTAAGAAAAGTGTCACGGGTTTTCTTAATAAAAGATAACGAAAGACTTGGCTGGTTTCTGGCCCGTTACAATTTAGGAAAAGCGAGGTTTCGTAAAAGTAAAGAAAGAAGGAAAATGAAATTAAACAAACCACAGGGAAGAGCAAAAGAGAAAGAATAAAGAATGGTTTTACGCTACACCCGGGAATTGGGAACTTCAGCGTCGGCAGTTGGTACCAGGCTCAGCAGATAGGTCGCGACTATTTGCCTATTTGTAGTGACAGGTGCAACAGATGTTAAAGAACAGTTTTGGGGGTTAGAAGTTTATAAAATTATAAATTATTCCACATAAAGTATTTTAGTCAATTACCTGATAGTTAAATAAATACAACGACATCAACGGTAAGTGAAATTTAATGGCTGGAATCACAACACTATAAGTGAGAAGTGGTTTCATTAATTAGCTGTTGTCTTTTAGGCTAACACTCAGCGACGGTAAAAATGTGTTAATGTTTCAGATATGTAATTATTAATTTAATTTTAATTTAACAAAGATGCAAAGATACCCCTTACAGTCGACTGTTCGAGTTAACACACAAATACAAGGTTAAAACATCAACTTAAACGTATGTATAGCTTAATAACCGGCTGAGTGTAGGTGTACTACTCAAAATTCTACACCAGCTACACAAAATAAACGAACAAAAAAATTTCGTGGACTTATATGGAACTAGGTCCGTGTCTTTCAACTTCTTTGGGCCTTCAGGTGTGAGTGCTGACCCAGTAAAAGTAGAAAACACCACCAGATTTCAGCCCCCGACAAGAAACCCTACAATGAGTAAATAGCTGTATCAGCAGGTACTACTTATTTCAATTGTTTTTGTTCTTATTAGGCAGAATAAAAATGTGGGGAAAATTTAACTAACTATAAAAACTTACCCAAATAGATGAGGTTTCTTGTTCCACAAAATATAAATAATTTCCACTGAATAATTACAGTAATTAATTGTAAAGAAACAAAATCCAGCTTCTAGCTGCAGTCAACTTTACTGTTCAGTTACAGGATTATTAGTAAAAATATAATTTCATGCGAATATTAATCATTTTCCAAAGAACAAAAAACTTTTGATAATAAGTGATAAGAGAGATGTTAATATTTCCTTTTAAGTGAATTTTATTAATTTCAGACAATATATCTGGTAGAAAGAGGGGGAATGAAAAAGATGACACTATACACTGAAGAGTGAGATAGAAAAACATGGATTGTCATAAGTGAGAAGGAGACAATACATACCTAAGGGCAATTACTTTTATTAAAAATGTAAACAAAACCTCAAACTTATTTGTTTACTGTTTTGGACTTAGGTTAATTTTTACAAGTAAAATTAGATCAAGAGGGTTGTTTATTTGTATTGAACCTTAAACTACAACAGAAGTGAAAGCGTAATTGGCTCCTTTCCAAGGTTTTACAAGTGTGCATTACAAACAAACTGTTTATATACCAAAACATGCAAACTATTAGCTACAGAGTGTTCACAAGTGAGTATTATGTCCATATATTAACTGTGTTTTTTCACCCTTGAAGTTAGCAAGTTGTCAGAAATATAAAGAGAGGTTTAGAACCGTCTCACTAGTATTCACTTTTGAGTCATGTTTTGGAGCATATCTCGCTTCACATGACCGATATAAATATACTCATGTACTGCTTTGATACCTTATTTCACTGAACAGATTAACTTTTCATGGTTTTTCACGTTTAGTTTTTGAAAAATTTTATTACTAAATAGCTTTTGCTTCTTGCAATATCAAAATGTATGACATGAAGTTAGTTTTATATGTCAAATGTGTTGACATTTCGTCAACTTAGGATCGATTATCGATGAAAAGAAGGGAAATCTGCAGACACGTAAACAATATAGGGCGTACACTATGTTAAGATAAATTATAAGAGGAATACACCCTTCTTCAGTTTGACATACAACGAACCATCCCAGAAAGTATGCAAAATATGATAAAAACATGTCGTAAAAGTGAGTACAACGTTTTTTTCCTACAAAAAGATCCAATTGAATTGTAATATTTGGCAGCATTTGAAAATATTTGTGTATATATTGTATTTATTAAAGCTATGACATCGTTAACAGTTAACTATAGGAATGTATGATACTCTTCGATAGAAAATTAACTTCAATGTCTGCTATTGACATAACATATTGGGTGTTCCATTTAAATTAAAAAACTTGTTATCGTTTAAAGCTTGTAAGTGTTAAATCATAACTTTTTGACACTTTGTATATGTTAGTCAATGTTTCACAAGTGCGTCACAAAACTTCAATCAATTAGTAAACTCCATGTTTAATTTAGTTCAAAAAATTAAAAACTTGTGGAGAATTTCAAGTTTGAAATTGTTACTACATTTTCAGAGAATACTAAATATTTCATAAACTGTAAGCTTTCAAGTCAGGTAAACCTTGGTCTAACTTGTTACTATTTTCGTCGTAGAAACTAAAAACTCAATAATATACATGGTATTCTATTTAGAAAAATTTCGGGAGCAGCAAGTGCGTTATAGTAGTGAATTTTCATAATAACTGTACACTATTAGTAAGATATATTATTAGAACTAATCCTTTGAATTTGAGTGGACCTTGGAGATCGGTTTTCGAGTCCCAGTTAGCGATTATTTGAAAAAAAATTACGTTGTATATGGAGCTAAAAAAATTAAATTTAATTAAGATTAAAATATATGTGTCTCTCCAGTAAGTAGGTTAATGGATATTACACATCTGACGCCTGACACTCGGCGTGGAGATTGGTCACTAGTGCTAGTAGGCGATTTGTACCGCTAGGGTGATACCAACCTTGAGCACGTAAAGCCCTCGCCTTGTTTTAAAAATTATTCTTTAACCTTTTTTTTTTTTTTTTGGCTTTTCTTATTTAAATCAATTGTGACGGGGAAGGTTTTTGAGGCTAGGTTTAAAACCCGACGAAAACCCGCCACAAGACCCCCCCCCTCCCGGTCTTGATTATACTTACTTATCTTGTGCTTATATATGTAATATAAAAATAAAAAGCCTGGACGCAGCAAGTGCGTTATGATAGTGAATTTTCATAAAAATGTTTTAAATAGCAAATATGTGTTTTTTTAAGAGAGCAGACATCAAATTTGGTTACCAGTATAACATATATAGTAAAACTAATGTACCATATTTCATCAAAATATTTTTTTGTTTGAAAATGTAAAAAAAAATTTCGAAAATAAACTTAAAATGTTCCCGAAAAAACTAGTTTCCTGGCCAACGAACCTTATAGGTTAATAGCAAATTGAGCTATTCAAATTTGAGGCATTCAATAAAAACTCGCTACCATAACGCACTTGCTGAGTCCCGAATTTATTTTCTTACAAACATGCATTATAATTTCGTGGTGTAAATTCCACACATTTATGGCTGGCTCAGAACTGACACTGATAGGGGGAATCCGTCTGTGTAATTAAAACAAAACATTGTTTAATCTATTTCAACTGAGCAGATTTTCCTGGTTAACGAACTTATCCAATCCACTTGCAAAAGGAAGGTACTCACCAAATTTGATCAAAATCGGCCCATTATTTTTTGAGTTATCGGTGTGATACATACATATATATATATATATATATATATATATATATATATATATATATATATATATATATATATATATATATATATATATATATATATATATATATATATATATATATATATATATATATATATATATATATATATATATATATATATATATATATATATATATATATATATATATATATATATATATATATATATATATATATATATATATATATATATATATATATATATTCAAAACTCGAGATCTCATCATTAGTGAATTTTTTTTAAGAAAATTCACTAAAAAGGACTGAAACAGCAAGTGAATTTATTTACTTTCGTGGTGTATTCGATATTATCTGAAATATAGGCGACGAAGTGGAATGTAATTTCAGTAAATTTACAGTTTACTGCACGGAGGGCCTTTAGAAGTTTTTTTCAGAAACATGCTTAGACCACTCTTGGATGCACAAGCCGCAAGGCAAATTTGTTGCAAACAACCACCAAGAAGTTAAGAGACCAAGAGTGAGTACGTGTGCTGAGCGGAGAGGAAATAGAAGGGAAAATGCTAAAAAAAACATTTAGTCGGACTTTGAAAAGATGCGTTTTTCACATCTTGCAGCAATACTTCCTTTAACTTATCCTGTCTACCCCGAACAACACCCATATTCGCAAAGGTCAAAAAAATTTCTTGGGGGTTGCTCCCAAGAATTTTTTTTTGTGCTTTATGCTTTGAAGTTAGTTAGTATGCATGCACAAGGGAAAGGAGAACCTCCGTGTTTTTGGGTGAGGATGCAGAAACCCTCTTCGTCCTGGGGGTTCTTCTTCCCCTTGCATGCATACGATCGCCCTCAATGCATGAACCACAGGAATTCTTTTTTATGTTCAGCTTTCTGGTGTATTTTTTGTTGAGTATATGTCCTGTTTATCCATTGTTTTGTTTGAGTTTTGTATCCAAATTACTGTAGAAATATTTTTGTTAGAGATTATGTTTTTGCTTGCCCTTCTCTACCTTATTTTTTTACTGTTCCTAATTAAATTAAGTAATGTTTTATAACTTTTAATATAAGGCTAAATCTCTATAATATATTATTCTTATAAAATGTACTATCATAACGCACTTGCTGCGTCCCGAACATTTTTATAAGTTATATTTTCCTGGTAAATGTTTTTATTATTTTTATTTTTTAACCATTTTTTCTAAGTATAGCTCTTGCTGAGTGATGCTAACAACCTTTGGTATTCCAAACTTTAATTTATTTTGTGACACAGTTGTTACATTGTTTATTTAGGACAACACAAAATTCGTAACTTTTAAACAAGAATGTATGATTAAAAAATAAACAACGACCATCATGTAATTATTCGCGCGTTGTTATATACGCTTTATACTTCAGATACTGTTATAAGTGATCCGTGAATTCAGTGAAATGTTTGTTATGTCGAAAGTTCTAATTAAGCTGTTACTATATATCCCTAAAATATGTTGACGGTAAGGTCGGCATTAATTAATT
Organism: Tillus elongatus; assembly: GCA_964006375.1. Classification (NCBI taxonomy): domain Eukaryota; kingdom Metazoa; phylum Arthropoda; class Insecta; order Coleoptera; family Cleridae; genus Tillus; species Tillus elongatus. Next base: position 48,271,092 of record OZ023267.1, on the reverse strand, counting down.
GTAACTTAGGTTCGCTACAGGCTACAGTGTTATTTTAGAATGTTTACATTTCTGTTCCCTTAGTTATTTCTTGTTATCATTATATTATAGTTGTCATATGGCAGTTGCTTAAAATAATGCCAATTATCACTTGCCTCTAACAGGGAGGCAACACCAGCTTGTCAAAAAATGTGCGTAATATTTTTTTGCGGTTAAATAATTGCTATAAGTTATCAATTATTAATTTTCAACACAATCAAAAATATACTGTCAAGTGTCGCCTAATGTGAAATGAAAGGGCAGTTTCCTACATGACTCAGAAAACTGAATCGTAAATTGAAAAAGGTGTATACATATACTATTTCAACAACACACTACGAGGGCTCACAGCCTAAATACTATCGTACCGTGGGTGTCGACAAGGACGAAAGAGGCAACTTGTTAATTCTGGACTTGAAGGTTTGGACATGTGCCGGCAAAGAATTCCCCAACTTGTAAGTCCTCGGGACAAAAGAGCAGGCATAACAAGATGTTCTATGTCTGGTGACCTGGACAGTAAAAGAGTGCATTCGCTCTGTTCCTCTGGTAAATCTATTGGGGGCAGCAGGTGGAGGAACAATGGAAGAAAGCTCCTTTAAGCAGTGATCGTGCAGATATATATAGAGAATATATATATATATATATATATATATATATATATATATATATATATATATATATATATATATATATATATATATATATATATATATATATATATATATATATATATATATATATATATATATAGGTCACCAACAGCACGTCGGTGAGCACGGGATAGCAGCCTTTGGGTGAGGGTAGGGTCACCGATGAGACGTATAGCTCTCTTCTGAATAGAGTCCAGAATAGCGAGTGTAGAAGCGCCAGCGGCACCCCAGATGTGGGAGCAGTATTCGAAGTTTGGTCATATTTGTGAAGTATATAAGGTATAGAGATTAGCCGGTGAAAAGTATTTGCGAATCCGGAAGAGGAAACCTAATTTCTTAGCAGTCGCTTCTACAATTGATGTGACATGTTGGTGCCAATTGAGATATGTAAAAATTCACCGGACAAAATGAAAACAAATAGAACTCAAGGCGTCTGAGCAATAAACGGGGATGTGTATTATGGTAAATTGGAGACTTGTAATTTTTGGACTTCACCTAGTGTAATAACAACATACTACGTATTCTAAACAAAAGGTATTTATTAAAGAGTAAAATGATACATATATATATATATATATATATATATATATATATATATATATATATATATATATATATATATTAGCAGTCGCTTCTGCAATTGATGTCACATGTTTGTGGCCAATTGATATATGTAAAAATTCATCGGACAAAATGGAACCAAATAGAACTCAAAGCGTCTTATCAATAAACGGGGGTTGTGTATCATTATGGTAAACTGGAGACTTGGAATTTGTAGACTTCACCTAGTGTAATAACAACCCACTACGTGTTTTAAACAAAATGTATTTATTGAAGAGTAAAATTATATATATATATATATATATATATATATATATATATATATATATTTATATAACCTTTATTTCTTAGTAACAGTACATAATTTACAATATTCATATAGTCTTTACTATATAGAATAAAAGATGTTAAGTATCCCTATCCTACTGAAACCGAAGCTTGTATGTAAGTAAATAAAAAATTACATATAACACATAACATTGTAACTCCATGGAGGAAAAATATACATATACAGCACATAAAAATGACAAAGACAAAAATCAAACTTGCACCGAGATTTATCGATGTTCCCTTGTTCGTAGGGGACAACAGTTCAAAAATTCAAATATAACATAAACTAAAATAGTGCCTAACCTAACAAGACTAAAATTCTAGAACCACAAAAATACATTACAAATAAAATTAGAAGTAATCTAAATTAAATTAAATAAAACTATAAAAACATAGCGCCAAACAAAGTACTACTACATATAGATAAAAATAGAAGCACAAAAAGTAACCCCACAACTTAAAAAATTCTTAAAGACTAAAATATACTATGCTAAAATGAAACAAAATTAATAAAATTCAGTTCTGCCCAAGGCACTAAAATATATAAATAAAATAGAAAACAATCACAAGCCAACTTAAAAGCAACATAAAAAATAAACATAAATTATATAATATATGAGCCGATGACAAAAGCAAGTAACATGGATCAACAGGAGCCCTGACGACATTGGCTACGCAGGACGCACCCAACAGCATGATTCTTAACCATTTATGTCAAGATGTAGCTTGGTCCTATCCATCCCACTAATCTGGTTGAGGAACCCACTTATTGGATTGAGTAAACAGTAAATATATCTAGTCATCAAATTGCTCAACACGGATACGATACGAGATGTCAATACTTTGTTGGTATAAGACTAGTAAAATCTGTAGGTAAGAGAAGCTTCTTATACACAGGAACAAAGCTTTAGTCAGCTTTCTGGGGACATTAGAAATCTCTATTTGAGTGGGTTCAAGAGATTTATTAAACGCGTTTAATAAATCTCTTGAACCCACTCAAATAGAGATTTCTAATGTCCCCAGAAAGCTGACTAAAGCTTTGTTCCTGTGTATAAGAAGCTTCTCTTACCTACAGATTTTATTAGTCTTATACCAACAAAGTATTGACATCTCGTATCGTATCCGTGTTGAGCAATTTGATGACTAGATATATTTACTGTTTACTCAATCCAATAAGTGGGTTCCTCAACCAGCTTACTACAGAGAAAATTCATGTCGTTGCACTTTCTTATCACAGGTGTTTTACTGGGTTACAACAGCTGGAGTCAGTAATTGCTTTGTTGATATTTATGCATTTTGAAACAAAGAAAATATTCGATTGCAACATCGTAATTAAGAAATAAATAATACATGACGAATTATTGTACATGTTTGTCTCAGATATAAAACCAAACCTAGACAGGCTATGTACTTTAAAGCAGACACATATTAAGATCCGTTAAGTTTTCGTTAGTGATTCAATAGAAACCAAGCAAGATACAGCAAAAATGGTTTATGCGGTTGGGGAGCCGGGGGGTGTGGTGATGATCGTGTATCGTTCGTGTAGCATAGTTAGTGCATTTGGGGAGAAACAAAACATTTTGTTGGTACTTGAACACAAAAGAAGATATACCAGAAAAACTGTGGAGGGACAACGTGACGCATGATTTTTCACATAAGGTGTCACTGATATCAATAGATAGCAAATCGTTTGTGCTTCTGAAAAACACAAACATTTGTGTTGGTGCTCAAATATTTTAGAAAAAAAAAGTTTATACGTTGACGTGAAAAACTTTTTTTAGTTTATAAAATACATATATTTTTTGTACGACTCGCTGGTTAGTGCACCGTTAGTGCTTTCGAGAAAAACAAACATGTTCGTTAGTGCTCCAACACAAAAGAAGATATACCGGAAAAACTGTGGATGGGGCAACTGGACGTATAATTTTTGGCAAAGAAGGTGTCCATGAAGGTGTTAGTGATATAAATCGATATCAGATCGTTAGTGCTTCTGAAAAACACAAACATTTTTGTTAGTGTTCAAATGTGATGTATTTGAACACTAACAAAAATGTTTGTGTTTTTCAGAAAAATACTGCTACATAAAACTATCTTTTTTTTTAGTCCATAAAATACATATTTTTTGACTCGCTGGCAGTGTGAGGGGCGACTTGCCACATGGTCCTTTGCAAATAGGGGGTGAGTGATATCAGTCGAGAGCAAATCGTTAGCGCTTCCGAGGGAGACACAATTTTTGTTAGTGCTCCAATACTTTAGAAAAACAGTCGATTTTTCGTTTACGTGAAAACTACCTTTTGTAGTTTATATACTACTTTTTTCGTATGATTCGCTGGTTAGTGCATCATAAGTGCTTTCAAGAAAAACAAAAATGGAGGTTGGTGCTCGAATACCAGATCTGGTATCTGTATCCTCCAAACTCAGAATTTCAGTTTCTGTGGTAAGGGCAAAATATTAAGTAGGTATTTTAATTTTTCAGCTTTAAGAGAAATCATCTTTTAGTATACGATTGCTCAAAATTTAATATGTAGCACATAATAAACAAAGAATATATGCAGGTTGTACATTAAAAGCATAAAAGCTACTAAACTGGGAATACACAGTAACTCTTACTTTTCCCTATTCTGTCCTGTTTACTTAAATGAGCGAATACAAAAACACAAATTGCCAACTAGAAATAATATTGCTAACTAACGCATAAAAAAATATTAAAAGTATGCAGCATCTTAGTTACTAATGACGACTTTCAAAAACCTTCATGGTCGCTATTGATATCATATAATCTTTTTGGGCTCCATAAGATAAGGTTCCTAATGTTTTTTTTTCAGTAACAATTACAAACTGTTAATAATATTTGGGAACACAGATGAATGTTTAACTTACACTATAATATTATTATATGCATGGGGTTTAACCACATGCATGGGGCAAACAACAAGAATCATCAAAACAAGGAAGCTAGACATTTACGATTACTTCAACCTGAAAAGTTGGCTTAAGGTGAGTATTAGGGTGGGCTGAAAAAATCAATTTGTAGAATCCGGGGAAAAGTTGCACTTTGGCTTTCTAATTTTGTGAGAAAAAATAATTTTTTTTGAATCTTTAGGTCGCGCATTAGCTTCAAAGTGTGGGGAAAACGTAAAATCGGCCAAATTTCAACTTTTTGTATGCACGCAAAAAATTCATTTTTGGAATTGTAAAACCACGCCTTGGCTTTCTTTTAACTCCTTTTTTATGTCTTTATAAAAAACTAATGTTTTTCAGCGCCTTTAGCTCGCGCATGAGATACTTAAGTTGTTAAAATTTACAGAAATTTAACTTTTTTGCTTCTTTTTAAAGAAGTACAAACATTAACAGACGTTAGTGTAAAAGGAATATACTTTCATTGGAGGAAAGACAATACGCTGTACCAGGAAAAAGCGGGCCAAAAACTGGAGCATGTGGCCCTTCTGAATTCTAGATGTTCTAGGATGTTCTTCAACGTTTCTGTAACCGGTTTCGCTGCTTGACAGCATCCTCAGACATATAAAACTTGAATCCATACGAAATCATGACAACTACAAATAAAGATCTGTTGCTATGTTATGATGTTTTGATCAAAACATTCTTTGAAATTGAAAATTAACGGATGAGGCCTTCAAGATATTTACGTGATGTATGTCAATATTTAACAGAAAAATAAGACTAACCTATAACAGTAATAACTATAATAACAGTTATAACAATAAAATAACTAAACAATAAAGCAGACTCTATACAATGAAAATACTGACATACATCAATTCATTTCCTTGTATTCATTGATTGTTGTTGCCCTTACTTGGTGAAACTTGTCCATACTACATACAGACTTGGAGACCACTTCTCTGGCTTCACTGTTGGTTTTCGTTGGTGAAGGACGTAGCCAGCGCGTAAACTAACTGGAACAAGTGGCCCTACGAATTCTGGAAGTTCTAGGAAGTTCTTCAACGTTTCTGTGACTATAGTTTCGCTGCTTGACAGCTTTTTTTGAAAAAAATAATTATTTTGTTTGGTTTGTTTAATTAGGAAGAAAAATATTCAAGAAAGGGGAACTCACTAAATCAGTTTGCTCATGTAAAACAAGGAGGTTATTGCCGCGTGTGTGCTTTATGAATTCCAAAGCTTAAAAAAAGTCTAGTTTACGCTTGTCATTACAAAAATGTTGTGGTTTTATGCGATTATTTACTGCAGGTCTATATGGGTATCAATGATGTGTTTTGGAAATGTAAATTTGTCAGCGTGGTTACTTCTACATCCAGAAATATGTTCTGTGTATCGGGTGTTAAAATTTCTATAATTTTGACCTAGAACATCAAGAATTCAGAAGGGCCACTTGTTCCATATAGCTTACGCGCTGGCTACGTCATTCACTTACAGAAACGAAACCCAACAATGAAGCCAGAGAGATAGTCTGGAAGTCTGTATGTAGTATGGACCAGTTTCACCAAGTAAGGGCAACAACAATCAATGAATTCCTTGAAGACATCTTTTTCAAAACTCGGATGGTGGTAACTACAGAACCAGCTTCGTTTTTTTTTTGGAGTTATTGGACAAGCGTTACTCTCCTGTGAGAAGTTACGTGTTGTTAACTTTGAAACAGTTCAAAATGAAGAGAACTAAGTTTCAAAAAGCGATCTAAGTAACGACCAAAAGTATTTATTGGATATTGTAAGCGCTATACAGAGAGGAAAGTGTGATCAGGATCTCGCTGTTAGGAATCCAGGGCATTTAAGTCATTTACGTTGGTTGACTGGTGGAAACCAAGTTCTTGAGATATATATATATATATATATATATATATATATATATATATATATATATATATATATATATATATATATATATCTCAAACTGAACCTTCAAGTGACATGAAGACACGTCTGAGTTATATTCTAAAAACTTCCAGTAGGATTTGATGTGAAAAGTAATCATTGAAGAGATCTATGTTTGAAAAGGCAATCTAAGTAACCACCAAAAATATTTATTGGATATTGTATATTGTGCTATACAGAAATGAGAGTGTGATCATGGTCTCGCTGTTAGGAATACAGGGGCTTCATGTACACATATAAATAACCTATATAGTGGGAACAATGTACCATTTTTTATCAAATAACTTATTGTTTGAAAATGTACAAAAAAAATTCCGAAAATAAAAATTAATGTTTCCGAGAAAACTCGCTTCCTTGACAACGAACATTAGGTTAAAAACAAATTGAGTTATTGAATTTTGAAGCATTTAATGAAAATTAGCTACCAAAATGCACTTACTGCGTCTCGATTTTTTTTACAAACATACATCATATTTCGATCAAAAATGCAAAAATGCGATAAGGAATCTTCAAAAAAAATTGTAGGTATCACCAACGACTTATGGGCCACCTGCAATTGTCAAAATAATTTTATAAGATGCAGCTCAAGACATCTTATAAGTAACGTGCACATTTTTTTCTCGTATTTTGCATAATAACAGTTATATTGAGCTTTATCGTAGAAATGCGTCACCCTGTATATATGTAATCAGAAAATAAACCAGAATATCGATTCTAGGGGGCCTAGTTTGCGCTCATTTGAAGAAATCTTTTTAGAGTTCATAATTTGCGGTCTCCTCATTAAAGAATTTTTTCCATGAAAATTAGCTAAAAATTATAGACCGTTAAACCATAAACTTAAGTAAAACTACTGCCAAAGCATCAGAGAGGTCTATTTTAGTAAAATGAAGGACTGCTGTTTTTGGAATTCCAATTTGGTGCTCCAGCAGCCTCGTACTAATGCTGGGATTCTCACTTACGATATCCAATACTTGCCCTTCTTGACGAAGATGGCAGACGTTAGAAGTACGGCCAGCATTAGGCCTGTGCACACTTAGCATTCCAGTATCCCTTAGCCGTCTTTCAATAGACGCAAATGTTCTGCGATCAGTAGTTTGCCTACTTGAAAATTTCTCCCTGTAGACTTACACATTTTGCTGAAGTTATGTTGGCATAAACCTAACCCTAAAAGCATATCTACTTGCTCAGAAAAACTATAAACATGAGCCATATTCCTAAAAATTACCTTATTAATTTGACATTTTTGCAAATACTATTAATGCAATAATAAGCTGTAGTGTCAAAATACACATACATCAAACTCATTTCGATAGTAGCGGAATTTAATTATTTAAGTATCGTTTAATGCAACTGTCAGTGGTTAGATTAATACCATTTTGCGCAAAAACTAAGGGTGTAAGCAAAATTTTACAAAAAAACCGTCAAAAAAAAATTAACGTGTTATTTATCTAACGGCGAGATAAATAAATACGATAAAAAAAGTTTGTAGTGGGGGTAGTGTACACCCTTGCAGGGGTGCAATTGCACTAGTTCTCATAATGACTAAACCACTTTCTCATTATAATATTTCTGTGAAATTTGAATATGATCGGGAGATAGGTCAAAAACTCTGGGCGCAGCAAGTGCGTTATGGAAGTGAATTTTCATAAAAATGTTTTTAATTACAAATATATTGCTCTAATGCGAGCAGGCATCAATTTGGTTACCGGTATAACCTAAATAGTAGGAACAATGTACCATATTTTATCAAAATAATTATTTGAAAATGTAAAAAAAAATTCCGAAAATAAACTCTGTGTTTCTGAGAAAACTGGTCTCCTAGCCAATGAACTTTAGGTTAATAGCAAATTGACTTATTGAAATTTGAAACATTTAATGAAAATTCGCAACCAAAGCCCCCCTGCTGCGTTTATACAAAAATTTCCGAAAATAAAGTTAAATGTTGGTTTCCTAACCAACACAAGTTACGTTAATAGCAAATTGAGTTATTGAAATTTGGAGGATTTAATGAAAATTTGCTACCAAAACGCACTTGCTGCGTCCACATTTTTTCTCACAAACATGCATCATACTTCGATAAAAAATGCTAAAAAGCAGCAACGAAAATTAACTAAAAATTATAGACCGTTAAACCATAAACTTTACTAAACCTACAGCAAAAGCATCAACTTAACTAAACCGACAGCCAAAGAATCAGAAAAAGGGTCTATTTGAAATGAATTTTATGTAAATATTTTAGTAAAATGAAGGACAATGACGGTTGAATCTGAAACTTAACGGTTCGCAGAACACTCTTCTTGCAACATTTTCTTTTCACAATCAGTATTTGTTTCACGTTCTTTGCCTAAACATTGCCAATTTTAACATTTTAAAATTCGAGTTTGACGTTTTAAATTGCGAGTTTGCGGTTTGACGATAACTCCAAAATTTTTTGCTTTAGCTGCCCGTAACTTGTTTGTCCTTAAACTTAGAGACCTACTTTTGGTACATGGTTCACTCTTTATAATACAAATATGCGTACCAAATGTTGTTGCCCTCACTTTGTTATTTCCGGAAATATGAATTTTTTTTAGAAAAAAACACAACATTTTCCGGGAAAACCTGGGCCGATTTTCCTGGATAACGAACTTATCCAAGCCACTTTCAAAAGAAAGGTACTCACCAAATTTGATCAAGATCGGTCTATTATTTTTTAAGTTATCGGTACGATATATATATAAATATATATATATATATATATATATATATATATATATATATATATATATATATATATATATATATATATATATATATATATATATATATATATATATATATATATATATATATATATACATAAACACGGATCTCTCCATTAGTGCATTTTTTAAAGAAAATTCACTAAAAAAGAAAATTTGAATCACCAACGACTTATGGGCGAACCTGTAATTGTAGAAATATTTTTTTAAGATGTAGCTAAAGACATCAGCAAAGTATAATTAATGTATACAATTTTTTTTCGTAGCTTGCATAATGACGGATATATTGAACTTTAAAGATTTTTTACGAAAATTCGACAAAAATGATATACCATTATCCGATAAACTCTATATCCAATACTGCCAAAGCATCAGAGAAAGGGTCTATTTGAAATGAATTTGTTGGGAATATTTTAGTAAAATGAAGGACAATGACGATTGAAACTAAGACTTCAGGCTTTGTAAAACATTTTTCTTGAGACATTTTTCTTCCATAGCTCATATTAGTTTCAGGTTCATTGCCTAAATATTACCAATTTTGACGTATAAAATCGCGACTTTTGACGTTTTGAGGAAAACCCAAACTTATTTTTCTTTAAATGTCTGTAGCTTTTTTGTCCTTTAACCCACAGAGCTAAATGGTACGTAACTTACCTATAGTGATATAAATCCGAGTGTAAAATATGGTTGCCCTTACTTTGTTAATTCCGGAGATACAAATTTTTTTCAATTTTTTCAAAGGAAAACACAAAATTTTCCGGGAAAACCTCGGCGTATTTTCCTGGTTAACGAACTTATCCAAGCCACTTGCGAAAGGAAGGTGCTTACCACGTTTTATCAAAATTGGTCCATTATTTTTTTAGTTATAGCTGTGACACATATATATATATATATATATATATATATATATATATATATATATATATATATATATATATATATATATATATGGATTCTCGCGAAGGTAGCAAAAGAGTGCGGTCACGTTTCAGACCGAGGTCAATTTTTGTTAAAATTCGCAGAAATCTTTAAGAAAAATAGTCTAAAAACTATTATACTTGGTGTGTATGTGTGTGTAACACTTGGTTTATATAAAAAGTTTATATATATATATATATATATATATATATATATATATATATATATATATATATATATATATATATATATATATATATATATATATATATATATATATATATATATATATATATATATATATATATATATATATATATAAACATATAAAGTCTGAAACCGACCTCGGATTTGGGTTCCAGGGGTCCTAAATAGCGCTCATTTGAAGAAATTTTTTCAAAATTCAAAATCGGGATCTCCCCCTTAGTGATTTTTTTTAAAGAAAATTCACTAAACATGGAAGACATTAATAACTTGAAGACCTCTGGCGGCTAAACGGTGCAACATTATATAGAGGTCAGTTGATCTTAATCGACCTAATTTAGGCTAAAAAATCTGTAGTAGGTCGGTTCCACATTGCATTCCGGGATACTCTATATATATATATATATATATATATATATATATATATATATATATATATATATATATATATATATATATATACATACATATATATATATATATATATATATATATATATATATATATATATATATATATATATATATATATATATATATATATATATATATATATATATATATAATAATGGCTGGAGTGGCAATGTGGTGACTGTAATTGAAAGTCTTACTTTCACAAGCTGGATCTTCACGTCTGTGGCGTAGAAGGAACGTGATACCAATTATTTCTCTATGTCAATGTCATTGCTTGTGCACTGTAATGCGAATATAGACATATATAGGCAAAAGCTCTTTATTTAGAATTAGAAATTAATATGGTAAATAATGTGTTCATGCAAGAATATCCAAGTATGAATGTTAACATTACTTTGCTGATTCATGGCATTCGAAAATATTAATTTGAAATAAATAATAATATTTAGACAACAATGTAGGTTCACCTTTTAGCGACTTTTTGTAGAGAAAATGCGGAGTGTGTTTATGTATATATGTATATATATATATATATATATATATATATATATATATATATATATATATATATATATATATATATATATATATATATATATATACATATATACATAAACACACTCCGCATTTTCTCTACAAAAAGTCGCTAAAAGGTGAACCTACATTGTTGTCTAAATATTATTATTTATTTCAAATTAATATTTTCGAATGCCATGAATCAGCAAAGTAAGTTTAACATTCAAACTTGGATATTCTTGCATGAATACATTATTTAATATATTAATTCCTAATTCTACATAAAGAGCTTTTGCCTATATATGTCTATGTTCGCATTACAGTGCACAAGCAATGACATTGACATAGAGAAATAATTGGTATCACGTTCCTTCTACGCCACAGACGTGAAGATCCAGCTTGTGAAAGTAAGACTTTCAATTAGTCACCACATTGCCACTCCAGCCATTATTTTCCGTAGGATGATTAAAAATGGCTTTCTCGTTGTCTATTGGAACAAGATTTGTGTCAACTGCACTGTAGTAAATAGCTTCATCACCGTCTCACGCAACACCTAATGGGAGTATTACTTTTTTCAGACAAGCTTATCCTGGACAAACAATAACGTAATCAATATTTTACATGCTCGTCCTAAGGACTCTCCACGAAATAGTCGGACGCAGGATTCTGTGCCAGAAAATACGCATGCGTCTAGGCGATGTTTCAGAAAGCGTATAGGCCAGTTTATCTTGAGACCAGGAATAGGTAGGTGACAAAGTCTGGTTTTTTCAGGCGCGGGTTTCTGAAAAGCTCACTAAACTTTACAATCCGTCGTGAAATTATTGTCTGCTTTTGACGCAAAGGGACGATTATATTTGTTTTAGTGTTTTTGAGTGCACCCAGTGTATTCGTTTTATCCTGGAAGGTACGTATGCGTTGTTTACATTTTATTTTATAGGAATTCGGTCATGAAATTTTACTCATCACGAATTTCACGGATCGTTGTTTTATGTATCAATTATGTACTCGTCTATTTATAACCCATGTTTCGTGAAACATATAAACTCAAATGAATTTTATAACAGAATCACTATATTTACTAAAAAGTGATCACATGATTCGATATTGGTGTATTTGTGTTTTGTAATTCAGCAGCTCCTTTATTTATGTTTCTTTAATCCAAATTCCTTTGTAAATCAAGTGGAAGTAATACTAACTTGCATAAAAATATTATATTGGTGTCCCTGATAAGATATTAGGTAAAAACACGTTGACCAGTGAATACATTGGTTAAACAAGTTTTGCACGGTTTGTTTTTAATAAATGAGGCATGGTTGCATTCAGATGTTATTTTATCTTTTAAGATTCAGACGATATTTATAATAGATGTATAAAAAAGTTTTAACTTTATACCAATTTTTGTCTGTCGAAAAGCCTTTCAAATTCGGTCAAAATGTGGCTAAAAACTAAATTATTATACTTCAGGAAATTGGCTTTAACACATATCGGTATATAACTAATTTTACATAGAACACCAAGAGAGGAAATAGCAGATTTCGGAAACCGATTGGAGAATGTTAAAATTGCAGTTGTCAGTATCAATGATTATATTTCAGTTGAGTGTTTAGCGAATTTCCATAAAGAAAACTTTGCTTATTAGGAGGCATTTTAAGGAAATTTAGTACCCATGTTGCTTTTACAGAAGCTTGACTATGTCTCAAAATAAAGTGGTTCCAGCTTAGCGAGAAATTGATTTATAAGGATTTGGTAGGTTATATAGAAACTAGCTACCGTATTTTTTTCAACTTTTATTCATTTAGCTAACGATAATTTTATGTAAAACCATGTTAAGCAAACTACTTACCGTAACGTACTTTCTGCCGCCAGACCTCTTGAATTCTGATAAAACTGATAAAATACTTTAGCTTCCCTTGTGAGATGAACAAAAAATGTCTACTTCAGATCAATTTTTTCCAAACGTTATAGACAAATAAAAGAAAAAAAAACAATTAAAACATAGTTTAGAACTTTTCAAACACACGCTATGCAATGTTTTTTTCCAAAAGCTACACTTTCTGCAATTATTTTAATGAAATGAAGCCTAAAATAGCTGTTGAGGAAAATTTAGAATCCTGTGAAAGATATATCATGCAATATATGTTCTCCATAAACCGTGTCCGTTACAGAATGTATGCTTGAGAAACGCTAATTTTAACATTTAATTCTGCCGAATAAACATTTATCTCTATGCTTGCGATTGGTCACGTTTTGCCGACAACTTTAGAGTATTCAATTTATTCCCGTTTTGATCTAGTTTTGAGATATTGTTTATAAAAAAGCAGGACGCCGCAGGGGCGTTATGGTGGCGAAATTACTTTAAGCTCTAATAATTTAGTTTAATACTAACCTAGAAACCAAGGCATTTTGGCATGTTATCAAGTTTATATAAAGGCAAGACCTGCTCTTCATTTAATCAAAAAGCCTATTTATACTTGAATACACAATTTTTTTCGCAGGAATTTTTTATTTGCGAAAACATGGTCTGATTGGGGCTGGTTATGGTAGTGGTCAAATAGTTTATATTAAAAAAAATAACCGTCTCTAAATATGGGTTCCAATTCATACTTTTTTGATGAAAATTTTAAAGGTGTGAAAATTGTAACCTCTATTTTAATGAATTTTCGTAATGAAAATTCTCTAAGTAGTAGCTTTTTTTCTGTTCCGGGTCATATTTTAAGCCATGTATATACAATGTACATATTTTGACATCTTCTTATCTTATATTCTAACCTGTTATCTCTATCAATTTTTAGTACCACCTGTAATCGTTCTATCCCCGTGTTATTAAGTTGTAGTGATTGTTTTTCTGTAATTTTTTGATCATGTTCACGCAAATAATCTATTTTGCGTTGATTTTGCCACTATTTTTTTTCTTAATTTCTTTCAGAGACCATAATCATTTTAGCTATTATATCGGGATTGTTTATTTGTTTAAGCAAGCACAAATTTGTTTTTGATCAGAAATTTACAAACATAGTCTGAAATCTTATTAAATATTTTTAGTGAATTTTCTTTAAAAAATTCACTAATGAGGAGATCCCGATTTTTGAATTTTGAAAAAATTTCTTCAAATGAGCGCTAATTAGGCCCCCCAGGACACATATCCGGGGTCAGTTTCAATTTTTATATGTTTATATATATATATATATATATATATATATATATATATATATATATATATATATATATATATATATATATATATATATATATCACACCGATAACTCAAAAAATAATGGGCAGATTTTGATTAAATTTGGTGAATAAATTTCTTTTGCAAATGGCTTGCATATGTTAGTTAGCCAAGAAAATCTGCCCAGGTTTTCCCGGAAAATTTTGTGTTTTCTTTTGAAAAAAATTAATATCTCCGGAATTAACAGAGTAAGGGCAACCAAATGGTACGCGGGTCTATATCCTTATAGGTAAGTTACCTACTAAAATTTAGCTATATAGGCTAAAAGACAAAAAAGTTAGTGGCATTTAAAGAAAAATAAATTGGGGGTTTCCTCAAAATGTCAAAGTTGCGATTTAAAAGTCAAAATGGGCAAAATTTAGGCAAATAACTTGAATCTAATACAGGCTATGGAAATCAAATGTCTCAAGAAGGATGTTTTACAAGCCCTGAAGTCTTAGTTTCAACCGTCATTGTCCTTCATTTTACTAAAATATTTCCAGAAAAGTCATTTCAAATAGACCCTTTCTCTGATGCTTGACAGTAGTCTTAGCTATAGAGTTTATCGTTTAATGATATATAATTTTTGTCGAATTTTCGTAAAAAATCAATAAAGCTCAATATATCCGTTATTATACAAGATAATAAAAAAATTGTATATATTAATTATAGGGTGTCGTGAGCTACATCTTAAAAAATATTTCTACAATCACAGGATGGCCCATAAATCGTTGGTGATACAAATTTTCTTTTTTTTTAATCAAACACGCCTTATGTTATTGCATTTTTGCATTTTCCATCGAAACATAATGCATGTTTGTAAGAAAAGAAATTCTGGATGCAGCAAGTGCGTTATGGTAGCGAATTTTGATCAATTGCTTCATATTTGAATAGCCCAATTTGCTATTAACCTATAAGGTTGACCAAGAAACGAGATTTCCGGGAACACTTTAAATTTTCTTTTGGAAATTTTTGTACATTTTCACACAATAAAGTTATTTTTATGAAACATGGCACATTGTTTTTACTATATAGGTTCTACTGGTAACCAAAATTGATGCCTGCTTTCTTAAAAAGAAACACACATATTTGCAATAAAAACATTTTTATGAAAATTCACTACCATAACGCACTTGCTGCGCCCAGAGTTTTATTTTATTACTGGAAAAAATCACCCTATCCAAGTTATAATACCATAACCTAGGCCTAACCATCGAACGAGTGTCACATAGAATGAATTCATGGTAGCTCGGTGGTTACTGATGTAAACACCAACAGTCTTGAGCTTTTAAAAAAGACATTGGTTAACAATCATCACTGGTCCAAGCAAATTTCCGCTTGGATCTCACAGGAATCAATCACACCTGGACAATTTTTCTGGTAGCTTAAAATGTGGAGCCCCAATCAATATATCTTACAATAATTATATATGTCAATAATTATAAAAACAATTAATTACTAGGTGTTTTTCAAAGTTTTCTAAGAAAAACTTCGTCCAAGATCAACGGAAGTAATAGGAGCATATTTATATTTAGAAATAATGTTTGCTTCTAATTCAGGTACATTTACATCCTCTTCAAAGTTCCCTACAAAAGTTTTCGAAATATTTTTCAAAATTTGGAATCCTGTATTATTTTGAATCAGAGTTAAATTTGTTAAGAATTACTGATCCGGTTGCTCCGCAAACTTTTTTACAATCAGACTCAAATTGATTTATCAAAGCAACTGACTCTACTAAAGAGACCAATGCACTCTCGAATTTTAATTATGTTGAAGGTACAGAAAAATAATTGGTTTATATATATATATATATATTAAATTTTTCTTTAACGCTGGACTTTAAAAAGATTTCTGGAGTTTATGAGAGCGGTGGAAGAGGAGTCGTTCTTCAGAGCATTAATAATGCTTTCACTGACGTCGTAATTGTCAGCATAAAATATACCTGCATCAAGCCATGTACCCCAACGAGTTATAACAGGTTATGGAGGAAACGAAAGAACTGGAGTGTGATTTTTGTAAAATTGAGTGCGTATTGGCGCTTTTAAAAATTCTTTTTTAATATAGTTATCGTTTCCTAAAGGAAACTGCACTTTTATATACTCTGCTAATCTATTAATGCCATGAGCCAAACAAGTTTCACGTAATACGTTGGAATTAAAAAATAATAATTTTGTCAGGCATTAAGCATTAAGGTGCGGCATTGGAAAAAAGTAAAATCAATTCTTCTAAAGGGACTACAACAGGTACGAAAAACTTTGTCAGAGTCTTGAGCAATTCAGGTTATATATATATATATATATATATATATATATATATATATATATATATATATATATATATATATATATATATATATATATATATATATATATATATATATTGCTATAGATAGCAAATATACCAGAAAAGTAAAAACATTTTATTGTGGAGAAAAACGGGCCATGTACATAAAATTTTAGCGTCCTAATATTTAAATGCCATGTATAATTGAGAGTGTAGAATATTTAGGGTTAAATAAGGAATAGCATAAGAATTAAAAGAGTACAGAACGATGCTTTCTTTTTTATTTGTAGTACGTTTGAGTTTACTGAGCAAAAGTCGTTGGAATACAATAGAATACAGAACAATAGTTTTGATAAAAGATAATGATTTTTATTTTATCCTTGGACATTAAATAAATGTGTAGTAGTTAAGCTAAAACGGATTTTTTGTCAGTTACCAATTATAAGAAAGACACACACACATTGTTCGTTAATAGTGAAACGCAGGGATGTTTTTTTCCAATAAGTGCAACGAATAAAAAGTTGGACAATGGGAAAACGCAGGGCTTATGAATTTTGTTTTACCCAGGTGCAGCGAGATTTTTTGTAACACAGGTGTAGATATTTAAGAAAACGGCGGCAGTACGCCAGGACGATTCGTAAATGAACTGCGGCAAGAGAATCTTCATTCGATGACATACGGCGACAGTGTAAATGTGGGAATTGAGCTTGACAGCAGTCAAGGCTCGGTATAATCTGCGAACAAGTGCATCATAATAAGATAATATTCAGTGTTGAAATGGGAAAAATATATATGAGCAACTGGCACGCGGTTTGTTAAGACAGTTTCAATATAAAATGGAATATAATTAGCAATTACAAGCAAGCTTAAAATCCAAACAGTAGATCCAATGAAAAACAATTAGTACACATCGAATAGAAGAACCAATTAGACATCAATCAGTAAGTCGTTTTGGGAACTTTATCGTTATGAATGTGCAGACTTTTTTCTATATTGTGTTTAGTTTTTAAGAATTTTCTGTTCCATTGATGATTTTTATGTATCTTTAGCTCATGAAGGGGGATATTAGATAAAGGCCGAATCACTAGATCATAGTTAGTTAATTCACTGTTTCAAATAAGTTTGATTTGTATGATTTATCATCGACAATCAGTGATGATAATCGTGATATACCTATATTTTTAAGGAAATTTTTGAATTTAACCAACCAGTAATAAAACATACTAGCTTGTACTTATACAGTCTGTTTAATTTTGACCCACATCAAACAAATAATAGTAATATGATAAAATAAAGCTATTTTTATTGTCAATTAAAAGTAAAATCAAAAGAACTCAATTAAATTTTTTTTTTTTTTGAAATTTCTAAACCCTCTGGATTAGGAACATTTTCAAATAAGATATATCAAGCGAAAATGCTAGCCCAATTTTAGAACTCTACCCATGAGATGGGAGAAAATTTTTAAAATACAGCGGTAAGTAAACAATCTTTGGCTTTTTGGCTTAATTTCAGGTTCATCAAAGGTAGCGTTCTTAAATAACGACTATTGAATTCTCATAGTCTACAATTAAAATTGGTAAATAAAAATACCATAGCAATATATATATATATATATATATATATATATATATATATATATATATATATATATATATATATATATATATATATATATATATATATATATATATATATATATATATATATATATATATATATATATATATATATATAATTATTGACTTTTTCAAGTTTTTGACGCAAAAAGATAGGATCTGCCTGAACTCTCACGCCAGTTACTGCATGGGCGATATATCTACTGCTCGAAACTGTACATTCATCTACTACAACACAAAAATAATTTGAATATTCAGTAATGTTTCTTTAAAAATGGTGTCGACGCATCCTTTACGCAAAGTTGACTCGTCAGGAATATTATGCTTGCAGTACTTTCCTAGAAATTGCTTTAGGTTGGGTTATTTAATTTTGTCAGCGGTATATTGCTGCCAATCATCGCATTGCATAAATCTTCATTGAACTGCTTCTGATCGGTTTGGTTTGGTTTCTGTTCAAGGCAACTTTTTAAGGTTTCTTGTGATGTTGCACCTTCTTAAACTTTTCGCATGTTGAGAATAGGCTTTGCGGTTTTGGCATGCTGATCCATAATGAACTTTTTCTCTACATAAACCTGTAGTGACCGAAAAAAAAAATTAAATTTCCTTGTTGAAAATTTTTCTAAAAGAAAAATATGTTTACTCTGGGCCAAAATTAGTTTGGCACTATTTTTTGTGAAAATTAGAATCTTATTGTCGGTGTAACTAACAAATATTATTTTTGGTATATACATTTTTTGGATACATTTACTTTTAAATAAATAAAAGCATATGTAGTAAAAAACAACAAGTACATACATTTTTTAACACAGAGTACAAAAAAATTGGTGTCCATCCCATGTAAATTCTCGGTCATTCTTTATCCACAATGTAATAAACTTTGCTCTAGGCATTTTAATTGACATCACTTTTGTTCACTTTCAACACCTCCAAAAATATGTTGCCATATCTCGTCGACGTAAAATTAAATTTTCTGTGAAAATATATAAAATTATGCAAGCTGTTCCATTTGAAAAATATAGTCTTTGATTTTTGAAATTTTCCTGATTCGCCATTAAACTTTCAACATACTGTATAAATAAGATCAATTCTTCTTATACATTCTACAAACCTAATATCTGTACTAGCGACTAACAAAATTTTACTTCTTAATTTTGAAAAATAAATGACAACGAATCGCTTCAATATTTCAATGCAAATGAATAAACATGTTAAAAAATCACAGTAACTTTGAAACAATTAAAAGTAGATTAAGATAGTGGACGTTGGTGTACACAGAATTTTACGTACAATCCAAATATGTAAAAATGTACCAGGAGTTCCATTTAAAATAACAAAGTTGATCGCTACTTCCGGTTAAACTGGAAGTGATATCGACGCCCAATTATTTTACATGGAAAGAGCGTTATGTCTGATATATGAATGCAAATTTTCAGACTTGAAATCCGCTAATAACTAGAAAAATGTCTAATCAACGTATTTCGTGATATACGAAATATATGTATATATATATATATATATATATATATATATATATATATATATATATATATATATATATATATATATATATATATATATATATATATATATAGCCAGGACAAAGGAGTTACAACTAGTGTGGGTTCCGGGAGACTGTGGCGTGGCGGGGAATGTGGTCACGAATAATCTCGCACGGCTTGGTTCCCGGCGGCCGTTCTGTGGCCCGGAGCCGGCCATAGGTATAAGTAGGAAGTCGGTCTCCGTCGCCTTGGACAGGTGGACCGAGGAAGCAATGAAGAGGCACGGGGGGGTCGTGGAGGGGCCGGGCAGAGATAAAGCTGTCTGGCTACTCGGAAAGAGTCGAGCTACGCTTCGCCGCATCCTTAGGGTGCTCTCAGGCCACTGCGCCCTTAGAAGACCCTTCACTTCGATAGGCGTATAGAGGGATACCATTTGCCAGGAATGCGGCGAGGATAAGGAAACGTCCTACCACTACCTGTGCGAATGCGAGGCTTTTGGGAGTCTTCGAGCAGAATTGTTCGGATCGAGGACTCTGCAGAGGAATCAGGTAAGTACCGTCCAACTGAAGATCGTCACGGCCTTCATCTCGAGGTCGAGGCGGTTTGGCGACGGAACCGAGGAGGAGTAGAGCATGGTTGCTGGGTTGCTGGATTTGGCGAAAAGGGCCCATGGTGGCCTACTTGCTTGGCGTTGGCCTCCCCACCACTGCTGCTGCTACATGTTTGTACCTATGTATAACTTCTAACAGCCTTATGTTTATTTGCTGTCTCCCTAATAGAAATACGTTCCTGCAGTTACTGAGCAGCGTGGATTATGTTACTCGAACTCACGATATTTTATTACAATTATAGATATCAATCGAAAAAATAAATAAACAGAAGTAAAAGTACCTATTGCCCCCAATAAATAAAGTTAGTTGTTCGTGATATGTTAAACTTATTTATCAGCTGACACCTAGTTTCGCTTTTGCCTGGGATTAAAGTAAAGGAATAGGCAAGTTTTTAATGCCTGTTTTTAAGCGTTGACAAAATTGTAGTTATAGTTCGCCCTAACTTGGACTTAATCAGCTTATAACTATTGACCCTGGAAAGCTATAAAATATCATAGCAGTAACAGTTCACTACTTCTGAAGTAAATGTCCATATATTAGAGAACTATTGATTTACTGTGGAACTTGCATAGCATTTAGAGAAAATTGCGTTCAAAAGTAAATAAATAATTCATATTACGATTATTCGTATATATATATATATATATATATATATATATATATATATATATATATATATATATATATATATATATATATATATATATATATATATATATATATATATATATATATATATATATATATATATATATATATATATATATATATATATATTTATATATATATTTATATATTTATATATATATATATATATATATATATATATATATATATATATATATATATATATATATATATATATATATATATTTATATAAATCTCTTATATGAATCACAGTACCATTTAATGGGGCACTAACTATACCAATCATTAAACTTTTTCGAGATGGACAACACATTTTATTTGTTTTTTCTGGAAGTATTTTAATTAATTAAAAATCTCTGGACGCAGCAAGTGCGTTATGGTAGCGAATTTTCTTTAAAATATTTTTAATAGCAAATATCTTTCTTTGATGAAAGCAGGCATCAAACTTGGTTGCCTATATAGTAGAAACAATGTACCATATTTCATCGAAATAAATGTATTGTTTGAAAATAAATAAACTATTTTCAAAAGTCTAGATGCAGCAAATGTGTTATGGAAGTGGATTTCCATAAAAATGTTTTTAATAGCAAATGCGAGCAGGCATCAATCTGATTACCGGTATAGACCTATGTAGTAGAAACAATGTACTATATTTTATCAAAATTACTTATGGTTTGAAAATACACAAAAAAATTCCGAAAATAAACTTAAATGTTGGTTTTCTAACCAACAAGGCTTACGCTAATAGCAAATTGAGTTATTGAAATTTGAAGGATTTAATGAAAATTTGGTAGATTTGCAGATTAGCTCCTGAACGCTTTTCAACAAATTGTTTTTAGATACATTACTAGGACCCCACCTGGATGCATAAACCACAAGAATAATTTTTTGTTCACACCCCCCCAAGGAAGCTACGGGACTGGGAGTGAAAAGGGGTGCTGTGCGCGGTAGGCAGGGTTTAAGGGAGATATGGCTTCAAGATGTGAAAAAGACATTTTTCAAGACCCCTTTATTCGAATTTTCTGCTCATATTTCCTTTTTACTACCTACCCCGCTCAGCACCCCTACACACTCCTGGTCCCATTACTTCCTTGGCGTAAAAAAGAAATTTTTCTTGGGGTTTGTGGATCCAGGGGAGGCCCTAGGCTCGTTTCTAAAAACAGTTTTTTGAAAAGCGTCCGGGAGCTAAACTGCAAATTTACCGAAAATTCGCTACCAAAACGCACTTACTGCGTCCATATTTGTTTCTTACAAATGCATCATATTTCGATAAAAAATGCATTAACGAATTTGTTCTACAAAAATTAGCTAAAAAAGATTATACACCACTACTCACTCCTGGTCCCTTAACTTCCTTGGGGAGTGTGAACAAGAATTTTTTCTTGGAGTTTGTGGATCCAGGGGAGAGCCTAGGCAGGTTTCTGAAAACAGTGTTTTGAAAAGCGTTTCGGAGCTAAACTGCAAATTTACCGAAAATACGCTACCAAAACGCACTTACTGCGTCTAGATCTTTTTCTTACAAACGCATCATATTCCGATAAAAATGCAAAAATGCATTAACGAATTATATCTACGAAAATTAGCTAAAAAAATTATAGACCGTTAAACCATAAACTTCACCAAAGCTACAGCGAAAGCATCAACTTAACTAAACCGACAGCCAAAGCATCAGAGAAAGGGTCTATTGGAAATTAATTTTCTGTAAATATTTTAGTAAAATGAAGGGCAATGACGGTTGAATCTGAAACTTAAGGGTTTGCAGAACACTCTTCTTGCAACTTTTTCTTTTCAAAATCCGTATTTATTTCACGTTCTTTGCCTAAACATTGCCAATTTTGACGGTTAAAATTGCAACACATCTCCTCATTAGCGAATTTAAAAAAAAATCGCTAAAAACATAAAAATTAGAGAAAATCCACAAAAATTTCATTCCAATAATTTGCAAATGAGACGAGCTTTCTAGAAATGTAATACAAGTGGGGTTTTAAAAAGTACTTAGCCTACAATAGAACACCGGATAGCTTTTGACAACAAAATTGTATTCGTTCAACATAGTCTCCTCTCATAAGTACACTTGGAGAACCCAAATCACCACAACACATTTAAAAAAAAACATCACGATCGTTTCACTGAATTAATCATCCTTTGATAACGCTAACTTGATTAGTAAAACGATAGCCAGTTTTTTTTCAAATGTGTTGTGGTGATGGGGTTCTCCAAGTGTGTGCTCATCACATGTTCCAATCTTCACTTAGGTAATCTCCTCTAAGACTTATTTAGCAGGCCATCAAATCAATTTTAAACCCTTTAAAACAATTATAACCACCCCACAAATGATATCGGTGTTTTTCAAAAATCCTTTCAAATGCTTACTGAGCTTTGGGACTAAATTGTGGTAATGGTGCTTAATCCTGAGGATATGCCGGGTGGTCAATCAATTCAAGACCATATTTATCAACTGTTTGCCGTGGGATTAATGACTTGTGAGCAGGGGCGTTAACTAGCAAAAGGAGTTCACCTTTGACTAGTTTTATTTTAGTGGGCATTTTAGTAAGGACCCCATCATAGTATGATCACGTGATAGATTTCGTTCCAGAAAATCTAGTAGACTAGCTTATATGACTTCGTTGTTTCTCGAATATCGTTGACACTTCAAATGTTTGTTGACCTTCAGAAATAAGGAACCATCTGAGAGTGTTAAATCCAAAAAAAAGGGAGTGGGTACTCAACAAATCCAAAACCAATTTTAACAAATCTTTGCAGTGCAACCGACAACTTGTGGGCAGACACAAGCACGCGTTTGGCCAGTTTTTCACAGCTTCTCCCATAATTTTTCTCTCGAATTTAATTAGAAACTTACAAAAGTATGCTTCCGTGACAGTCCTATGTTATTTCTGAAAATCTAGCAGAACTATCTAACCTTTGTCTGAGAAATTGAAGGAAGAACTTTTCCACCCGACTTTTGTCGAGGAATCTTTTACAAATTGGTGGCACATTTTGTTAACATTGTCAAACGAACATATTTCTAATCAGTGTTCAAGCGTTTCGGAATCTATTTTGCCGAAAGTTTCCTGATTTCTACATCGTGGTGAACCATAAAAAACATTTTTGTAGGAAATGTGCGATGTTTTTGCTTTGCGTTTTAGTCCTGTTCCTCGATCTTCTAAGACAAAACTCAATGT
This sequence comes from Tillus elongatus, assembly GCA_964006375.1. NCBI lineage: Eukaryota > Metazoa > Arthropoda > Insecta > Coleoptera > Cleridae > Tillus > Tillus elongatus. The sequence continues at coordinate 48,246,840 of OZ023267.1, read as the reverse complement.
TGTCTTGAATAGGGCCATGTTCACCTTTGACATATGATCGAGCAATTTTAGATTCTACAACCCAGTTTATAATGGTAGCTTTACATAGAAAATTGATTACCTAGAGTTTCTATTCCATATTAGTAAAAATTTATTAGCCCAATATTTTTTTTTTAAATAAATATTTCATGATTGTCCGATTTTATTTATGTATTACAATACAGTTTTCTCTGATGCCGTTTTCAAAAATTAACATTTTTGCCACTATTTAACTTTTTATGTCAAAATTAGACAGTTTATATATATATATACATATATATATATATATATATATATATATATATATATATATATATATATATATATATATATATATATATATATATATATATATATCTCTAAGACTTGCACATTATCAGGACACTTTTTACAGAGTAATCTTTTTGTGCTATTCTCAACTTTGGATTGTCATATATATATATATATATATATATATATATATATATATATATATATATATATATATATATATATATATATATATATATATATATATATATATATATATATATATATATATATATATATATATATATATATAAGTACAGGCCAGTTGTTAACATGAGCGCTGCTTTGATAATGAGACAGAAACTATATGTCAAATTTTCTCATGGTCTATCATTATTTTCTCATAAAACTTCTAACTCATGAAAAGAACAACGGAAATTAGTGCGCAAAAGATTTACGAGTTGCTTGCTTGGGAATTGCCTATGTCATTTTCCATGAAACTCGACAGTATAATATTTTAAATCCGCTCTCAAAAAATTATAAGTGAAACAAAGGAAAGTTTCAGGAAGTCTGAAACTTTAGCTGACGATAAGCTGTGTAGGTATCAAAGTCAACGCAGCAGGGTTTCAAAACTTTACACTGAGTTGCAATATACAAACTTCTGTCATTTCCGAAGTAGGTAACAGCCAAAGCTCAAGCTATGGATTGTTTGCGTAAAGCAACTAAAATCGCGGTTGTTAGTTACGAAGCATAATTAAAAGGTATAGTTAAGCAAACGAGTACAGTTTCTACGTTTGAAGTTGTAATGTAATAAATACATTCTTACATTAATTATAGAATGATAAAAATAATCACAAACTATACAATAGGGCTTACCCCCAGATGTATTTTTCCATATTCGTGTCGGTTATCAGTCTTTAAAAATAATAACCGTTTAAAAAACTGGTTTCTGTTATTTTTAGTGACCGAGCTACTAGGTCCCTCCAACCGGCTAATCAATCGATTTAACGACCGACTGAAAAATTCACCAATGAGGGGATCTGTGTTTATATATATATATATATATATATATATATATATATATATATATATAGGTATATATATATATATATATATATATATATATATATATATATATATATATATATATATATATATATATATATATATACACCTGGTTTCTGTTATTTTTAGTGACCGAGCTACTAGGTCCCTCCAACCGGCTAATCAATCGATTTAACGACCGACTGAAAAATTCACCAATGAGGGGATCTGTGTTTATATATATATATATATATATATATATATATATATATATATATATATATATATATATGTTAAGACAGTTCAAGATGTAGTGAATAATTGTCTATTTCCTGTATCAGGGTGGTCAATTTTGGGAAGTGTAACGTGTGTGATCATCTGCATCTGATGTGGCGTGGGGATAGTGCATAGAAACTAAAGACTATAAGAACACAACTGCATTTTCATGTGAGACAGTCACAAATGTTTTAGCTTTAGGTACATTAATATAGTATAGTTCAGTTAGTAATGTAGTGTATATAAAATCTAGTCAGTGCCAGTTAATTTATATAATAAAAGGACTCATCCACGTTATTAATAAGTGTTTGTTCTTTGGTCTTGTATCCGAACCAGCGTGTAACGCAATTAATTTAATACCAATAAATACCACTCCGTCTCAATCGTTAACAAAAACATTTTTTTTTAAATATACAGTCCACTGAATTCGAAGGTGTGTATTAAACATTGGTCCTTACGAACCGGATAAATATTGGTAGTTGTGCTGGATCAAGATCAAGATTAGAAATTGAAGAAAACATTACGGAGTGTAATAATTTTCAAATTATAATTCAATTGGTATGGTAGTCCAGTAGTTTATGGAGTTGAAAATCAAGGTTGCTGGATATCCTGGAAATAATTTAATACCTGCCAAGGGTGAGTTCCTTTTCATTTAGTTATTCCTTTAATGCAAATTAATTTGTCTGGTAAACTGTACTTGATATTAAAGATACATTATATAGATAATTACTGATTAATTATAATAGCTGTAACTTGTAACCGTCGTTGGAAATTTTGTGTTGAAAAACGGTGGCAGGATAATTTTTCGGTCGAATTAGGTATCGTGTTGACCGAATAATTTGATGTTTTTTTTTTTTTAATATATATATATATATATATATATATATATATATATATATATATATATATATATATATATATATATATATATATATATATCGTACCTATAACTCAAAACATAATGGTCCGATTTCGATAAAATTTTGTAGGTACCTTCTTTTTGTAAGTGGCCTGGGTAAGTTTGTTAGCCAGGAAAAGTGGACCTGTTTTTTGGGCTTTCCTTTGAAAAGTTTTAATCTCAGAAAATAATAAAGCCCTGACAACCAATTTTGGCGTACATATTTCTACTATCAAACTTACCCTACCCGAAATTCAGATCTTTAAGTTAGAAAAAAAGTGATGGGTATTTAAAGAAAAAATTTTCGGTGCCACTGTTGATCAGAGAAAAGCACAAGAACAAGTGTGGTTAACAAAACCAATTGAATATGACATACAAAAGGTAACTTCTTGACGCAAAAGGGTGAAGAAGTAGCAGAAGAAAATATTTTGAAAGTATTATAATTTTTCTTCTTAAAACGTCAAAGTCGCGATTTGAAACGTCAAAATTTGCAATTTTTAGACATATAACCTGAAACAAATACCGACTATGTAGTAGAAACATCGTAGTGTAAGTGTATTTTACAAAGCCTTAAGTTTCAGCTTCAACCATCATTGTCCTTGATTTCATTAAAATATCTTCGGAAAATCCATTTCAAATAGACTCTCTTTCTGATGCTTGCGCAGTAGTTTTAGCTCAAGAGTTTAGGATTCAATACATCAAAATTTCGCCCGCGACTTATGAATTTTGAAAAGAATTCTTCAAACGAGCGCGAATTAGAACCCCTAAAATCCACATACGGGGTCAGTTTAAGTTTTTGTCTGTTTACACACGCTCAATATATCCGTTTTATGCAAGATGTGACAAAAAATTATACACGTTAAAATTATAGTGCGTCTTGAGCTGCAACTTATAAACCTATTTTAGCAATCAAAGGGTGGCCCATAAGTCGTTGGTGACACACATTTTCTTTTTTTAATAGAACATTCCTTATGTTATTGCATTTTGTATTTGTAATCGAATTATAATGCATGTTTTTAAGGGAAAAAATTACTTTCGTTCATAATTTTTGAGTGCCTTCAATTGTTTTGCAACTTTTCACGTTTTTGGCAATAGATAGCGGAGCCCCATGGAAATGACACATTCAGAGGTCTTTTTGTTTGTATTATTCGTAGAATAAATCAAGCTGCTGTATAAAGGCGCTCTCAAACCGGAGCGGAATTTGAAAAGTTTTCGCTGATTTTTGTTGTTTCCGTAAAAATTATTTTTTGTAAGATTTTTTTTTAAATTATGGAAATTAATAATAAATGTTTTGTAAGTTATTTTAACAAAAGTTGTTGAATTTTTGGGAAAAATATGATTTAGTGTAACATTACTGAAGGCAATTTTGGTAAAAAAATGGTGAACTTTTTTAAATGAAATTGTTTGTAAACTTACATAAAACATTTTTTTTTCAATTCGTGTCATAAAGCTGTTTGTAAATAATTATATCTTGACAAGTGTGTAAACAGCTAGAAAAGTTTCGTTGGGCAGAAAGATCGGACCAGTTTTTTCTGGAACTTTTCAGTTTATTTTCGGAAAATGTTTGCACTTTTTAAAACAACAAAACTATTTTAATTAAATATGGAACATTGTTACTACTATATAGATTATACTGCTAATCAGATGTCCTTTTAAAAACAAGACATATTTGCCATTAAAAACATTTTTACGAAAAGTCGCTAACACAACGCGCTTACTGCGTCCAGATGTTTTAATAGTTTAAAGACAGTTGTTCTCTAAAAAAATTTCAAACTTGAATGTACGATCGACAAAAATCTTGTTAAACATATTAGTGTGCGCCGTCATATCTACATTTTCCATTGTATTATGTCATATAGGGTACCCAATCCAACGTTCATTTCAATACCCAGATGCAATGAACACAACAACTCATCCGTATCGTATACAGACGAGTCCAAACAAATGGAGGGAGCAGGACTGGGAATAAGAGGACATATCTTTAGACTCACTGAGTCCCTAGGAAAAGCTTCCACCATCTTCTAATCATGCTTGTAATAAATATCTGTATACAGGAGTGCATACAAAAAAGACTCAGAAATAGAGAGATCTACATTTTTTCAGATACCACGGCAGAACTAAAGACTCTGAAATCTTACAAAATCGAGTTTAAACTGACCTGGGACTACAAACAATCCTTAAAGCAAGTGGCTTCGAACAACTAATTAAGTTTCATGTGTGTACCAGGGCATCACAGCAATGAAGCAAACGAGGAAGCAGATAGCTTTGCAAATACCGAACCACGAACCACAACACCATAATAGAGTCCAGAGTTTTATTGTGAATCAACAAAAAGCCATTTATGATACTTTAGAGAGGAACCAAATGCTGTCATACTGGAGGAAAACGCCAGGCTTAAGGCAAGCAAAATGGTTCGTCACCATATCATCAGAGAAGCCTGAACTGTTTCTTAAGTTGAACAGGAACGAGTTGAGAATAGTCACAGGACTTTTCACAGATCACTCCCCAGTAAGGTATCACTTGGAGAACCTAAATCACCACAATACATTAAAAAAACCTGACGACCATTTCACTAGCCAAGTTAGCGTCATCAGAGGATAAATAATTCTAACACGTAGTATAAATATAATGTGTACTAGATAAGTAGTTTAAAATTTTCATCCTCTGGTAGCCCTAACTTTGTCGGTGAAACAACAGTCAGGTCTTTAAAAATATGTGTTGTGTTGATTTGCTTTTCCAAATATACATATCAGTGCTCATCACAGGTTCCAATCTTCACTTAGTAAGGTGTCACCTGATGAAGATGGGTAAAGTAGACAGCGAAAACTGCAGATACTTCCCTGAAGCAGCAGAAACAACAGAACAATTTTGCTATGCCACTGTATGGCTCAGTTCTGCAAAAGACTCAAATCCATTTGAGGAGTCACTTTAGCACCACAGAAAATGGATAAAATAGTTTCCCAAAAGACTGTAGACTACATAAATAGTTTTTTTGACAACTCTTAGAAAAAAAGGTCATGCACAAAAGATCCATTGGGGACACAGCGCTGGCACACCAAAAGCCTATAGAACTGTTACAATCTAGAACACCTAGATGCAAGAGATCATAGATGTTGTTTTACCATATGCTATACAGGCTGTCCAGAAACTCTCCTGCCAAATTAAAATTTCAAACAATAGACCTGATTTTATATCGACTTGTCTAAATCTACCTTATTCCAAAAGTGCCTCCTAAAAGAGCTAGTACCCTTTGAGGATGATGTTTCAAGTCAGTTTTTTTGAGATATCTCAAAAATGCGGCTACCTAAAAATTTTAAGCCTGGCAAAATGCATAAACTTTTAGTGACAAATCAGCGAGTCTAAATAAAATTTCTTTAATACAATCGTATTGCGGGCCCGGCAACGAACTTTTTAAATTATATATCTTTTCAGATTTGTATTCTCAAATTTTAAAAAATAATTGAAAAATGCCAAAAAAATGTTTTTTTTTTTTCCCGTAAACATTGTTTCATAGCGATTTCAAACAAGAGCACATTATTATTAGGATATAGTTCAGAGTTCTTAAATATGACACAAAATATATTAGAAACTTAAAGTTAAAAAGGGTAATTCAAAATGTCGCCTCTGTGCTTTTTCTTCGCTAGTGTTTAATATTTTTGTATAGCATAGTTATTGTTAATATGATAAATATACAGGAGCCCCACCGACAACTACAGGTAGCTGCTGGGGTACCATTAATGTATCCTGGCTTCTGGCTGTTTCAAAGTCCTCAGGGTGGTCTTGTTGAAGTTAGAGTTATGATCTTTAAAAGCGCGTGGAGGGGGACTCTTTCTTTCAGAAGACGAATTAAGAAAAAGCACCAAAATTTGAGGAATAAGTAACTTAGGTACTTTTAAATAATTGCAAAATTATTATTTACCACCCCCCTTTAACACCTTTACGAGATATCATCAAAATAATATTACGGATACCGAACATACTTGTATAGCGAGATATCATCAAAATAATGTTATGGATACAGAACATACTTGTATAGTTACAAAAATACAAATACTTTGTATACAATTAACAAACTAAAAATTTTACAGTGACACATTGTTTCACAATGTATTGATTTAGGTACGTCCTGGAGCCTCGGTGGTCCAGGGGTAAGAACGTATGCCTCTGAATCGAAAGATACTGGGTTCGATTCCCAGGGTTTCCCTTTCACTTTTTCAGTACAAACTGTTATAAATTAACATTAACCGAGGTTCTGGCATTGTCTTTAAGCAAGTTGAATGTCTGCCCGTTCCGTCCTTCGGAGGAGGCGTAAAGCCGTCGGTACCGTGTCCATGCAATCTTGGGCAAGTTAAAGATCCTTAGCCTCCTTACAGAAAGGCGGTGGTTCGGCAAAATTTCCAGGATAGTGAGGTGAAACTGCTCCCTGGCGTCGGTGATTAGCCATTGTCGCGGAAATAGGCCGACGTTGAAGTAAAAAAAGGTACGTCCTGCTTAATATGTTAGTCTTATCTAAAGGAAGGTTGGAACCTGTGATGAGCACTGATAAGTACACTTGGAGAAAAAACCGGCAACAGGATACACCAGTGATATACCAACATTCCTGCGGTTGGCTGTGGCGCGACCTTTAACCCTGTATATATTACCAATACTATATTTTATTTATATATTTATTTATTCAGATTGTTTACAAAGGAAAAGCCTATATTTTAACAGAAAACGTGTGTACAGTGCAACTGGTTGACAGAAAAGGCACATGCAGCACTCAATGCCCCAGTTCCATCGCAGGGAAGTATTCAGCCGATTCTTGAAGCTGCCTATACTCGGTCAGCATCAATATCCTCCGGAAGATAGTTCCAAGCATCAAAAGACCGGTTGGCAAAGTAGCTCTGCCTACAAAACGTACGTAACGATTCCTTTCTCAGCTTGAAACGGTGTCCGCAAAGCCTTGAATCACTGTCCAGGGTCACAAATACAAAACTAGGTCCATCACATAGACCATGGGTTATTTTATACATATGCACAAAACCGGAGCTCCTGCGCCTGGCAGAAAGGGAAGACAGCTCGAGGTGAGAAAACCTATGTTGGTAGGTGAGCTGACTAATCTGCAGAGGCCATTGTGTTGCAGCGCGTTGAGATCGTTGTAAGATATACCTGTCCCTAACCAGAGCTGAAGACCAAGCAGGTATCTAGTATTCCAAATGCGGGTAGATATACGTGACGTGAGGTTGCCTAACAAACTCAGGTGATGGACGAGGAAATGAGCTCTTCCAGGATGCTCTTAGCCTTTTTTGCGCTGCAGTCCCTGGGCGGTCTATGCCAGCTCCGACATCACGGCGACACCCAGGTCGGTGTGCGACGACATCTAGTCTTAGACGTTAAACACGTCGAGGGTTGTTGCGACCAACATGCAACACCTTACACTTAATAACATTCAGAGGGATTTTCCAAACTTTTGTTCTGGTCATGACCACATCCAGATCCCGCTGTAGAACATCATCCGATGTGGTCGGAAAACCAAACAGCTTACAATCGTCGGTATAGGCACCATGAGTACTGCAGAGTGAGCGAAGTAAATCTGCAGTGTAAATCAAAAACAGGATCGGTCCTAGGACCGAACCCTGAGACACTCCACCATCAACTGGAATCTACTCAGAATGACTCGCCCACACCCAAATAGATAATATACGACCAACCGTAAATGCCCGCACCCACCCAAACAATCTGCCACGGTGTTTTATATAACATATATATATATATACATATATATATATATATATATATATATATATATATATATATATATATATATATATATATATATATATATATAATTTGTATAGCAGTAAGTGGTGCAATTCTCTGACGAAAGCTTTACTGAAATCCAGGTAGGGAATATCAACAGCTAATTGTTGTAATTGTCAGGATTTAGCTTGTCTCCATCCATATCTACAAGAGTAACGGATGCACATAGACATTCATCAATACAGCACCCAGTCGAAGTAATATTCTAAATATAATTAAAATTGGAGAAGAAATCTGTGATGCAAAAGTTTTCTGAATTATAGGAGATATGCGGTCAGGTCCGGGTAAAGACTCAGCCCTCAGATTCTTCAATTATGCCTCTATAAGAGCCGGGGTGATCACGATGTTTGACAAAGAGTCTTGCATACGATGTGCTAAAGGCGGTGGTGCATTTACGGTGTTGGCGCCAGCATAGACCCAGAGAAGAGTTCAGCAAATACACCAGCTACATTCTCTGTGTTATCAGCTATGAATCCAGCGGGCGTTCTGATAAAAATGGTAGATCACAGAAGGATAGCTTTTCCTACTATAAGAATAAATACCCTTTGGATTACCAACAATCTGCGCTCATATGATTTCTTGGCTGATATAATATCGTGCCACAAGTTATTTGAGAAGACACTAAATGCCTGAAAGCCATGCTGGTCTTTGCCATAATCCTAGTTTAAAATGTACTCGTGATAAGATGTGCTGGGTCACCCAAGATTTATTTTAATTGGGGCGATACGTATATGTATGCGAATAGAATTGTATAAAATTCTGTAAAGTTGAACTAAAAAGACCCACTGCTCATTAACGTAGATATTGTTTAACCTATCCCAATTATAGGAGGTCAGAGCCTCACCTAGGCGAGCCCAGTCAAGCCTGACCGACGTGCAATATGAACAGGATTCGAGAGGATTTCACACAACCTGTACCTTATCGATGATACAAACATGGTCAGAAGTGCTTATATGAGCCTAATATTCGATACTGACTAGTTAATTGTAAAACCTTCTTCCTATTTTAATCTTATATCGTGTAGTCGTTCTGGAAGTTTCACTTTATCATAGTCACATTATTAATTCATAATTGAGATTGTTTATTTATTTATTAACAGTGTTAGATACAGTTAGATCATGGCCGATGGCTGAAATCGATATCACTTGTTACACTGCTGTCCAGCACGTTAAATAATAAGGGTGCTCTACATTCTGTTAGAAAATAATTTACTTCTAAGTAACCAAACCACCTTTTGGTGCTTTCAACAATCGTTTTCTGCTTCCGCTATTAGAAGTTAAGGTGAGCGGATATTGCTTGCAGAGTAACCAGCGTAATGCAATCTCCGTCCTTTATACTTCCGACTGTGTAGTTCAAATACTATGTTTTAAACAAATAGAAAATTTGAGACAACCACTTTTATACTAAGTGACTGAGAAAGTAGAATACCCAGTATTACTGATTTTATCTTCATGATAGTGTTAATATTAACAAGAGCCAAGATTTATATAAAAAGCATCACACAATAATTATAAACTACAAAAATATATAGAGGTAAACAGTTTTGGACGCAGAAAGTGCGTTATGACAGCGAACTCCTATAAATATATTTTAATTCACCACTAACCACCAAAAATAATAAATGCCTGTTGGTAATGGATCTAATGATCCGAGGACAAACATAACGAGAACAACAACATTTCAATTAATGAAAAATAGTTTTTTAGATACCTTTTTTTATATAGAGATTGATGTTTTGGTAGATAGTTTAAGTTTTACAATGGAAACCTGCGTAGTAAATTTCGTTTTCATTGCTTTTTTACTTACGTTAAAAATTGCCCTGGAAAAACTGGTCTGACTTTCCTGTCTAACGAACCTGTCCTAGCCATTTGAAAAAGGAAGCCACTCACCAAATTTTATTAAAACTGGCCCATTTATTTTTAATTATTTTAGTTATCCGCGTAGGTACATATACATACAAACACACACACACACACACACACACACACACACACACACACACACACACATATATATATATATATATATATATATATATATATATATATATATATATATATATATATATATATATATATATATATATATATATATATATATATATATATATATATATATATATATATATATATATAGTGAGCGGTAAAATTAAGGAATAAATTAATTAAAACTTCAGCGAGTTGTGTTGAGACGAAATGCAGGGACACGTCAACTCTAGTTTTCAAAAATACAGATTTTTTTTAATAAAATGTAGGTTTCTCCCACTATTGCTATACAAATATTACGTCATCGATATTTTTTAAACGAAAACCCCCCTTTTTATTTTGATAGATCATTGAATTGTCTACATGGTACCATTAAAATTTTGATACCTCATATTGTTAAATTTTCGGATAAAAGTCATTTAAAGAGTGGAAAACAATTTCTATTTATAACAATAATCCAAAGACAAAAACTCTTATTCAACAAATTAAACTATTGTTTCCTTTAAATATAATATTCGAAATGCAATCCACCGACTTCTTGACAATAAGCTTATCTGCTAACACATTCCTCCTGTACATTGCGAATAACGTCAGGGGCAATTCGACTCAATTCATACCTAATTCGATTTTTCAAATCTTTAAGGATATTTGGTTTGTTAACATAGCCCTTTATTTTTAAATACCCACATTAAAAAATCTAGGTGTGTAATATCTGGGAACCTGGGGGGGCACTCTATTGTTTCTTGCCTACCGATCTACTTACCAGGAAAGCAGTCATTTAAAAACTCGCGAACAGGACGTGCACTCTGCGGAGGTGCACCGTCTTGCTAAAACCAAATGTCACCACTTGGTGAATCAGGATTACCTTTATTTATAAAACCTGCAGGAATAGCAGGAATAAGCTTATTTTTTAGAAAATGATGATATCGCTGCCCAGTGAGAGTTTGGTCGAAGAAGAAAGGATTATATTCCTGTCCACACGTTAACTTTACAAGGACGTTGTGTATGTGCTTCAGTCTTCCAGTTAGGATCCTTTTTCCTCCAATAGCTGCAATTTTGTATATTCACTGTTCCACTTCCTAATAGACCGGTCATCGGATGAACTTTTTAGGTCAAAAATCTGGTTTTGCTCTTGTTTCTCGAATTTTTTCACCCCAAATTCCCAAAAAAAGTTGTGCCTCGATAAAATCCGCCTCTTTATATTTCATACTGGCCGTTTCTTCCTGCAGCTTTCCGTTAGCTCCCGGCTGTTAAAAAACGTTTCATCGGGCGTGCGTGTCGCTCCTCCCCTCTCGATCGCCCCCGTTCAACACTCAATGCTTGCGTCCATCACGTCCGCCTCGCTTATTTTTTAAATCATCAAAAGCCAACAATTTTCAACGACATTATCGACATTCAGTCGTTTACTGTTGTGTTACAAATTTCATTAGAGTCACAAAAGTTTTATAGAAAAACTTAATTATTTACAAAGGGAATGTACCTGCCAAATCATAAATATGGCAGGTATTTTCCCTTATAATTGCTTGGATGTTTTGTTTTAGTCAACCCAATCGAACTAGTGTATGTAAACAAAACAACAAAAAATGTTTTTTAAAACCAACTTATAGTTATCCGCGAAGCTCATTTTATTACTATTCTTTAATTTAGTACCCAAGATGCGTTTACATAGGTGTTACTATGGTTCAAGATTGAAGATTCTAGCTTAATAGGAAATTGCGTTATCGTATTTTAAATATTTTTACAAAAACTCTCCACCATAATGTGTTTGCTGCACCCAGACTGTTTTCAACACTTATTTACTGTTGCTGTCTCCACACCTTTTGAAAATGATGAAATATTGTATCTCTCTATGTAAAACTAACAAACAAGGCAACCTAAATTTCATTTTTGGAAAAATATTTTAAACAAATGAAATGGTGTAACAATTTAAACATAAATTGAAAATATTGGTTCCCCTTCCTCTTGTACATGCATACAACCACCCCAATGCATAAAAAAGAACAATGTAAACAAGAAAAGTTTCTTGGGAACAACTCGCAAGAAAGTTACGGCACCTGAGGTAAATATAGGGGGTCTGGGCGGGTTTAACAGGATTTTAAGGAGGTATAGCTGCAAAAGGGGATAATGACAGCTTATAGAGGTCCAACTTAGCTGGTTTTATCGCACTTTTTGCTTACATTTTCTTTTTATCTTCTTCTGAAGATTCTAGTTTAATGGAAAATTGAATTATCACCATTTGGAATATTTTAAAGAAATTCGCTACCATAACGCACTTGCTGCACCTAAACCCCTTTCAAATTTTATTTGCTATTGCTGTATCTATACTCTTTTAAAATGAAATAAATAAATAAATATAAACAATACAAAATTTTAATAATTCACACTGAACAACTGTTTTTAGGTATAGATTTAACTACTGCATGATATTATGTAGTTTCATTTACCTCAAATTTTCCATATACAACATGAAGAGTAAGTAACAACGAAATTTCACTAAAAACTAAAAGGAAACAATAAGTACTTTATTCTAAGATTCTAAGGTATTGACTGAGTCTTATTATTTGCTTATGACGTCTAAAGAAGAAGAAGAAGCTAACCTCGAATTCGACTTCCCCTCCACTGTCAGTTTGCAAAATAACAAATGACAATGACAAATAGCTAACTAGCGGTGTCAGATTTAACTAGGAGAGGGCGATGGGTTTCAAATACCTTGAAGAATGGGAAGCTTAATATTTATACATAATAAAAAGTAGTTCTAGATTGCCTTTAACCCAGATATTCCCAACGTTCTATATGTAGGACGCTTTACAAATATGCTCCTAGATTCAATAGGAAACGTGTTAGTGGCGACATCTTGTGGTAACATGTAGAACTATAGGTAGTCTAGTGAACTTTGTTACCAACATACACAGATTGCTGTCAAAAGTGTTTTACAAGTGCATTGAAAATGGACAAAATGGTTGATAGTAATTTCAGTGACTATGGAATATGTTTTGAAAGGTAAATATCATCATTGCTATTACAAATTTTGCATAAATGTACTCCCTAAGGATGCTGCAAATACTAGTTACTAATATATTTTTAATTGGGTTCATTTTGTGATTATATTGGGGTTAGAAACATGACCGTCCTATATGTAGGACGTTGGGAATATGCATTACGATTTTCCACTTTTCAGGGGCCTATCATTGAATGAAGTGATTGCACTTCTTGAGGAAGACGATGACTTGGAAAACATTAGTCAGGCTGATGTCACCATTTTACCGCCAGAAAATGCAAATGACAACATAACCGACGAAGACTCAGGTGAAGAAGACAACATAAATTTGTCGAACCTCCCCGCCAGTCAACTGCGAGCACCTGCTGAAGTTGAATTTGCTTGTCACACAGGTGAAATATTAGCTGGTAATAACTTCTAATATATGTACTTACTGAAATGATCTTATTATTTCAGCGCCAGAAGTAAATATAGATTCAGAGGATGATCCAGAGGATAACCTACCCCTGTCACATTTTATAGCTCGTAAGAATGCAAAAAGAAAAGCATATCATTGGTCAAGTGGGGATATCTCTTCAGTTTCCACATGGGTAAATGATGAACCAGCAGCAGCTCCTAGCTCACAGTCTCCGCTTGCGTTATTTGAAGAATTTTTTGACGATGATATTTTTGATCTAATGGAAATAGAGACTAATAGATATGCTAGCAGCCATAATCAACCGGCCAACATAACAAAAAAGGAGCTGAAAGCATTTATTGGTGTGTTGATTTTGAGCGGCTATAATGTATTGCCCCGAAGAAGACTGTACTGGGAACGTAGCCCAGATACTCACAGTGAACTGGTTTCAAACGCTATTTCCCGAAATAGGTTTGAATTTATTATGAGCAATATACATTTTATAGACAATAACACCATCAATGCATTGCCTGACAAATTTGCAAAAGTTAGACCGCTATATGTACATCTGAATAAAAAATTTATTGAGAAGGGCCCGTTGCAGGAAAATCATAGCATCGACGAATCCATGGTTCCATATTTTGGCCGCCATGGATGTAAACAATACATCCATGGTAAGCCTATTCGATACGGCTATAAAATATGGATGGGTTGTACTCGGCTGGGATATGTGAATTGGATGGAGCCATATCAGGGTGCAGCCACCCATGTTTCAGAGAAATATAAAGAATACGGTGTAGGTGCAGGTGTAGTTCTCACCTATGCTGACGTCTTGCATAGTAAATGGCCCGATAAGAATTTTCATTTATACTTTGATAATTTTTTTTCATCTCTACATCTCCTCAATTTGTTATCCAGCAAACATACGCGAGCTACTGGTACAATTCGAAAGAATAGATTGCTGGGAAACCCATTTCCTGATGATGTTTCACTCAAGAAAGCTCCACGTGGGACATTCCATTCAAAGAAAACAAATGAAAATATTATCGCTGTACAGTGGAACGATAATAACATTGTTACAATGTGCTCGAATTCTGTAGGCATAACACCACTTCATTCGGTAAGAAGATATTCTTATAAAGAGAAGAAGAATATATCTGTTGATCAACCCCACATAGTAAATGTCTACAACCAAAATATGGGCGGTGTGGACCGTTGTGATCAGAATGTAAGCCTATATAGGACATCGATACGCGGTAAAAAGTGGTATTTTCCGCTCATAATGCAAGCGGTGGATTTAGCTGTACATAATGCATGGCAGTTGCATAAAATCTATGCTGATAAACAAAATCAGTTGGACCACTTGTCATTCCGAAGACAAATAGCGTTGTCTATACTTCAGACAAATCTGAAAGAAAAAGGCCGTAATTCTACAGGCAGACCAAATTCTAATGAAAATCTAGGAATCAGATATGATAACATTGGGCATTTTGTTATACCCCAGGACACTCAAACTAGATGTCGCCACTGTCACTCTAAAACCACCACTAGATGTGTAAAATGTAACAGCGGTTTACATGTAAAATGTTTCCTGGCATACCATACTTTGAAAGTCTAGCAGTATTCCTAGTGCCCAACGTCCTATATATAGGACGGCCCTTTTTTCAAAAACTAATAATTTTTTCTTCAACTTTATGTATGATGTAGCTTTGTAAGTTCAAAATAAATGCATTTTATAGCAAGATTAGTTATTTTCTTGACAAAAAATGTTTTGGGCATATCTGGGTTAAACAAGGTGAATCACTTTCATTAAAATTTTTATTTATTACTATATATTTTTCTGATATATTCAAATTCGGTGACAGTTTTGGCAAATGGCAACCTCGCTGATTGTTTATTGTAACATACTTTTGTAGCCTGTTCGTTTGAAGTCTAATTTGGAGCATTTGTTTGCAATAGCAGCGTAACCCTGATATATCTGTCTGACCTTGTCCAACATTATAAGCACCCATTCAGAGGTAATTTCAGGTTATATCGTAAATTATTTATTTTTTATTTGATTATAACTCCGAATTTAGTTAACCGATTACGTTCAAATTTGATATAGTTGACAACTGACACGATAGCTATGCGTGCGTAAAGCTTTAGTTTCATACTTCTCGAAATTTAGAAGATATTGCATTTTCAGTTTTCCGCATTTTTTTCTGAAAGTATGTGAGTCTCAAAACTCTCTAACGAACTCATCCAAGCTATTAACAAGATGAAGGGAACTACCAAATTTGGTTTCGATTGGTGAAGTATTTTTTGAGTTGTCGGTCGGACACTTATATATATATATATATATATATATATATATATATATATATATATATATATATATATATATATATATATATACATATATATATATATATATATATATATATATATATATATATATATATATATATATATATATATATATATATATATATATATATATATGTATGTATAAACTTTTCAACTGACCTTGGATTTGGGTTCTCGAGGCCCTAATTCGCGCTCATTTAAAGAAAATTTCCAAAAATCTTACCATCGATACCTCTCTATTAGTGAATTTTCTTAATGAAAATCCACTAAAGGTTCGGGAGGTAGCGAATTTTCATTAAATGCTTCAAATTTTAATGACTTCATTTTCCATAAACCTGAAAAGCTCAGTTTTGGTATGTAGTAAAGTCCTTCACAAGGCAATATATTCACCACATTTTATCAAAATAGCTTTGTTATTTTCGGAGATAAAAATTTTTTTTAGAAAGGAAACTGAAAATGTTGCCGGAAAACCTTGTCGAATTTTCAGGACTAACGTAGCTTTCCAAGCTAGCAATAAAATAAAAGTATTTGCCGAGTTTCATCAAAATCGGTTAATATATATATATATATATATATATATATATATATATATATATATATATATATATATATATATATATATATATATATATACTGTAATCTCTATTAGCGATTTTTTAAAATAAAAATTTAGTAAAAAGGAGGGTTGTCATTAAAAAAATGTCAATGACGGCATACTTGAAAATCGGGAGCGGGAGAAACGTACCCAAGCAACATTTAAAGTCAAATTGACGTAAAATCGCCCTATCAATAGGTCGGCGACCAAATCACCACAGGTAATTTTCAAGTAAAATTTAAGTGTATATTACCAATGTGGGGAATAAAGTCAAAGTAATATGGAAGTCGATAATAGGTCCAGCAAGGCGTTTCGACCAAGGCGTTTTAGTTATATTTAGGACATTTTCATTTAACATTGGGCCAATGGACGTAATATATTGGTAAATAAGTGCTACGCTTTACTTGAATCTGACATCTAGGCGCCGAGTGCCGTGACGTTCTTAACAACGAACTACGCATACGCATGTGACATTATTCGGTTCTGCAGGATCTGTGGTTATGTATGTATAAACAAACAGTAGAGTAGTAGAGATATTGTCCATCTTTGTTAAAAAATGACATCTTGAATTATCAAAGAACTTACTTCAAATATTTGCAACAATGATAAAGGTTATTCGCACTGTATAAAGAAAAAAACCACTGCGGTTATGTTTTTTCTGTTAACATGATGATGATACTTCGATAAAATTCGAGCGCCCTTGTAAAAGATAAAATTAGTGAAAATAAAAAATTATTCAAAATTCTTGAAATTCTGATTTTGGAGGATTGTTGATGTAAACAACACAAAACTATCTTGTCGTCATGGTATACAATCATTATTTAATGTTTTTTTCTAACTAAAATTTGATTACACTATATTCAACAAAATATTATTTTTCATTTTCCAATATAATCAAGATGGATACCGCAAAATTAATTTAATATGGCTGCCCTCCTAACATTATTGACCTGAAAGTTAATTTTGCCCTATTTTTTTACCTATAAGTCACAATTCCTAATGACAGGGCAAACTAACCAAACTTTGAAGGCATTTTGTCCTATTATGGGAATTTCAACTATATGGTAAACGAATTTTGTTTGAATTAATTAGAAATGAAACATTTTCGTGTATAGAAATATATATTACTTATATCCGTGCACAGCGGAGAGACATATAGGAATGTCTATACAGCGTTTTTGGTCTTTGATTCCATAATATATAAACATTAATAGAAAATAGAAACAAAATAAAATAAGTAAATAAACATAAACATGACAGCTGACCGTGTTGCCAATACTTCACTTCATTTGGCATGAAAAGGGATGTATTATATTGAAGAGGGAAAAGTGCTGATTTGATACCAGCATAGAATTGAAATTCAGTTTTACTTTCATATACCTAGTAGTAGTGGCCGATAAAGTTGTCATACTTTTTTTAGGATTGAAAAATGAGTTCTTCATTTGATGTAAGCCACTTTGAATGATCAGCATCTATCACTATTTTTCTGTGAACATTCTTTACTACTCTATAATAGTTTGTAGTATGTCTGTAAATTTTTATTGGTTTCAAAGGGGGCATTGTAACACTATATTTGTTACTGGTGCACGCACATTAACAACAAGAATAAACTTTTATTGATGAAGTTTATCAACTGACACACCTTTAAGATTCACAAATGTATTTCACTGCTGTAAACTTTAAACTTTGATGATAATTTTTATTTCAAGTCAGATTTTATGGGTATTTTCAACTTGAAGGTAGGCAATTTGACTTGGAAGACCATTTCTGCAGTAATTATGACTTTATAGCCGATCAGAAAGCCATTTTAGGTTAGCTCAGTGCCCAAAATATTTCCTGTGCTGTATTGCAATGAAATTGGTAATATATATGTAAGCTGGACTCCATAAGAAGACCTCCAATTTACTATACCACAGAGACATATTGCAGGTTAATATTAGGTAATAAATTACCTTAAAGTATTTCAGGTATCTGGACTTGGTAGTCGATTTTCAGTTCAATTTAGGGCACACTTCGACCTAAAAATTACCAACTCTGGAATTGAAACACAAAAGTATATTCAAGTCTATTTTATGAGTAAAATTAAACCAATTTTTTCCCAATTTAGTTACTTGTAAGTTACTGACTTTGGAGTAATTTTAATAGTCAAAAATAAGCTAGTTCGGAGCCGCATTTCCAAATTTGTAGTCATTATGACAATCAAGGCAACATTTTAGTTAATTATTACTAAATTACAACTTGGTTAGGTTATTTGGACTCGAGTGCTGGTTAACATGCCTTAATTAGTTGCTTGGGTATATATTATGCAAAAAAAATATATTTTTCAAAACTAGAGTTGACGTGTCCCAATCAGTTAATAAATGGCATACTTTTGTTTGTATGTTCAAAGTAGTGTTTCTTACAAAACTAGCGAATTTTTAAAACCACTGAATTTTACATACCAAATATTTGAAGTGTACCATTCTCTACGCTATATTACAATTTGTGCTAAAAGCAATCTACAAGATTCTACAAGATAAACGGTATCTCGTACACATGAGATATTATTAAAATGTTCTCCAGAGATGCTTCTTTACTTACTCTCTATAGAAAGTTAAAAAGAGGCACAAATTACGATCACGTAATGGGAAGGTAATACAATACTCCCCGAAGGATTTTCTGCCTGCGAAGTAAGAAATCGATATTCGACGTACGTAGTGCCGTCACTTTGTGTATCAGGAAGTTAACAGAACTGCAGGCTCTGCTTTAATAAAACTCACAACCATTAAGTTACCAGAATTGCTTTTTTTAAGTTGCTTATTATATTTGTTAATTCCCAATTTATTACCGTATGCCATCAAATTTGCCTAATTTGGTTGCCTATGTTAAAGAAATTAACCTTCTTTCCAGCTCTATTTCGCCATATTCTTTTATGGGATCACATTGTGTATGACTTGAGCTAATGAATCCTATTGCAAAGCCCTAAAAATTGTTTTTGCTCTATTGTTGCTACGAAGCTATTTCGCATCTGAAATTGTAGTAAATAGATTTAGAATTTTGTCTGTAGCGACAGAAACTAATGAAAGTCTAGGGTGATTATTAAGCGTTTAAAAAGTGGTGGTTTAATTGTGACGGGCAATGTTAATTAAATATAAGCGAATTTTCTTCAAAAATTCGCTTATAGACAGATAACAATTGTAAGACGAAATGTATATATATATATATATATATATATATATATATATATATATATATATATATATATATATATATATATATATATATATACATTATATCCCCCGGACGGGGTTGCGAAGAGGGGAAAATATCTTATTAGTGAATTTTCTTTAAAAAAATTCACTAATGAAGAGATCCCGATTTTTGAATTTTGAAACAATTTCTTCAAATGAGCGCTAATTAGGCCCCCCAGAACACATATCCGGGGTCAGTTTCAATTTTTATATGTTTATATATATATATATATATATATATATATATATATATATATATATATATATATATATATATATATATATATATATATCACACCGATAACTCAAAAAATAATAGGCCGATTTTGATTAAATGTGGTGAATAAATTCCTTTTGCAAATGGCTTCGATAAGTTCGTTAACCAGGAAAGTCTGCTGAGGTTTTCCCGAAAAAATTTGTGTTTTCTTTAGAAAAAAAATTATATCTCCGGAATTAACAAAGTAAGGGCAACAAAATTTGGTGCGCGGGTTTATATCTTTATAGGTAAGTTACCTACCAAAATTTAGCTATGTAGGTCAAAAGACAAAAAAAGTTATAGGCATTTAAAGAAAAATAAATTGGGGTTTTCCTCAAAACATCAAAGTTGCGATTTAAAACGTCAAAATCGGCAACATTGAGGCAAATAACTTGAATCTAATACGGGCTATCGAAATCAGATGTCTCAAGAAGAATGTTTCACAAACCCTGAAGTCTTAGTTTCAATCGTCATTGTCCTTCATTTTACTAAAATGTTTCCAGAAAATTCATTTCTAATAGACCCTTTCTCTGATGCTTGCCAGTAGTCTTAGCTATAGAGTTTATTGTTTAATGGTATATAATTTTTGTCCAATTTTCGTAAAAAATCAATAAAGCTCAATATATCCGTTATTATACAAGATATGAAAAAATTTGTATATATTAATTATAGGGTGTCTTGAGCTACATCTTAAAAAAAAATTCTTCAATCACAGGCTGGCCCATATGTCGTTGGTGATACAAATTTTCTTTTTTTTTAATCAAACACGCCTTATGTTATTGCATTTTTGCATTTTCCATCGAAATATAATGCATGTTTGTAAGAAAAGAAATTCTGGATGCAGCAAGTGCGTTATGGTAGCGAACTTTGATCAAAAGCTTCATATTTGAATAGCCCAATTTGCTATTAACCTATAAGGTTGACCAAGAAACGAGTTTCTCCGGGAACACTTTAAGTTTAGTTTTGGAAATTTTTGTACATTTTCACACAATAAAGTTATTTTTATGAAACATGGCACATTGTTTTTACTATATAGGTTATACTGGTAACCAAAATTGATGCCTGCTTTCTTAAAAAGAAAACACACATATTTGCAAAAAAACATTTATGAAAATTCACTACCATAACGCACTTGCTGCGTCCGGAGTTATATTTTTCAATTTACGAGATAAATATATATATATATATATATATATATATATATATATATATATATATATATATATATATATATATATATATATATATATATATATATATATATATATATATATATATATATATATATATATATATATATATATATATATTTTAATAGTTTACGATTGTTCTAAAACAGTGTCATTGTTCCTTCCCTTTCCAGAGAAACAACGAAAAACACGTTGACTTATTTTAAAAAAAATTCACGTCCCAAATATGACTTCTCGTTTTCGCGGCAAACTTTAACACGACTTTTGTTTTTAAGTTTTTATTACAACAATTCAACAAAAACTAAATCGTTTTATTGCAGTCAAAAAGAAATTCTGTCAAAATTATTGACAGTGTTCTCGAAAGAGCAACGAATTTACTTGATACAGTGCTATGGTAAAAGTTGTAAAGCAATCCCCCGAGTTATCGAAGAATTTAATCAAAAGTTTCCAGATATTTACTTGTCAAAATGTGGTGCACAAAATTTGATATAGACATTCTTAACTACTGGCTCCATAGTAGATGCAAAGAAAACAGAGGTAGATCCCGATGAAGATGACGCTGCCACGCTTATTGTGATGGAGTCGGTCCAAAATAATCCACTTCTTTTAGGACGAAGATCACTACAATTGGGGGGATAAGTAAAACGCACATTCAAAAATTTTGAAATAATGTGAAATTCATTCCTACAACCCAGTTTTTATTCACGCTTTAAAGCCTGGAGATCCTGCAAAATGTTTAGATTTCTAATTGTGAATGGGCGCTCAAATCATGGATAATCAATACTTTTATCGATATATTCTTTTCTCTGATGAACCGACATTCTCAACCAATGGTACTGTTGCATCTTAGCATGCGAGCTACTCGAGTCATCATATCATTTCCGAATCGCTTGTAATCAACAATATTCGGTTAAGCTTAACGTACGGTCTGCAATTTCTTACCATCGTATAATTGAATCATATTTCTTCCAAATACAGTTAACGCAAACGTATTTAAATATTTTATATTTTCCAAATGAAAGGTTGGATGATCTACCGATTACTTATCGTGCAAGGTGTTACTTTCCAGAAGATGCTTATCCTGCCCATTATGCTCGAATAGTGAAAAATGGTTGAATTATCAATTTGGAGAGAATCGGAGCAATCTAAATAATGATGTTTTATGACCACGTAGTCGCCCTGATTTGACTGCGGCAGATTTTTACCACTGGGACCGTTTGAAATAAATAGTTTTTGTGAATTATCTTCCTCCGAATGCATAACGTTTGAAGGGAAGAATCATAGACGCTGCCGGGAAGGTTTTAAAACACAATAAATCACCTTTTTATGGTGACTTCCTTTTGTCCTAAAGCTTCCCCTGTCGAAATATTCTCGATTGACAATTTCTATCGCAAAAATTCACATCGACTTAATTGCAAAATTAAATTAAGCTATTTAATTCGGATGCCAGTGTCCTTGGGCGTTATTGTTATCTAGGGTTATTATGTAAATGGACGACCAAAATTAAATGCCATACTCAAATTCTAACGTTAAGTATAAAACAAACAATAACTTTTCTCAGATCCGACTTCGTTAGCGAGATGTTTTAATTCGAGAAAAAAAAGCCTGGACGCAGCAAGTGCGTTATGGTAGTGAATTTTCAGAGAAATGATCTGGCACAAAATATTTTATTATAATTTTTTTTTCTTGTAACGTAGAAATCTAGATTTTGGTGTATAGTTTACTTTTTATTTCCTAAACCTACCTACCAAATTTGGTTATCATACCTTTTTTATTTTTTGAGATAAATTTTTTTTTTAATGAAAATTAAAAATTTATCCCGAAAACCTCGTCCGATTTTCCTGATCAAACAACTTGTCCAAGCCATTTATAGAAGGAAGGTACACGCCAAATTTTATCAAAATCGGCCTATTAGGTTTTGAGTTATCGGTGTAATATACATACATATATATACAGGCTGTTTCAAAAAACATGCATCATCGCTCGTGGGGCAATTCCTTACTAAAAAATAAGAAAAAAAGTTCCTGTGCACATGGGCCCGGAAACGTATAGTTTCCAATATACAGGGAGTTGAATTTTAATTTTTTTTTAAATTTTTTATCAATAATTTCAAAACCACTGGATTGATTTTAATGAAACTTGGAACTTGAGAGTGTATTATGAAAGTGCATATTTTCAAGTGAAAATCTACTTACAACTGCGTCAGTGGCGTGCGTACGGGGTAACTGTAAAAATTCATTTGTGGAAAAAATATGTGCGCCACTGTCTTTTTCCAATTTTGATACATCAGTTATGAAGCTTATTACATAAGCCACAAAAGCTACCTCTTGGTATTTTTTTGTTCAGGGTATCCCCTAGGAGATGATTAATTTTATAAAAAGGGGCAAAGTACCGATTCGTTGAAGTAATGAAAACAGTAATCGTAAAGTGCCATGAAACTATAATTTTTGACAGTTCTCTAAATTCTACAATTTTGAAGTGCTTTGTAGGCGTCAAAAGAGTTTTCGTGCTATTCTTTAAATTTTGATACGGTGCAGTATTTTCGTTTTTAGTTATTTGTTGATACTGAGCTGCTCATTAATATTATTTCCTCCTCTCAAGATGGTTTTCATTAAGTACACTTCAGCGGATTTGACTGATATGTTGTTAATTTATGGACAAACAAATCAAAATGCTAGACAAGCTGTGCGAGTTTATCAGGAAACTTATCCGCAAAGAAGAATTCCTGACAAAAATATTTTCCCACGTATTGTAAGATATTTGAGAGAAACTGGTTCTTTAAAAGCTGACTCTGGACGCAGAAGATACCGCCGAACTGTACGAGTTAAAGAGGCAATATTAAATAGAGTTGAACGTGATCCTAGTACATGTACGAGAATTATTGCCACCGAACTGGGTAATATTTCGGCATCATCAGTTCACAGAACTCTGAAGGATCAAAGTTTATATCCCTATCATTTTACACGTGTCCAGGAACTTCTACCTAGAGACTTTCAACCAAGGGTAATGTTTTGTCAGTGGTTCTTAAACAAACTTAGGCACGACCAACATTTTTCTAAACGTGTACTATTTACTGATGAGGCGTCATTTACGCGAAAAGGTATCGTAAATTTTCACAATTTACATACCTGGGCCGATGAAAACCCACACTCTCTAAGAGTTGCAAATTCGCAGTATCAATTTTCCATCAATATTTGGGCTGCTATTATTGAAAATCACATAATTGGTCCTGTTGTTCTACCGAATCGTCTTGACCATGAATCATATTTAAACTTTTTACAAAATGATTTGCCGTTGTTACTACCGCTTTTTATGAGAAATGGTACAATATGGTTCCAGCATGATGGTGCGCCTGCACATTTTGCAGCAGTTGTAAGAACATATTTAGCCAACACATACGGTCACCGATGGATTGGTCGTGGAGGTCCGGTGTCATGGCCACCTCGATATCCGGACCTGAATCCTCTCGATTTTTATTTGTGGGGTCATTTAAAAGAAATAGTGTATAAAACACCAGTAAATACACGAGAAGAATTGTTGGGAAGAATAGAATATGCATTTGACAGCATTAGAGAAGATCAAAATATTTGCAGAAGAGTAAGAAGATCTTTGCGCAGAAGGTTAAATAATTGTAACGACGCTAATGGTGGTCACTTTCAACATTTTCTTTAGCTTTGTTATTAAAGTCAATTGAGTAATGTACAAAAAACAAGAGTTTGGAAAAATCATGGTGTCTTTACGATTACTTTTTTCATTTTTTATTTTTATTTTTTATTTATAATTTTTTATCAATGTTTGTAATATTCATTTCAATGTTTATCACCAATAAGTTTTACGTAGGTTAGTTATTTGCACGTTTATTGCTGTAATGTTTACTGTATGTTTTGTTTTTCATATTCTAATGGTTGCTGTAAACATATATTATTATTATTATTATTATTATTATTACGCCGACTAATCGGTACTTTGCCCATTTTTATAAAATTAATCATATCTCCTAGGGGATACCCTGAACGAAAAAATACCAGGAGATAGCTTTTGTGGCTTATGTAATAAGCTTCATAACTGATGTATCAAAATTGGAAAAAGACAGTGGCGCACATATTTTTTCCCCAAATGAAATTTTACAGTTACCCCGTACGCACGCCACTGACGCAGTTGTAAGCAGATTCTCACTTGAAAATATGCACTCTCATAATACACTTTCAAGTTCCAAGTTTCATTAAAATCAATCCAGTGGTTTTGAAATTATTTATAAAAAATTTGAAAAAAAAATTAAAATTCAACTCTCTGTATATTGGAAACTGTGCGTTTCCGGGCCCATGTGCACAGGAACTTTTTTTCTTATTTTTTAGTAAGGAATTGCCCCACGAGCGATGGTGCATGTTTTTTGAAACAGCCTGTATATGTATATATATATATATATATATATATATATATATATATATATATATATATATATATATATATATATATATATATATATATATATATATATATATATCGCTCGGATATTTGTGGTAAAACGTAAAACTAAAGTTTCACTAATGAGGAGATCTGTATATATATATATATATATATATATATATATATATATATATATATATATATATATATATATATATATATATATATATATATATATATATATGTGTGTGTGTGTTTGTGTGTGTGTGTGTGTATCCGAGCGATAACTCAAAAAATACTAAACTGATTTCAACCAAACTTGTCAAAAATCTTGTTTTGGCGAAAACCGAGGTCCAGTTCGTTAATCAGCGTGTATGCTCAAGTTCTTTACGGTGGAAAATCGGGGAAAACTTTTTTAAAACGCTATATTTTTGTAAGTATCAAAGCAACTGGAATGAGACTTTACATGTGGCTAAAAACAGTGCAAATAAAACCTATGTTGTGAATTTTAAGTAATTTGGTACACAATATTTAAAGTTTTTTCCAAATTTCAATTTGGATATATATATATATATATATATATATATATATATATATATATATATATATATATATATATATATATATATATGTGTATTGTTACGCCTTTAGCTCATACAACACAATATAACAACCGACGTTAGAAAGTAGGTTAAGGAAAAGAAAATCTCTGGGTGGCGTCACAAAAGATGCCGGCTGCTCAGCATTGGGTAGGGTTCTTAACCTTATTAGCCCAGAGATCTTAGCGCCACACTGTCGAAAGAAGTGAATGAAAATATGACTGGCGATAGTCAAGTAAAATAGAGTGAGAAGACCTTATCTAACTAACCTTGACAGTGAAAGGTTAGCAAGATATCTAACGAAATACAACTTAACACAATAGGTTGAGAATAATACGCACACATAAAATTTGAAACTTTACATTTATATATTATACAAAAGAGAGACAAAGATTACAATAAGTATGTTTTAAAAGACAGAAAGTAAGACAGGTATATAACAAGCATAATTAGCAAGAATCAATGCGTGGAATATAAATATAGGTATTCAAAACAGCGTGTAACTTTTACAAAAGATTGTATAGCAATCCGTAAACCTTTTACGAAATGCGACGGATAAAATTGGTTAATACATTTTCAACAACTTATACAGTAAAGTTATTTTAATTCAAATAAAATTGGTGAACACGATTGTACTACAAATGTTAATGGCTTATCTAAGATGAATACAACCAATCAAAATGTCTCGAGATTTACGAGGCCTGTAAATTTGTACACTTCACCGCAACCGCCGCTTCAATTGTAACATGTGAGGAAAATGCTCCGAACGTTGGGAATTCCGCAACTTGCGCAAGCATAGGATCAACGTGTACCTGGTGTATATATACTTGTATGCACCAAATATGCGGTGTTACGTCAATAGCGAGAAACTATTTCGATGTGACGTTGCGCCGAGTGCACTGACAACTATAAGGATGCTTACATTAAAACTAAATAATAGTAACCCAATGCAACCATGCACGCACACTTTACCCAGCTAGTTAAAAACAACAACAACAAAAATGTTAACCAAAAGATTCAGGTTATTACTCTAGAAAAGAAAAAAAAATTGCTCAATACTGCTCCCCTGAATCCATATATTTTCTCAAGGGAAAATGTACCCACACACCTACATTGGGAATAAGGGTGTTAAATCATCGACAAATTTTGTACAATAAATATTAAAAGAAAATCAATAATTACTTGCAAAAGAAATCCACTAGGAACTAATCTGTTCCAAATTAATTTAAAGAAAGCTTAAAAGGTTTACTAGCTTTAAACAACTTAATTTTACTATATCCACGAAGTTATGTATTACTATAAGTATAAGAAATTCAACAGGCAATGTCCATGAACATTTCTGGCCCTTTAAAAATATTGCCAAATTAGTTTTAAGCAAATTATCTTACATGAAAATTCTCTACAGGTTACAATCTATAATTTACACCATACAAAAACACCAACGATAACGTGAATATTTTAGCAAATTTTAACTGATATGTACACTGTAAAAAGAAGGAAGTTATAAGTCTGCCAACAATAATGTGCAAATTAAGTTTATGCAAACTGCTGTTACTTTGAAAGTCAGTAGAGGCAATCACTTATGATGAATAAACTCCATACAGCTCCCAATCAGCCCAGAATGTAAATTCAATCAGCAAAATGTAAAATGGAACACACTTACAGTTTTCTATTGACGGGAGAATGACTTCCAGTGCGTAGATTATACATTTACTCTCCGGAATCTAGTTTTAATACTAGGCGCCCTTTAGAAGTTGCACCACCAAACCTCCTTGTTTAATTCGCCATTTTTAGAACACAAGTGACAATCCATTTTTCTAATTAACTTTCACTAGCGGTTTTACCACAACGGCCCATACAATAAAGTCCTCACTAAAAATTCCATACGAAGAAAACCAATGTTAATTTCACGGCGATTCCATACCTAATAAATTCTTCACAAATTGCAGGCCGTAACATCCCCCCCTTAGTTCCAGAGAATTTCACCGAAATTTTCTCATTCGAGTCCTGCCGACCATTCCAGCTTAAGTAGATCCAGATCAACCAGATACAAAGTTGCTCAACCCTCTGTATCGACGGATTGTCGAATAACAACTTGAACTCCTCATATAACCTGTACCTAAACCTTGAAGATTCTCCTAATTGTGTCTCCCAGTAGATCTCTATATTATACGCAGTCGCCAAGACCGTAAATCATTTCCACTAACTATTCATGGATAACACCGTCAGAGAATCCTAACCTCAAATTCACTACCTACACCCAAATATACCTTAACTATAATAACACAAAACAGCTCCGCCCAGCCACTCAACAAAATCCCGACACCATTCAAGAGGCATGCCTCTACAGCCCGTCAACCAATATCTATATGACCTTATATAAATCCAAAACAACCCTATATACCTACATAAATACCAACATATAAAGTGGGACGGAATCCGAAGTTTAGCTAATCTGCATCGCACCTCTGCTCGCAAGGCTTTAAATCAGAGACATGGTAGTCACCCAATATTTTTCCAGTTTGGACGTCTTCAAGCCGGTAGACATTCGGGGAAACCTTGAGTCTCACTCTGCACTTTACAAATTTTGGTGCGAGTTTATAAGAAAAGTAGTTCGCAGCATCCGAAAGAACAAAATTTCGCTTCATGACTACATCGCCTTCATTGAAATCTACAAATCTTCTACGTAGATTGTATCTATGAGCACTCCTCTTGTAAGCATCTGCGAGTCTCGTCTCGACCTGCCTATGAATCTGATCCAGCTGGTTAACATGAGTGGCTAATTGCGTCCGGTCGTCGATCACCCGCGCATCACCAACGTCATGACTACCTTGAACCGATTTTCCGGACAACCTTAATTCTCGGCCAAAATTCAGATAAGCCGGAGTATGGCCTGTAACTTCGTGGACAGATGTACGAAGCGCAAACCCAATCTTGGGAAGGTTGACATCCCAGGTACGTTGATTTTCGCCAATGTACGACCTCATCATAGTTTTAATGACACGATTAATTCTTTCAGTAGGGTTGCTCTGAGGATGATACTGAGGATTCAGTACAAGTTTAGTTCCGTAGCCTAACAACATGTCCTTGAATTCTTTACTTACATACTGTCGGCCGTTATCAGCCAACAGACTTTCCGGGACACCATAAACCAAAAATACGTCTTCTTCAATGTGACGCGTGACTGCTGAAGCCGTCGCTGATTTCAGAGGCCACATTAACGTATACTTAGTGAAGACATCTGAAGCGACTAGGAGGAACCTATTACGTCTAGAACTCATCGGAAGAGGACCCATTATATCGGTACAAACCACCTGCCACGGTCTAGATATTTTCCGACCCCCCATAAAACCTCCTGGAGCACGCTGTTCAGATTTCTGGGCCTGACACGTTTGACAAGTTCGGACATATCTAGCGATGTCGGATGACATGCCAGGCCAATAGTAAGACTGACTGATACGACACTTGGTTTTAAAAATACCCTGATGTCCTGCAGTTGGATCATCGTGATTTTCTTGCATCACAGCCATCCGTAGTCCTTTTGGTACAACCAACTTCCACTCAAAGTTGGGATCAAATTGCGGACATTTACCAATTACGAACCTGAACAGATTGCCCTCCCGTACCTTCCATAGGGGATACTTATCGGGAGCAGATAAAATATTTTCCTTTTGTCTCCGATACCAATCATCATGATCCTTATTTCCTACCTCTATAACACTGATTACCGGAACGGCGCGCGATAACGCATCAGGTACTTGATGGTATCTTCCCTTACGGTGCTCTATATGAAAGTCATAGGACTGCATCTGCAAAGCCCAACGACCTAAACGACCTGAGACCTCCTTGAGATTTGCCAACCACTTGAGACTCGCGTGGTCCGTAACAACTTTGAACTTCGCACCCTCCAAATAGCCTCTAAATTTTTTGATTGCCCAAAGTACTGCTAGACACTCTAACTCGGTAGCACAATACTTCGTTTCACATTGGTTAAGAGTTCGGCTAGCATAAGCGATCACCTTTTCTCCGTCATCAAATTCCTGAACTAGGACGGCACCCAACGCTTTCTGGCTAGCGTCAGTCTGCAGTATAAATGGACGGGTGAAATCCGGGCAAGTGAGAATCGGGGCAGAAACTAAACATCGTTTGATATCGAGGAAAGATTTTTCAGTATTTTCATTCCAAACGAATTTAACGTGCTTCTTAGTAAGCCTAGTCAAGGGGGCAATCCTCTCCGAAAATTTTGGCACGAAACGCCTATACCAGGCTGCCATTCCCAAAAATCTTCTGACTTCCTTCACCTTAGTTGGAGTGGGAAAATTCACCACAGCTGTAACTTTATCAGGATCGACTCTCAAACCCATTTGATCAACGACGTACCCTAAGTATTTTAGTTCTGGTTTAACAAACTCGCATTTCTCCTGATTCACCGTAACACCAGCAGCTAACAGTCTGTCAAAAATTTTCTGAAGAACCTCCAAATGGGTCTCAAAATCAGCAGTGGCAATAATTATGTCGTCGAGATAAACAAAGACAAAAGGTTCCAAATCATGCCCCAAAATACCATCGGCAAAACGCTGCCACGTTGCTGGTGCATTGTGCAATCCAAATGGTAATCTGCGGAACTGGAAGAGTCCACGCCCGGGTACCGTAAAAGCCGTCTTCTCCTTACTATCTTCCGAAAGCGGAATTTGCCAGTAGGCACTTTTCAAATCGATACCTGATAAAAATTTCGAATTTCTCAGCCTGTCGAGAATCATTGACATGTATGGGATGGCATAAGCATCTCTTTTAGTTACTTTATTGAGCTGCCTATAATCCACACAAAAGCGGTACTCTCCTCCAGGTTTTTTGACAAGAACTACCGGTGACGACCATGGTGATGATGATAGTTCTACCACCCCTAACTCCAACATCTTATCCAACTCAGAGTGCATAATTTTTTGCATATATGGACTTATTGCATAATATCGCTGCTTAATAGGTGACTGGTCAGTTGTATCGATAACATGCTCAACGCCTCTAGCACAACCCAAAGAGGTACCCATTTTCTCGAAATTGTCCGAAATTAGCCGGCTTAACTTAGCTCGCTGCTCACTAGATAAAACATCTGCATTTACAACTGAGCATCGAGTAGTAGCAGGCTCCCAATCACTGCCCCGAAACGAAGGAATCAAGTTAGCCTGTTTCCAAAAATTAATACCCAAAATGATACCCGCATCTATATCCGGCACAACCAAACATTTAACAATTTCGACTTTATTTTGGAACCGGATCGGTAAACTAACGCTACCAGTAGTGCGACATGACGCTCCATTCGCAACAGTAACACAACCAGAACTGTGTTCCACATACGCAGCTTTCATCTCACGTATCTTCTTCAATCCCGACTTACCAACTACCGACTGTGATGCACCAGAATCTAATAAACAAGTAAATTTGACACCATAAATATCTACTGTGATATGTGGTCGAGGATCACCAGGAACATCTGCGAACACACTACCAACATCCCCACCTCTACAGAAAGATCTAACAAAGTCTAGCCAGACTGGCCAAGTCAAATCTACCGACTTTGGACCTAATTGCGACGTACGGTAGCCTCGCCGCTTTGGTCGTTTCCCGAACATTTAGGGCAATTTGTCTTGATCACCCCTGGACGACCACACTTGAAACAAAATGTCCTTCGGCTTTCCTTACATTGAGAGAACATATGCCCTAATCGTTGGCAATTCCAACAGTTAACCTTATCTTGTGATATTAAAGACACAACCTTAGGGAAGGACTTACTTGAGGAAGCAGTTGGCTGGTAAGCCAAGTCTGGTTCCAGCAAGCCTGAATTTCTCTTCGGAGGTGGGTGACTTTGCAGAGCCATCTCTCGATTGCGCTCCAACCTCTTACACAAATCCTGTAACTCCGTAACAGTAGAGTAAGTCGCTAATCCTAGATTGTGTATAAAATAGGGGTGCATGTTATGTTCTAGCACTTCAACCATTTGTTGTTCCGTTGGTGAATCTGGTAATCTTTTGAATAAACTCAGCATACACGCGAAGTAAACACCCACACGTTCATGCTCACCCTGATGTCGATTCCAAATTTCTTGCCAAAGGTCTCTCCCGTAAAAATGTGGCTGGAATTGTTCCCTAAAAAGTTTCTCAAAAGCAGACCAAGAACTCACTTCCTCGCGAACAACCTCATACCAAATCGAAGCATTACCCTCCAACAGTTCAGACAGGGAAGACAACAATTCGCCCTGAGAAATATTACTGGACCTTCTTTTGATTTCAATTTGTTCCAGGAAGGCAGAAACACTCAAGCCATCTGCTCCGCTAAATTTAATTCCCCATTTCCTTGGGTCATACTGATACTTGTGCAAACTGACAATGCTCGAGCTAACAGCAGGATCTACCACAGATGTTGAAATACTACCTGACGCGACTGTACCCTGTCTCGTCTGTAAGTCCACTCGCGCCGTTTCATCCGCCTGGTCTATCTGGTCCTCAATCCTAGAAAGTCTTGCAACCAGATTCGAGATTGCGTTTAGCAGTGGTTTCTCCTCACCTGTTTTCGCCACCTGGATCCGCTGTAATCTGCTGTATAAATGTTTTAACTTAGATTCTATATACCCTGCTCCTGACCTATTTAAACCAACGTAGCTCAGAATATATGTTTCAAGATGTTCAACTTTTCCGGTACACGTAGCTACTTCGTCACAAGCTTCTGGCTGAAAATCACCTGGATACTCAGTCACATCGCCAAAATCCTCCGTCCTCAAAAGACCTGCCAGTTGTCTTCTCATAGATTTGACCGTCTCAGAACCTAAATTATCATAACCCCGAACTCTCAACTCATAAATAAGTTCATCCCTAACAAGCTTCTCGACGTCCATGCTCAAACATTCAATGACCAAGCAAGATTAAACAATTATAAGAGAAAAAATAAATCTTAGTAAGTTAAAGCTCAATTAACATCAATGCAAAACAATTTCTCAAAATTCAGTACTCAATAATATTTGTTTACCAGACACCTAAACTTTTCATCCAATTATATTTTCCAAACTTTTCACATTGTATTCCACAATGTTGGTTTAACTATTTCAATTTCCCAAGCTACTGTAATTCACGTTATCTAAACCAACTAAATAACAGCTACTCTGCTGAAAGCGATAATTACTCAAGGCCCCAAACGTTGGTCGCCATTTTGTTACGCCTTTAGCTCATACAACACAATATAACAACCGACGTTAGAAAGTAGGTTAAGGAAAAGAAAATCTCTGGGTGGCGTCACAAAAGATGCCGGCTGCTCAGCATTGGGTAGGGTTCTTAACCTTATTAGCCCAGAGATCTTAGCGCCACACTGTCGAAAGAAGTGAATGAAAATATGACTGGCGATAGTCAAGTAAAATAGAGTGAGAAGACCTTATCTAACTAACCTTGACAGTGAAAGGTTAGCAAGATATCTAACGAAATTACAACTTAACACAATAGGTTGAGAATAATACGCACACATAAAATTTGAAACTTTACATTTATATATTATACAAAAGAGAGACAAAGATTACAATAAGTATGTTTTAAAAGACAGAAAGTAAGACAGGTATATAACAAGCATAATTAGCAAGAATCAATGCGTGGAATATAAATATAGGTATTCAAAACAGCGTGTAACTTTTACAAAAGATTGTATAGCAATCCGTAAACCTTTTACGAAATGCGACGGATAAAATTGGTTAATACATTTTCAACAACTTATACAGTAAAGTTATTTTAATTCAAATAAAATTGGTGAACACGATTGTACTACAAATGTTAATGGCTTATCTAAGATGAATACAACCAATCAAAATGTCTCGAGATTTACGAGGCCTGTAAATTTGTACACTTCACCGCAACCGCCGCTTCAATTGTAACATGTGAGGAAAATGCTCCGAACGTTGGGAATTCCGCAACTTGCGCAAGCATAGGATCAACGTGTACCTGGTGTATATATACTTGTATGCACCAAATATGCGGTGTTACGTCAATAGCGAGAAACTATTTCGATGTGACGTTGCGCCGAGTGCACTGACAACTATAAGGATGCTTACATTAAAACTAAATAATAGTAACCCAATGCAACCATGCACGCACACTTTACCCAGCTAGTTAAAAACAACAACAACAAAAATGTTAACCAAAAGATTCAGGTTATTACTCTAGAAAAGAAAAAAAAATTGCTCAATACTGCTCCCCTGAATCCATATATTTTCTCAAGGGAAAATGTACCCACACACCTACATTGGGAATAAGGGTGTTAAATCATCGACAAATTTTGTACAATAAATATTAAAAGAAAATCAATAATTACTTGCAAAAGAAATCCACTAGGAACTAATCTGTTCCAAATTAATTTAAAGAAAGCTTAAAAGGTTTACTAGCTTTAAACAACTTAATTTTACTATATCCACGAAGTTATGTATTACTATAAGTATAAGAAATTCAACAGGCAATGTCCATGAACATTTCTGGCCCTTTAAAAATATTGCCAAATTAGTTTTAAGCAAATTATCTTACATGAAAATTCTCTACAGGTTACAATCTATAATTTACACCATACAAAAACACCAACGATAACGTGAATATTTTAGCAAATTTTAACTGATATGTACACTGTAAAAAGAAGGAAGTTATAAGTCTGCCAACAATAATGTGCAAATTAAGTTTATGCAAACTGCTGTTACTTTGAAAGTCAGTAGAGGCAATCACTTATGATGAATAAACTCCATACAGCTCCCAATCAGCCCAGAATGTAAATTCAATCAGCAAAATGTAAAATGGAACACACTTACAGTTTTCTATTGACGGGAGAATGACTTCCAGTGCGTAGATTATACATTTACTCTCCGGAATCTAGTTTTAATACTAGGCGCCCTTTAGAAGTTGCACCACCAAACCTCCTTGTTTAATTCGCCATTTTTAGAACACAAGTGACAATCCATTTTTCTAATTAACTTTCACTAGCGGTTTTACCACAACGGCCCATACAATAAAGTCCTCACTAAAAATTCCATACGAAGAAAACCAATGTTAATTTCACGGCGATTCCATACCTAATAAATTCTTCACTGGCGTCTCTTATCTTGCCTTTCTTTTCCAGATTATCAGCGTCCTACCGTTAAGTTATTTTGTATTTTGGGTTGCCTAGGGAGGACCTCTACGAAACTAACCAGTGGTTGCACCGATATATTTAATATAAAATAATTAATAATTTCAAAAAAAAATAGAGAAGTTGTTGCACAAATTGCAGGCCGTAACAGTATGTATTACACCGATAATTCAAAAAATAATGGGCCGATTTTGATAAAATTTGGCGTGTACCTTTCTTTTATAAATGGCTTGGATAAGTTGTTTAGTCAGGAAAATCGGACGAGGTTTTCGGGAAAAATTTTTAATTTTCATTCGAAAAAAAATTTTATCTCAAAAAATAAAAAAGCTATAACTAAATTTGGTAGGTAGGTTTACCATATAAAAATTAAACTATACGCCAAAATCTAGATTTCTACGTTACAAGAAAAAAAGTTATAGTAAAATATTTTGTGCCAGATCATTTCTATGAAAATTCACTACCATAACGCACTTTCTGCGTCCAGGCTTTTTTTTTCTTGAATTAAAACATCTCGTCAATGAAGTCGGATCTGAGAAAAGTTATTGTTTGTTTTATGTTTAACGTTCGAATTTGAGCATGACATTTAATTTTGGTCCTCCATTTACATAATAACCCTATATAACAATAACGCCTAAATATGGACCCCACACCTAAATTCGTGTTAACACTGTTTGTAAAAAAAAAACATGTTACAACAGCCGTTATTGATTGTTGTATAATGAAAGCCATTTCCCTAATTCCACTTTCCGAAACCGTCTTTTAACAACACAGTTTTATATTGTTCAACATAAAGGGCAGGAAAAATGATCACACGAGTTTGACACTATTTGTCAGAACAAAGCTATTCATCGAGATAAATCGCACCGGTATCAAGCTGATTACAAATACCTGATTAATAACGGAACAATTCATATCTGGAATTTGGGGAACGATCCAGTCAATAGACTTGGACATTTCTTGTCGACAGAGCGTTTTGATTTATTGACGTATTCGAGTTATTGCGTAACCGCAACTGGACACGGGTATCCGAATTAAATAAACGCGTAGCTTAATTTAATTTTGCAATTAAGTCGATGTGAATTTTTGCGATAGAAATTGTCAATCAAGAATATTTCCATAGGGGAAGCTTTAGGACAAGAGGAAGTCATCATAAAAAGGTGCTTTATTGTGTTTTAAAACCTTCTCGATAATGATTATGGGGAAATATTCGAGTGCGGATACTCGAATAACTGCGCGGTTATGTGAGTTGTACAACTTGTGCATAAAAGTAGGTCGAGTTCCAAAGCAGGGAAATGATGGTGTTGCCATGTATTAAGGTAAAAGGGAACCAGGGTGGATGTAAAAGTGTGAAGGTGGGTCTGTTGGTAAGCTAGTTTCGAGATTACTAATATGAGTAAAGTAGCTGACCGAATGAACAAAATATTATGATTATATTTTTATAAGTTTTTCGAAAACGGAAAATTAGGAAGGTAGCCTAGCCGAGGGCAATGACTAACAAATAAGTAACGTATAATGGGTAAAAAATGACAAAAATTCAAAATTCAGAACGCAGCAATTGTAAGAGGGTAGCGAATTTTCATTTAGATTCTTAAATGTTAACTGCTAATTTTTTGTCGACAGTATAGTCCTTGTAGTGGAAGCTTCTGTACCAAATATGCTTAAAATAACTTAATTATTTTTGCAAATAGATATTACCCCAAACATGGGTTCTAGAGATGTTGGCGCGCCCATTTAAAAAAAATCGTTGAACGTCTTCAAGCTGTGATATATCTCATAAGCAAAATGTTTCTACGTAATCTAACTGAAAAAATTGTATGTATTGAAAATTTTCGAAATAAGTCTTTAACGAATAGTTGTCAAAAAATATTCTACAAAAATCCACAAATAACTTACGTATAAATTGGCTAAGCAAATTTCATTCTACGAAAATTAACTAACTTTAAATGTTTTCCATTATGTGGCTTATAATATGCTTTGACCCTCTCGGACCTTGGTTTTGGGTTCTCTCTATTAGCGAATCTTTCTTAATGAAAATTGGCTAAAACCGTCACCGTCATTTTAGAGAATTTGTGGTAAAACGTAAAACGAAAATTTCACTAATGAGGAGATCTGTGTTTATATAAATATATATATATATATATATATATATATATATATATATATATATATGTATATATATACATATATATATATATATATATATATATATATATATATATATATATATATATATATATATATATATATATATGTGTATGTATGTATGTATGTATCACACCGATAACTAAAAAAGAATGGTCCGATTTTGATAAAATTTGGGAGGTGTCTTTCTCTTGTGAGTTACTTGTATAAGTTCGTTACCTAGGAAAATCGGACCAGTTTTTCGGGGACAATTTGGGGTTTTCTTTCGGAAAATTTTTATATCTCCGAAAATGAAAGAGCCAAGACAACCGGATTTGGCTTATACGTTTCTACTATCGACCGTACCCTGCGTGCTAAAATTCTGATCTCTAAATTATAAGAAAAAAAAGGTATAGGCATTTAAAAAAAATTGGCGGCCACTGGTGACCAGAGGAAAGCACAAAAACAAAATGCTTTGTGTTATTAACAAAACCAATTATTACGTACAACGGTTAAGTTTTCCTGACGCAAAAAGTCAAGAAATAGCAGAAAAAGTAGTTTGAAATTTTTATAATTTTTCTTCTTAAAACGTCAAAGTCGCGATTGAGATGTCATAATTTGCATTCTTCAGACAAAGAATCTGAAACACATACGAATGTAGAAAAAATGTCGTAAAAAGTTTGTTTTACAAAGCCTTAAGTTTTAGCTTCAACGATCATTGTCCTTCATTTTACTACAATATTTTCGGAAAATCAATTTCAAATAAACCCTCTTTCTGATGCTTTGGCAGTAGTTTCAGCTATAGAGTTTATGGTTTAATAGTCTATATTTAAGGAAATTTTTGTAGAAAAGATTCGTTCATGAGAAGACCGCGACTTATGAATTTTTAAACATTTCATTAAATGAGCGCGAACTAGAACACCTAAATCCCATATACGGGGTCAGTTAAAGTTTTTGTCTGTTTACACATATAAAGGGTGATGCATTTCTACGGCAAAGCTCAATATATCCGTTATTATACAATATATGAGAAAAAATTATACACGTTAATTACTTTACGTTAATTTATTTGACAATCACAGTCAATCACACTTTCTTTTTTAATCGAACATATGTGTTATTGAATTTTTGTATTTTCCATCGAATTACAACGAATGTTTGTAAGGTAAAGAAATTGATATCGTTAATCGTTTTTGAGTTATTCAAATTGTTTTGCAACTTTTCACGTTTTTGGCCCATATCACAAACACATATCACGAATTGTGATAGGGCGTTTTTACCAATAGATAGCGAGCCCTACGGAAATGGCACATTCCGAGAGCTTTTTGTTTGTGTTATTGGTCGAAAAAATCAAGATACCGTATACGCTGTCAAATAGTCGCTGAATTTGAAAAGATTTCGCAGAAATGTTTTTGGTGTTTCCGTAGAAATAGTTTTTTGTAAGATTTGTTTAATATGTTGGTAATTAATAATAAATGTTTAGTAAGTTATGGTCAAAAAAATAGTTGTCGAATTTTTGTGAAAAGTATAATTTAGTGTAACATTACTGAAAACAATTTCTTAAAAATATATGGTGAATTTTTGTAAAAGAAATTTTTGCAAATTTTCATATTTTTTTTCTATGTTTGTCCCAAAGCTGCTTGTGAACAATCATATCTTGGCAGATGCGTAAGTAGTTTGAATAGGTGGGTTGGCCAGAAAAATCGAACCAGTTTTTCTGGAACTCTTTAGGTTTATTTTCGGAAAATATTTGTGCTGTTGGAAACAACAAAGCTATTTTGATGATTTATGATACATAGATAGTACTATATAGGTTATACTGCGAACCAAATGTCCTTTTAAAAACAAGAATTTTATTTTAAATGGTTTATAGCACCAAACATAGAATTGAAATAGTGAAACTGTGCTATGTAAGTAAAACAGTGTGCCAGTATTGCTGCTAGACTTTTCAACCAAAATCATCTGGAACAGCAGGTTAGTCGTCAGTCTTGAATTAATTTAATTGCAGAATTTGAGGAAATGGGCTCTGTTACAAACAAAAAACCTAACCGTCAACATCCTACCCAAAATGCTAGTGTTGAAGTGGCTGTTTTTGGTCGTCTTTTAACGGATAACAGGCAATTTGTAAGAAAAATAGCGCAAGAAAGTGATGTGTCCAAAAGTGGTGTTCATTGGATTATCAAAAAATATAAGTTTGATCCATTCAAAATAACATCTGTTCAAAAATTAAATAAAGATGATCCGGATCAACGTTTTCAGTTTTGTGAAAATATAACTGACCGTTTGATACATGACCAAGGTCCACTTCACAACATTTCTTTATGAGATCAAAGTACGTCTGCTTCGGTAGGTGAAGATCAAATCCCAGTCATTTTAGTTAAAAATATTGCACAACAAATGATGCATCCACTAACGCACATAATAAACTTAACCCTGTCTACAGGTGTCTTTCCAGATAAGTTAAAAACAGCAGATATAATAGCGATATACAAGAAAGGAGACAAAACACAGATTAAAAATTACAGGACTATTGCTATTCTCCCAATATTTAGCAAAATATTTGAAAAAATAAAATACACTAGAGTAAACTCCTACTTAGAAAATAATAAATTACTCTCTGAATGGCTTTAGGAGAGGTAAATCTACAATCAGAGCAACATATCAAGCACTACAAGAAATTATAGAGGCCTTATGTTGAACGGTGAGGTGAACAGGCATAATTGTCGTTATTAGAGTAACACAAACCGACACATCTTAAGCGAAAGTCGCACACAAATTCTGTGCGACCCGAACCTCTTTTTTCTGAAAAAAATTTGACTGGTGAAAGTTATTTGAAGCCGTTAGAAGATCTTATTGACCCTTTAATTACCCAAGCACTGGAAGAACGAGTAAATCTCCAAGAAAACCAACTTTTCTTTTAACAGGATACAACACCTCCCTATTATCACGTACAAGTACGCGGTTTCTTAGATGCTTATTTTCCCAGACAATGAATGGCCGAAGATGTTCCATCGAATGACCAGCTAGGTCGCCCGACCTAACCCGTTTTATGTGGTCACTTGAAGTCTAAGGTTTATGATACACTACTGAATCTCTTCGAATGCTACGAGAACAAATCGTCGCAGAATATCGTTTGATCACGTCACAAATGGTTTAAAACGTTAGACAAGCTTTTGAAAATCAATTGCCTTATTATATGAAAGTTTGAGGTGGACATTTTAAACAATACCTTCCTTAAATTGAATTGTTTTTTCATAACTACTTATGTTTCCTTTCACAGTAGTCTAGGCGGGGTTCTTAAAAACCAATCAATCAAAAAAAAAATGACTGTTTATAGAATGAAAGCAACTTCACAATGATGTGATACTCGACCCCTCTTAAAATTTAAATGTTTCGCGCTAGAGGAATGCAGAAATAACTTCGAAACCTAGAAAAAATTTGGTCGCGGTTCAAGGTAAAATTGACCTGTTGTAGCATTTTTCTCTCAGTTAGACGAAATTGGACATTTTAGTAGTGCAAATTTTAGTTGAAACACCTGTATTACAATAAATCTTTAAAAAGGACACCATGTCGATAATGCACGCCGGTCGACGCAAAATAAATGAGTCGTAAAATTATGCAAAAATTATGTTGGCCCAAATTTGGTGTACATAACCAAAAGTTATTCCTTTCAATTGTTCGACGGCATTTATTTGCCCAGTTTTGACTAGTTGCATTAGGAAAACTTACAGATAGAAGTCATGGAGGACTTAGGAAAGCGAGCTATAATTTGTGTGGAATCAGGCATACTGTGGCGTGGAGGGGAACGAAGTGGCAAATGACCTCGTAAGGCTTGGTTCCCGACGGCCGTTCTGTGGCCCGGAGCCTGCTATAGGCATAAGTAGAAATGTGCTCTCCGACGCCCTACATAAATGAATTGAAGAGGCCATGGAGAAGTACTGGATGTCGGTCAATGGCTGTAGGCAGGCGAGGAATTTTGTGGAGAGGCCGGATAGAAACAAGACTGTCTGGATTCTTAGTAGGAGCCGTACTGCGCTTCGCCGTATCATTGGGGTGCTGTACTCCCAGAAGA
The DNA here is from genome assembly GCA_964006375.1 of Tillus elongatus. NCBI lineage: Eukaryota > Metazoa > Arthropoda > Insecta > Coleoptera > Cleridae > Tillus > Tillus elongatus. Next base: position 48,205,210 of record OZ023267.1, on the reverse strand, counting down.
TACCTAAGATTGGTAGGTGTAGAGTGGGATCCAGTTTGCCAGATCTGCGGCTAGACAGAAGAAACGTCTTACCACTACACTAGGTTTTGGGAGTCCGCAAACAGAATTATTTGGTTCAAGGACTCTGCAGAGGAGCCAGGTAAATTTCGTCCAATGTTGCCATGGCCTTTATTTCGAGGTCGAGGAGTTTATCTGACGGAACCGAGAAGGGAAAGGCATGGCTGCTGGGTTGCCGGGGTTGTCAAAAAGGGCCCGTTGCGGACTACTTGCCTGGCGATAGCCTTCTCACCATTGCTACTACTACTACTATGTCAGGTCAGATCTTTCCCGAAAAATTTTGTTAGAAAGCTTTAGTTCAAGTGCGTGTAGATTTTCTAGGCAAATCACTTGTCCTTGCTTTTGTGGACTTCCATAAGGCTTTCGACACTGTGGAGCTGGACGCAGTGTTGCAGTCCCTGGAAGCATGCCGTATTGACTATCGCTACACCAAACTAATCTACAATATATATATATATATATATATATATATATATATATATATATATATATATATATATATATATATATATATATATATATAAATGCTACTCTTGTGGTAAAACTACATGAAAACACGAATCCTATCAAAATTGGGAGTGGAGTACGCCAGGGAGATACGATGTCTCCAAAACTGTTTATGACCGTCCTGGAGTATGTGTTCAAGAAGCTAGATTGGGACCAAAAAGGTCTAAGAATAGACGGCCAAAGTCTGTCAAACTTACGGTTTGCAGACGACATTGTCTTACTAGCTGACAACTTGGAAGATATTAGAGTGATGCTACAGGAACTTCAGGAGGTCTGTGCAACAGTAGGTCTAAAAATGAACATCGGAAAAACAAAATTTATGACAAACCTCGTCCCTAGTAACAACCTAATTATTGAAAACTCTGAGTTAGAATGGGTAGACAAATACACATATTTGGGCCACGAGATAAGCGTATCCAAAACCAACCAAACATGCGAGGTAAACAGAAGAGTTATACTCTCCTGGACGGCTTACGGCAAACTCAGAGACGTTTTCAGAAGCGACCTTCCGATATGCTTCAAAATAAAAGTTTTCAACCAATGTGTTCTACCGGTTATGACCTACGGCCCCAAAACACTAACCCTTACGAACGCTTCTGCTAAGAAACTTTAAGTAACACAGCGCAAAATGGAGAGGTCGATGCTTGGCGTTTCGTTCCGTGACCACATTAGAAATGAATAATTACGCAGAAGAACAGGAGTGACTGATGTGGTCGTACATGTGGCAAAACTCAAGTGGAAGTGGGCGGGACATGTGGCTCGCATGCAAGATGACAGGTGGACCAAACGATTACTTGAATGGAGACCCAGATCCGATAAAATAAACAGAGGAAGACCACCAACTCGCTGGACAAACGACATTACAAAAATTACAAAAAAACTGGATTCGTAGCGCTCAAGAAAAGAGTGGACTCAAATAGGGGAGGCATATGTCCAGCAGTGGACGCAGAGGGCTGATTGATGATGATGATGATGATACATACTCATTATCGGTATTAATAATTCCATCCATTATAAACATCGATTCATCTGACTATTAAGTTTCACTAGTCAGGTTAGACTTTTGTTGATGCTGTTCGAGCCACGACAAAATTTAAGTCGCTGTCTTCATCACCAGACTGCAATTGATTAACGTTTGGGTAGTGGAAGGGGTGTAAATCTTGCCACTTGCCGATTATTTATTCTTTTCCAAACAAAGATTTTAAACTCAATGATAACAGCAGGCATTGTCATAATACACACAGGAGAATAGCATGCAACGCCATCTCTGGAACAAGAAAATGTTCTCTTTGCCTGACGACACCGTAAAAGACGAAAGCGATTGCAGAGAAGAAAACAAGGAATAAGTGGAGACTAGGTAAGGAATGGAATCTCAAACGTCTAATGAAAGAACAAATTAGCCAATAAAGGGGTGAATATATACCATGTCAATGACGGAATATTTATGGCGACAGTCGCAGAAAAACTGCACAATCTCGCAACATTTTACTTCCAACATCACACCAAAGCTAGGGAAAGAGGACGGAAGATAAGTTATTTAATATAAAAAATGTGTAAAACGTAAGGAAACCGGAGAGTTAATTATAATAGGCAAGTTTAATTCACAAGTTAATTTAACTCATATTATATTACTCCAATAAGAATATTTAGGTTTCGGAAATGTAAATATCTCATTTATTTACTTTAGACAGCCCTAATTTACGTTAGGGACAAGAGAAAATCTAATATAACATGGTAAAGATAAGGGTTCACAGGGGAATATAAACTGTTGAAACAAAATTTGTTATCAAAGCCATTAAACGGGTTTAATTAGAGAACCTCTTCGACAGTTCTGATGGCTATTTAACGTCCATAACTACGAAGTTTAATACTGATCTACACTCTACACCTATTATGTCCCAATCGAAGTTATTCTGACAACCCTTCACGGAGCGCCCATTATTTTACATATTTGTATAGTAAATATACATAGCCCAATAGACCACATTAACTTTGGACTGAAACAAACAAGTATTGTCTACGGTAGGCTAGGTAACTGGTTCCCTTTTTATTTGCTTATACCGAGTGATTCAAACCTTATAGCTACTTCATGAATGTTAATACATGGTTAGGCAGAATGAGGTATCCATTTTTAAACTACATTTACTCAATAATATAAGAATATAAATTCAAAACAAGTCGCCCTCGGTCTCTATAATTGAGGAGCAGATATGCAAAACGCATTTTGTCCAAAATTTCATAATTTTAGCTATAGGTGGCGTTCGCTTTCTTATACATATTTCCATCTATTAGGTCTATCTAAGACATTCAAACCGAATTATTTTTCATCTGAAACCTTACTAGAATGTTACTTGGATAAACAAAGCGCATTTTGTCCAACAACAGTAGACAAACAAATCACGTTATGTCCATAAATTGTGGACAAACTGCATTTTGATTAGGATTTAAAGCAGTAAGCATCTGTTTTTACTTCTAGCAGGTGTGTAATAATATTGTCAGTGCTGTTTAATATGTTGTGCATTATTGTTGTTACAATAATGCACGAAATCGAAGGAGAACATATTGTTGGAGACACTGATCGTGGATGCAGGAAAAGGAAGCTAAATTCTACATCGAGAGAACGCAAAAAAATGTGAGGTATGTTTAAGCCATTTTCTAGGTCAAGTACCATCACTATTATTCATTACTACATTGATTACTAAACCTTTATTAATTTTATATAGTACATTGTTTATGGTAAATTGCAGATATTCCAATTTGGATCCCGATTTACTGAATTTCGAAATCAGATGCAACCATAAAGTCCAACACTTTAATTCCCACAAATTACCAAAACCTGTTTTAATAGGACTGAGAAATGCATTTTTTATTGAAACATGCAAAACGACACAAGACAACAAATTAGGATCTTTGATGACAATAGACAATCCAAAGCGTTCAAGAAGTCGTAAACAGGATGGAGGAAAATCTCACTGTTTTACCGTAAAGTACTATGCAAGACATTTTCATTAAGCATAATAGCAAGTAATAAGAATTTGGCATTTTTTTAGGTGTTCATTGATAACAAAAAAGTATAGGTTTGTCAGAAGTTGTTTAGAGGTATTTACAACGTTGGTCAAAAGAGACTAAATATAATTTTCAATAAAATAGTACTATTTTATGGAGAAGCAGTTGAAGAAAAAAGAGGTGGAGACAAACAACTTTCTAAATTTTGTGAAAAATTACTCGCAGTTATGGATTTTATAAACCAGTTGAAATGCAAAGACAGTCATTATGGTAGAAACAAATCCAAAAGGATATACTTGCTTCCCGAGTACAGCATCTCTAAACTTTGTGATCTATACAATGAAAAAGCTACTGATAATCTAAAAGTAAACTACAAATACTTCAGTTGGGTGTTTAATAATAAGTTCAACATAGGATTTGGTAGTCCTGCAACGGATGTGTGCAGGTTCTGTGTTAGAACAGTAACTCAAATAAACAATACAAAAGTTGCAAATGAAATACAAAAGTTGCAAACTGAATTAAAAGTGCACCGAATAAAAGCAGCGTAGTTCCACAAAATGATGAAAGAGGATCCGCCCAATACAATATGTTTTTGTTTAGATCTTCAGCAAATCCAAGTACTACCCAAAGTACCACTACAAGATGCATTTTATGCTCAACAGCTTTCCCCATACTTTTTTTTTTGTATCGTTAGAACTAATGGCGAAAGTCCAATATTTTACTCATGGATGGAACATCAAGGTGGTAGAGGGGTTGTGGAAGTGCGGTCTGCTCTTTTACATTTTTTAAATAAAATATAACTTTCCCCAGATATAAACTGTTTACGACTGTTCGCGGGTGGTTGTGGGGGGCAAAATAAGAACAGCTGTGTCATACACATGCTAATGATATGGCTTTATAGATTTGCCCCCGAAACAGTTAGAACTATAGAGTTGTCATTTCCCGTTCGTGGGCATTCATACTTACCTGCCGATAGAATTTTTGGCAGGGTCAAAATAATTTTAAGGCGCCACTATTAAGACACCTGAGAAATATTATTAACTTTATTCTCAAGTAGGCGAAATACGTCAACTTGGCAATCATTGGTTTTTGCAAGACATTAAAAATGCATCGGTATGTTTAAAAAAAGTGACTGGAATAAGTCAATGTAAAAGAATTTACATCAAAAAGGGGAAACCCTGGTGATAAAATTTAAGTAAAAACAAAAACTTTATACAGGAATGACGACACATCCAAAAAGGCTGACACCCTTATAAAACCACGAAAACGTTTATATCAAATTCAAATCCCTGACATACCTCTGGGTCATAAAATAAAAAAGAAAAAAATAGACTGCCTCAAAAAGCTGTTGACTTCTTCATCAGGTGAAAACTGGAGCACTGTGGATCCGGCATTGGCTTGGATGGTTCCAATCTTTTCTAAATTCGTCGATGAAGAAAATGATATGAATGACGATGACAACGCCGAAATGTTGTATGAATGTGATGACATTGAAGCAGTAAATTTTTTATAAAAAGTTACTTAATTAATGAGCAAAAGAATAAAAAATTACGTTTTTTCTTTAATATCTGTTAAAAAAATGTTATGATTTCTTCAATAAAGTACTTGTTAGCTATTATATAGGGTTTTAGAATTATTTTGTCGTTTGTACTTACTGATAAAAAATCTAAAGACTTGCAAAAGACAGTTTCTCCACTATTGACATTCAAATTGCATTTTGTCCTAACTATTTTTTTTCTGTTAGTAATTCAGGGGTAAACTTTCTTGTGTTAGTTTTTAAGCAAATATCTTTGATTTATTTTCTATTTTTAGAAAGAAATCCGATTTAAATAGTATCTATAGTTATGCTACCACAGTTTTTTCTATTTCCTGTAAATTTACAATATTGGACAAAATGCGTTTTGCATGTCTGCTCCTCAAATGGTAATTTATTACAGTTATCAAACAGTTTGCGAGAAACACCAGTTTAATTGTGAAAATGGATCGTTGGTCTAATATTCAACGTTATTTTGCTGTCGAAGCATATTTGAATCTATTGTAACCACCCAGTGTCTATTTCGCCGTCATTTTCATTTAAATCGACGAGATTCACTTCCTACTCGAGTAGTAATCGGAAAGTGCGTACGCAAGTTTCGCAGTACTGCTTTAGCCGCCAGACAAAAACCAAAAGGAAGCGCTCGCTCTGTAAGAATAACGGAAAATGCTAAAGGGGTAAGAGCAGCTGTGCTAAAAAGTCCTAAACGATCGGTTAAACGACAAACATTACGTGCAATATTTCGAACAGAAAGTTTCGCCGCATTTTGAAATATTAACACTTCCGTCCTTACAAAATTCAGTCGTACAAAGACTTTTGCCTCTAGATATTGGAATACGCTTAAATTTTGTGAGCATTCCGAAAGGATAATTACTGAGAACCCGAATATCCCCGATTGCTTGCTGATGTCAGACGAAGTTCATTTTACCTGTGAGGTTTTGTTACAAAACAGTACTTTTGTTAGTAGGCGACGACAAAATCTTCAGCAACTGCACTAAGTACGGCTTCATAGCGAAAAACTAACTGTATTGTGTGCAGTATCTGCCTTTGGAATTTTTGTGCCCGTTTTTTTTTTTTAGGAAAATGTCTTGACTGTCACTAATACATTACAACGTTATCAAGATGTATTGCAAAATTTTGTACAAGAACTTCGTAATGTTGGTGTAGATAAACAAAAAATATGGTTTCAGCAGAACGGAGCCGCTTCCCATACTGCTAGCGAGTCTATGGCAATTCTGCGAATAATGTTTCCCGGTCGTATTATTTTAAAATTTGAAGATCTTACATGGCCGGCAAGGTCACCGGATCTGTCAGCTTGTGCTTTCTTTGGGGCTATCTAACGACAAAAGTATTCGATAATCAACCTCGAGCTTTGGGACAACTGAAGTATAATATTTTAACAGATATTAAGGCAACCTCAATTGAAATGTTGCAGCGAGTGATGTGAAGCTTTCGTGCTAGGCTTCAGGAGTGCCAGCAGCGAGGTGGATCTCATTTGACTGATGTAATATTTAGAAAATAAAAACTACATGTTTACTCAAAAACTTTTATTCAATCTTTTAATTAGAGTTTTGCCATTAACGAATACCACTACACAGAAAATATATACTTTATTTTTTATAATCATGTATATTTAAACGATGAAAATGTGTAGCCATAGGTTTCTAACGTGTTTTAAATACACAATTTTTCTTTGGATCAACAAGAGCTTCTAATCTTCTTTGCAGCCGTTTTCGCTTTTGCGTTGTTCCCGAATTGAGAGACAAGGTAAATTTTATCACTCTTTTACGCACGCTTGACAGTTATCAATAAAAACATGTTGCTAATTTAATGTAAAGCAATTTGAGAATTAAAATACATGGATAGCCAACAGTGCGCAAGAAAAATAGTCATTCTAAAATATGCTAACCAACTAGAACGCGTAGACGAGACTCAAAAATTACTGTTAGGAGACACAATTTTATCTAGATGAAAAAATAATCGAAAACATGTTTTCTTGCACGCAAAATTAAGATTCCTTATGGGGATAGTGTTACGACCCAGATGTAACACGATTTATTGCTAATATATGTATTATTTTAAAGCCTTCTTTTAATTTCATTTATTATGTATATGGTTATTACACAGTGACGTTGATGTTCATACTGTTGTCTCTTTTCATCTTTGGCTGACAAGTAGTTACATTCTATGGTGATGAGTTAGGAGACGGTACAATTCAATGCCTTTAGAGAACCTCGGTGGTCCAGGGGTAAGAACGTGTGCCTCTGAACCGAAGGGTACTGGGTTCGATCCCAGGATACTCCTTTCACTTTTTCAGTACAAACTGTAACATTAACATCAACCGAGGTTCTGTCATTGTATTTGAGCAAGTTGAATGTCTGCACGTTCCGCCCTTCGGAGGGGGCGTAAAGCCGTCGGTCTCGTGTCCGTGCGATGTTGGGCACGTTAAAGATCCCTATCCTCCTTACAGAAAGGCAGGGGTTCGCAAAATTTCCACGATAGTGAGGTGAAACTGCTCCCTGGCGTCGGTGATTGGCCATAGTCGCAGAAATAGGCCGGCGTTAAAGAAACAAAACACAAACACACAATGCCTTTAGGTTGACGTGACTGGGAATAGACCTTTCGGTACAGATGGGTAGAGATAGCGAAACGTTGGAGAACGATTTGGTTTTTGGTTAAGCAAAGGTCTTTCTGCATTGTTCTTTTTAGTCAAGCTATCGTAGTGGTAGTGTGGAAACCATTTTGGGTCACTGTTTAGGTAATCATCCTTGTAGGAATAGGCAGGTTGGTGCTTACAGTCGGTGTAGTTAAAACATTCTTCAGTTCTGCCATATCAGTATAAGTAATCAGTAATCGTCGATGGTGCGACATACTAGGTACTGGAGTTCGAGAGTTGTCTGAGCCCGTTGAAGGGGAGGGCGTCATTATAAGCTACGCTGCCGTAGGTAGTTGTGGAATACACACGAAACCATCTGCAGACTCGACTCTGGATAGCGATTCATAGAGGATGAAATGGCATCTCGACTGGCTGTGATGAGCTTGGAGGGTACGTCTGGGGTATCGAGGATCTGTATTCCCTGGAGACCGGGATTAGATGAGTATACAATCACCATCTCATGTGTTTTATTTCAGTGTATTAGTGCAATTGCCTTATCAAATATCCTTTTTTTGTTGTTATGTCGCCATATAAGTAAGTCAGGTAACATACTTTTACGTATAGTGACTTGTAATGTCATTGTCAGCCATGACCTACCATTATTCACCGTATTGAACGAAAGACCTCCTTTACCTGCCACGTTCTATTTAGTGAACTGAAATATTAACTTAACCTTGCCGTGACAACTATTATTTTTCGAAACTAATTTACAGTTGTTGCCTTTATGTCCAGATACACGTATGCTATTAAGAACCCCAATTTTATCTTAGCTTACGTCTTTTCTTCTACATTTTTCAAACTTAAAAGTTAGAAGAATATAAATATGGAATTGTAGAAAAAATTTAAGGCAAATAAATGTGTGATAATTTCATTTATATGACAAATGCAAAATACGCAGATATAAAGTTTATTGGTTATGTAAATAGTTGAATGCCATCAAACTGTGAATTTAATGGTATGGTCTAACATTTCAGATTACAAAAAAAAATCATTTTATGCAAATTAATTCAAATATAATTATATATATATATATATATATATATATATATATATATATATATATATATATATATATATATATATATATATATATATATATATATAATGTGGGAGGTTGAAGGGCAGGCGTATGTGGATGATCTTGTCATAATGGTTAGAGGTGTATCTGAAGGGGAACATTCAAATACTCTTAAAGAGACACTAAACGTAGTAAATGATTGTTGTCGGAGGGAGCCCCACAAAGCCATCATTGTTACATTCACCAGAAGAAATAAGGTTGGGCAAATTTAAATCACCTAATTTTATGGGGAAAACAATTCCATTTATGGAACAGGCTAAATATCTAGGGGCAACTCTATATGGAAACTCAACTGGAACGTTCAGTTAGAGAATGTAATATGCAGTGCCAAGCTGTCCCTGTGGACATGCCGAAGAATCTGTAAAAAGAACTGGGCAGCAAACCCACAGCAGATGTACTGGCTTTATGTAGTGGTTATGAGACCAATAATAACCTATGGAGCTATAGTTTAACCTAACCTAAAAAGATTATGGACGTCCCGGCTTATTCGGTATAATAACCACCATGTAGATAAAATAACACCAAAAACTTATTCCAGTTATTTATAAAAATATTATTAACAAAGTACTCACAGAACTTTCTACAATACACAACACTTGCAAAGCTTATTTTTTCGAATCGCAATCAACATAAATACATTTCTTGTTATTATCAAAGTTTGCCCTACAAATTAATAAGAAAAAGGAATTTAGTTCGGTTTAAAAACACCAAAATATTCACTAAAATACAACTATTGACCAGGAAACCAAATTATTTAATTGTATCCTAAAATGAATTGGCTAAATCTTTGGTTATGTTAGTTGCTGTAGGTCAAATAGTGTCTGCTTAAAACATCAGAGATCATTATTTCAAACTGAAGGACTAATAAGACCTCTGAAAACTATCAAAATGCTTCTAGCAGTATGTACGTCGTCTTTTATTATTTTATTTACTAGATTTTTAACATCACTATCCAATTTTTACTAGAACAGTTACTTGCATAACTAGTTGGATCAAGTAAAGTGCATATTCAAGCAAAGTTAAATGTGAAGCTAACATCTCTAACAAGTTGTGAAACACTGAAGCAAGTTTCATTAGCAGTCTATGTCACATTATTTTGCCATAACAATAAAACCTTGTGCTTTGTATTCAGAAGTCATATAAAAGCCATTCAAGAAGTACAAACAACGATAGCTAGCCATGAATCATGCATACGTCACAACGACGTCATGTCACAAACACGTCTTTGTGATGTATAATACATAAATATGATAAAGTATACAGATCTTAATGAATTTTTCTCTGAATTAAATTATGAATGTACATACTCAGAGCTGTGCTAATATTAACTCAAGCTCACTGGAAATGTTTTTGTCAGCATAACACTTTTTGTATTCAGGACAAAGGATTTGCAGCAGTTTGTAAAGTAAATGGATATGAAAAAATCGTTAAAAGTAATTAAAAATCTAAAATGCAAATCCGTTGCAGGAAAAATCACCAAAGACGTGAACTGAAAATATTTTAAATGTAGCAAAAGCCCTAAAAATTCTGGTAACTGTAAACCGACCAAAGTAATTTATTGGCCTCTACAGCGTTTTCGAACTTATTACAAATAGATTCAAATATTAGACAGTCACACATATTCTAAAGTATATATATATATATATATATATATATATATATATATATATATATATATATATATATATATATATATATATATATATATATATATATATATATTGTTACCTCCTTCTAAAGAAAAGTTTAAGGCACAAGAACCGTGGTATATGGTGATCGAGCTCAGATCTGCTCAATGGTGAGGTCACAATTGCCTATAACACCCTACCCTAAAGTAGCTAGATAGCTACTTTAGGGTAGGGTGTTATAGGCAATTGTGGTGCAAAAGTGCTGCTCATCTAATCTGATAGATATCAGATTAGATGAGCAGCACTTTTTAGGAGGTTGACAGATCTGGACATAGTTTGATACTCACGTTCTCTTCTTTTGTTTGCTTCGCACTGTCCAGAGTGCTATATTTGTGGGCTCTCCAGACTAGTGCCAGCTTACATTGAAATTTAGATATCTAGATAATATTTAGTAAGAATAATTATTTGCGCTGATGCCAAAAGAAAGGAGGAGTTTCTCTTCAATTAAACAGATATTTTAATATAACAAAATATATAAGTTTATTTATATAGATTGAGTTTCGAATAGCAAACAAAATGAAATAAAAATCATTGGTAAATCTCAGATAAACATCAATTGTATACAAATAACAATCAGATAAGTAGCAAGAATCTCAAGATCAAGAAATTATTAATTTACATACATATACCAAAACAATAGGATAAAGATAGTTGCATATTACTAAAATGTTACTGTTAATTACTTAGGGTATCGCTCAAAACTAAACACAAATGATTAGGTAAGTTAATTGACGTCTGTCAATCAATTACTAGGTTTTCTAGTGAACTAACTGGCCAGTTCTTCAGTAAGGCTACAAAAAAAGAAAATCTACTAGTATTTCCCTACGTAAAATTTCTATATGAATTATGAAACCTAAGAGAGATTAAAGAGAATGTATAGGTTAGATATTTTACGGACAAAATTTGCTAATTACAAAATAAAAACAATGTATTGAAATTTACAAAATTGACAAAACCTTAGAGATTAAACAGTAAATATATAGTGCTGACAGCACCTCCCTGACATTGTTTTTAAGCTCAAACTTGATTACGTGATTTTGAAAGTTCAAGATATTAAAACTTCAGATGTTAAATTTCGGCATGAAAATTCTGCTGATTGAGAGAAAAGATTTGTTTGGACTCACCAGTCTTCCGGTATTAGGTTACATGATGACCCTGTGAAAATGGTCTCCAGGTGGGATCAATCATGAGTACCGGATACAGATTCCAGACTCCAATAAGAGCGGAAAAACTTGAATTCCCTTTGAGATATTGGATTGTCGGCTATTAATTAAGTCTCTTACGGGTTTATTTTAAATAATTAAAGCAGTAACGAAACGTTACAATATATATATATATATATATATATATATATATATATATATATATATATATATATATATATATATATATATATATATATAGTGTGGAACACCCAAATGGAATAAATTCAGTATATCAATTATTAGGCATATTTATAAGACATCCCGAAACATGTCACCTTACATTAAAAAATTACGTCATACAACGTAAAAACTTCACCACTACATTCAAGCCGTTTGAGTGACAGTTGCAGCCGCCAAATTTTTACGAAGAAATTAATGGTTTATGATATATTATTTGAAAGATCTCCGAATTCTCTACCCAAAAAATGATATGGTGTTAGGACCCAGATGTCGTAACTTGTTTTTTATTGTTAATACGTCATTATTTTTTAGTTTTGTTTCTTTCTAATGTGATCTCACATGAGTGAGTTATTTAGATTGACACAGCCCGTGTCTATGTTCGTCCATAATCATCTAGCAGGTGATATCCCTGTTCGTATAATTTTATTAGGTCTATGGTAAACATACAGCGGTGCTGGGGGTCATCTGCTGTCTTTCAATATTCTGTGAACGGCTAGTTACATAGCGCAAAGACGATTCAATGTCTATGGGTTGGCATGACTGAATTTGTAGCGCGTGTCTACATGGAGACGATTGCTGTCCCCTCCGTGGAGATTCCTTTTTCTGGTTCGAGTTTTGAAGCCGGCAGGTGCTATCGTAGCCGAGGCCATTTTGTGGAGTCAATTGCCGCCAGGTTGAATCCATAAATTAAAGTCGTCCTTCAGGTAGGTTGGTGCTTACAGCCAGTGTAGTACTGTTCATGTTTTAGAGTCACTGCCATTCCAGTGTAGTTGAGAATAAAGAACGTACATGGTCGTTAAAGTGGGTAAGACGCTGCTGGATAGTAACAAGCGGGCCGTGATACAACTGGTCATGATCCCTGTCTAGTGTACGCTGGGGAAGTTGCTCCTGTCTCGCAGATGAGTATTAACAACAACCACCTCATTGAGGCATCTCAACTTCAGTTTAGTTGTGCGAATTAAGTATTGTGCCATTGCCTACGATAAGATATCATTTTTGTGTGCGCTATATTTTAAATGTCAGTTAAACTTGTGACATATAGCGATTGCTAACGTCATTGCCTGCCGATACAGTCGGTGGACCTGGTGGTCGTCACCATATCATAATCATCTAGTGAATATACTGTGTGTTGCCAGTAATTTAACCTCATTATCTGTTATTATTATTTATGATTACTGACCTATAGGGTCGTTTAACTGTGATCGTTTGTCATAAGCACATAAACCCCATGAAGAGGCTACACCTCTAAGTCAACCTTACCCAGCCAGTGAAGTTTATTAGTGTTTACTTTGTGAGAGGCGTTTCACACTTATTCCAATTTTACTCTGGAGGCTGACTTGTTACTTAGGTAACACTAATTTGGAACGGTAATTTCATTGTTCAGGCCCCTCAGGTAGATCATTTGAACCTTGGTTATTATACCATATGTTAACGGTAAGTGAGCTCACAGACCAGTGACTAAACAGCTGATTGTAATTAATAGCTGATGATATTAACTACCAGTGGTTACCCATATAGTAGATGGGCCTAACTGTATTTATATCGGTCCCTATTACCATACAGCATATTGTTTTATCGTAGCATAATTCTATGCTACCGCTGTCATTGTATTGTAAATATATGGGTCAATATTATATCTGGCATTATTATTTGCTGACCATACCATTGCTTGTATTTGTGTCGTTCGAGCTCAGGTTTTGTTGATTACAGGAGTATTATAGTGCTTATAACCCCTCAGGTTACGTAGTACCTTGGTTGATTATTGATTTCGCACCTGGTGCGTTGTGATATTGATTTTAAGTCACCAAGCCATCATAGTTCCCTCGTAGGTACTATTGACATCCTGAACCTGGCCGCGGGTTGCGGAAAGTGGCTGGAGCCTACTAAATTAAGTCTCTAAGACTTTACTAAACTCAGAGTGTTAATCTAACATCCGAACCCCTCTGGGATGTTTCTATGCTCAAGCTTTGCTTAGGCCTCCGCTGCTTATTAAATGAATTGTGGTGTTTCCACCTTTCTTGTACTTAGTAGCGAGTTGTAGTAGCAATGGCTTTCAAATTTATTGCAAAAATTAATAGTAAACAAAATAAATTCATCTAATTGATAAATTTCGCCACAATACACCAAAAAATGGATAACTGGTCGTGTTTTATTCTTGATAATGAGACAAATAATAAACACATCACAATCTCGATGCAGATGTTCAAAATGCACACCTTGAACCTCTTGGTAGCATCCCAATCGCAAATATAAGTTTCGTCTAACGTCAATCAACATCTGAGATGTGGCCGACCTAATCGCAATGGTTATGCTTGTTCTTAAATCAGTTATTTCGCGTGGTTCAGTTTTGTATACCATACTTTTTGCATATCCTTATAAGAAAGAAAGTGAGAAATAGAGTATGAATGCGGATAATACACAATATGCACCTTCGAAATTCTTGGAATTTATTTTTAGCTAGGCGTCAAACCACTTCTTTATATGTTCAACGATTTTGTCTATTGTACGCACATATTAGGCATGGACTTGTCCATTTTTTGTGTTACAATTTCATAGCATTATACTAATGAATCTTCACTCAATTTTACGTAACGTTCCGTTAAAATAAACTTCATAAATGGGATGTACTTTCAACAAGTTTTCTTATAAATTATGTCCACGATTTTCATTAAGGAATTTAAATTTATGTGGTATTTAACGCAACTACGCTAGATATTAATATAAATTTGATACTCATCTAGATTATTTGACTAGTGGTAAAAGCGAAATTGCCTATTGCCTTATTTGTTGCATTCACCTTACGTAAATTAAAGCAGCAGTTGTTACGTTCTACGGTGTTCTGAATTTGTTTACTAACAAAACACAGCTTTCCAAACTACTAATTTATTATTACCAACTATTTTCCAACACCAGTGTCAACTAAAATATTTCTCTTCTCTATTATTAAATGTCCATAGAACTATATTCCACTATCGCCTTCTATGATCGCTTCCTATACACCACCACTTTACTGTTAACTCGCTTTATACTCTATGATCACTTTTACACCACACCGACTTAATCTGAACTAAATTATTCTGCGCACCGTTCGTCTATTTATCTTCTTGTCGTCTTCTCTCGTCTTCTTCGCGCCGTCTTCTTTCATCTTCTTTTTCTGGCCTCTCCATCTCTTTTTCTCATTTTTAATCTGTTTCGAAAGAAACACACCCAGTTATGACTTCCTACTGACACTTATCTTCCAGAGATTCTAGAAATTTTCACGTTTTTCAACGAATATTCAGGAAAATATTTCTGCTAGCAGCTTGGAAATCCCACTTCTGACACCAGTTCCATCAGCGCAAGGGATCTGCACGGTGAGCTCTTTTTTGGTGTCCATGAGACGTCGGCCTTATTTGTTCTGCTATTTTCTCCAGTAGATGCATGGACTTGGATGGATCTGTACTTTTCAACATACAGTGGTTAGGTCCAAACCTTTGCCCGGCTTTCTCCAACTGGATTTGGGTTAGTCAAAAGATTTAGCAGCAGCAATTCGAAATTACTAGGAAGGATGTAAAGTCTGGTTAAGAAAAGGAAATGCCCTAAACATATTTTATTTTCTTAAATTTACCTGCAGATTTTCCTACCTTTATGCGCGTAATAAAACTGCTGTATGTATGGTTGACTAACAAATCATAAAAAGCGTGACTTGACCGTTTGAAAATTTCACTGGAACAATGGCTATTCAAACACATATTAGGTATTTCAATTACTGTGGACAATGATGATAAGCCAAAATATTCACATGAAATTAATAAATATCTACCTGGAAAAACACGTAAATTCATTGGCTAAAAAAGTAACTGTTAGCACAACGAAATTGCCAGAGGTAAAATGACATAGCGAGCAATACGCTTTGCGAGCAAAGCTAATATGTCAGGCATTTCAATTAAATTAACTTGGGAGGCTACTACAAGCGAAAGTTTACCTCGTAATGAAATTTGTCAGAATTGAACGAGTTCTAGTTTTCTACGTCTGATTAATGAAGCTCATTTATAAAACTTTATTTAAAATGTAATTTTATCATTCTCCAGAATCTTACTAAAGATAAAGTAACATGAAATGATTGGGTATCTAAATAAAGTGCGAATTAGAGTGATCTACAATAACTTTAATACAGTTTTGCACCATTTTCTTACAAAGACATTTAATTCAGGCTTCGTCTTTTAAATTAAGGCGTGTATTATAAAATTTCCATCTACCGAAGTTGTGTCGTTATGTTTGATGAACAGTCTCTACACATTCGTTACAAAAAGGATGGGTTTAACAAAATCCTCAGGATAATGGGCGAAACTGCTCCCTGTAGTCCGCGATTAACCATAATTTAGGCAAGAGACCGATGTTACAGAAAAAACACAAAGATATTAAGAACTTCAGAGTGCCTTTTCAAAATAATTGATATTCATTTTTAGCGAATTGTTATACACAAATTGTTTTAAATTATCTTGAATTGAATCCATTGGAATCCATTTCCAAAGGTTTATTCAAACGTATTTACAGGGTAGCGACCTGAAAACAAAACAGGTGCGTTTTACGGCACTAATCGTATTTTTTATTTGAAGCAGTGGGTTCTGGGAAATTCTCTAAAAATAAGAGAGGGGTTTCTTCAATATGCTGCAAATATCCCCGCGTTTTGTTAATTGTTTTATCTGACTATCACTTACGAAAAAGTGAAAGTTGATAATATTTTTAACTTTTACCGATAATGATTGAATTGTGCTCTTCGGTTTCTCCATTTGCAAGGAAACCTTTGGGGTACGAGTGATTTTTATTTTATTTGACCATCGGGTTACTAATCACAATTTGGAGAACTCAATTCAACACAATACAGTTTTTTGACCCTACGATCGTTTCACCAACAATGCTAGCGTCATCAGAGATTTTATTAATCCTTCTGATGACGCTAAAATTGTTAGCGAAACGATCGTCAGATCTAAAAACTGTATTGTGATGAATTGGGTTCTCTAAATTGTACTTACAGCACAGGTTCCAATCTTCACTCATCAGGTTATTGTTGCTTGTGCAGTTATTCAACAAAATTGTTTACTTGATTGCACATAGGGTGGAAATGATTTTACTTTTTTATGCAAATAATCAATGTGCTAATAGAACAGCCGAATTATTTGATCAACAACATTTGGATAAACCTGTTAATCGAAAACCTCTCATTCCAGCGAATCGTCCCATTTGAGTCCTCCTCGTGTCAGCTAAAAAATTTCTAATTATATTAAGCTTCCATCAATCGACTTACCCAAATTTAATGGCGATTATTATCACTGGTTAGAATTTAAAGACACATTTTCATCTTTAATTCATAAAAATTCCTCAATTTCGCCACTTCAAAACTTCGATTATTTGAGAGCGTCATGGTCAGGTAGTGCGGCTCAAAACATTGATACTCTACAATTTAGAGATAAAAACTATGACGTAGCTTAGAGGAACTCAGTTGAACGTTACAATAACAATCGACTTCTGATACAGAATCATGTAAAAGGTCTTTTTGAAATTGCGAACATTAAAAAGCACACCTATTACAAGTTGAGACAACTTTTAGATAAACTGAAACAATATTTTCAATCTTTAGACGCATTAAACACAAAGAATTGGGACATATTAATTATCTACTTGATTTGCAACAGGCTCGACGAGAATACTGGCAGGGAGTGGGAAAATTATAAAGGCAATAAAAATAAAGCTACCTTAGAGGACCTCTTTAATTTTTTGCTAGCAAAGGCAGATCAACTTGAGGCTCATCCTTTTCGCGATATTTAAACTGATAAAAAACTAATCACTACTCAAAAACAAACAATCTCTACAGCACAAGAAAATCATTTAAGTTTATACTATAATTGTCAAGGCAACTTCATGATTTATCACAGAAAGGAATTTTTAAAACTTTCAAGTTTCGCAATACTTGAGGGGACAAAAGAGTTGAAACTTTGTGCAAACTCTCTTTGCACAGGTCATTCATCAGCAATTTTCATACGTGAAACATGTAAATTTTGCCAAGCAAAGCACACTTCACTTCTACATTTGGAAACGGTGGCAGCAGTCATGCAGCATACAGCTATCAAGTACTCCTGGTCACTGCAATCATTTTCATTCAAGATGTGTCAGGTCATCTTGTAAAAGCTAGATCACTTTTAGACTTAAGCTCACAAAGTAACTTTATAAAACAGTATTTAAGGGATTCTTAGGGTCTCCAAGAAAACCAGACATCAGCTGCCATTATTAGAATAAACAAGTCATACTCTACGATTAACGGTGAAGGTAACATTAGCTTCCAATCAAACAAGTTAAAAGTTTCCACAACGATTTACTGCCACATTATAGAACAGATCAAAGACGATCTTCCTATCCAAGACACTGACATTTTAGCTCGGCACATAAACAAAGACATTTCTCTAGCCGACCCACCATTCTATAAAAAAGGAAAAATTGATGTAATTTTGGGAGGAGGCATTTTTGGCATCTTTATAAAAACAGATATCAGTTAACGAGCAACGCTTCCTTTCAAATCACACGACTGGGATGGATCGTATGGGGTCCTTTACCTTTCATTGCTCAGAAAATCTTTGTAATCATTAAAAAACAGACATTAATAAACAATTAGAGAAATTACGGACCTTAGAAGACATTCCATAAAAAAGTTTTTGTCACCTGAAGATAAGGCTTGTGAAACATTATTGGAAAATACATTTAGAGGTGAAAGAGGCAGAAAATTCACAGTTACTATTCCATTTTCTCCGAATAAATTAGGCGAATCCAAGCAGGAATGCATTAAACGATTTCAGTCATTAGAGATAAAATTCAATTCCAAACCAGGTTTCAAAGATAAATATGTAAACTTCATCCGTCAGTATGAAGAACTAGGTCACATGACACCGGTAGACTGGAACAATGTACCAGAACCACACTATTTCTTACCTCATCATGGAGTTATAAACGAGAAGGGTTCATCAACAAAACTCAGTTTTATTCGACGGTTCAGCCAAGACAACCACAGGATTTGCCTTAAATGACCTTCAGATGGTTCAACAATTCAAGATGATCTGTTGTCAATTGTGCTACAATTTAGTATTCATAATTGTGTAATGGCAGCAAATGTGAAAATGTGAAAATGTGAAAGTATCGAGAAGACTGGGCGGAACCAAGTCAGGGACGATTCCAAATGATTGTTTGGCGTAAAGATACAACAGAACCATTGAAAGCTAATTTATTAAATCCTGTCACATATAGACCAGCTTCAGCATCATATCTCACCATTCGCTATCTTCACTAGTTGGCACATGAAGTGAGTGTGACACACTTAAATGCCCCAAAAACCATTCTGACAGGCTTGTATGTCAACGACTTAGTAACAAGTGGTTTGACAATTGAAGAAACGACAAGACTGTCCAGCGAGCTGTTGAGTCTTATTAACACAGCAGGATTTCCTCTACGAAAATGTGTATCTAATGAACAGGCTGTGTTAAAAAATATTCAAGAAAACGTCCCATCCGAAGATAACTTATTCTTTGGCAAGGATGAGATCAATAAAACATTAGGACTATTTTGGCAAAGTAATGATGACATTTTAACATACTCTATTCAGCAATCTTACACTTCCACATATACAAAAAGGACACTGCTTTCTTAAACCTCCAAGGTCTTTAGCGTTATGGGCTTGACTTCTCCATGTGTTATACTGGCAAAAATCATGCTCCAAAGACGTTGGTTATGCAATCTCGACTGGGATGATGCAATTCCCATCGATGCTAAACAAAACTGGATTAGTCTTAGGAAAGACCTGATTGATTTAAATCACCTACGCAATTCAAGACGAACTATTTTAGAAACTCAATCGAATATACAATTACATGGTTTTGCAAATGCAACTCAACACGCATACGCTGATTGTATTTATCTCCGATCCCAAGAAAGCGATAGAATTATGGTAAATCTACTATGTTCGAAGGTAATGGTTCTGCACTTAAACAATTTGTCATACCAAGGCTTAAATTATGCGCAGCCTTGTTACTGGCAGTACTAGTTGAGAAGGTTAACAATTCATTAAAACTATCATTCGATTTGATTCATATATGGTCAGATTCCAGCATTCTATTACACTTTACTAGGACACCCACACACATTTTACAAACATTTGTGGCTAACCGAGTCGCCAAAATTCAAATATTGACGAATGTAAATAATTGGAAGCATATAAGTGAAGAAAACCCTGCAGATCTTGCTTCACGAAGAGTAAATCTAACAGAACTCTCAGAAAACTCATTATAGTGGAACGGATCACTATGGTTAAGTTACAATAAAAAACCATGGCCAGAGTCCATGAAATGAAATGAAAGCAGCCATTATATCTTTTACCTTGACTTATAACGAATCGTCTGTGCTCGCCAAATTTTCACGTTTTAAGCGATTGAAGAGAGTTATAGCATATATTCTACGATTTGTTGAAAACACTAAGCATGCTGCACACCACCGAGAAACCAGTCCTCTGACAGTTCTTGAACTTGAAATCTCTGTAACTTATCTAGTAAAATTATGTCAATCAGAAACATTCAAGAAGGAATTTGATCTTCTCAAAAATAACAAATCATCCAAATTCAAGGGTATCTAAAAAGACTTAATCCATTTATTGGTGAATAAGGTATTCTGCATGTGGGTGGCCCTCTACTACAATCACAATTTTCATTTGCTAAACGACATCCAATTGTTCTCTCATCAAAGCATTCTTTCACAAAATTACTTTTTGCAGAAGAACACATTCGGCTTTTTCATGCTCCGCCACAGCTATTGTTATCAACAATTCGTGAATCATATTGGCCCACATCTCGTCGATCACTAGCTAGAGATATCGTACACCAGTATTTTAGTGTTTTAGGTGTTTGCGCTTAAAACACTCTCAGCTTCATTCCCAAGTGGGAACTCTTTCACGAGGTCGTCTCATGCTTAGCTTATCTTTTACCAATATTGGTATTTATCTTGCAGGACCACACCTTATCAAAAATAACAAGGGTCGCGGTAGTCAGCCTATTAAGTGTTATATTAGTCTTTATGTCGACTTTTCCACTGAGGCAATCCATCTCGAGGCAGTCACAGAGTTGACTATCCAAGCGTTTTTGGCTCGTTTTCGAAGATTCTATTCACGACGCGGAAAACCGACACACGTGTATTCAGATAACGGAACCAATGTTGTTGGTGTTAGCAAATAACTCAAAAGGTTTTATTAAATATTACATGAACATGAACGACTTTCTGAAACGATGTCCAACGATGGAATTTCGTCGCATTTTACTCCTCCATGTTCTCCTCATCAAGGCGGATTATGGAAAGCTGGTCAAGCATCACTTAAGACGAGTATTCGGTAATGCATTAGTAACCTATGAAGACTTCCCATTATACTTACCAAGATAGAAGCTATCCTTAACTCTCGTCCAATTATTTCCCTTTATTCCGATCCATGTGGCCTGGAAGCTCTCACTCGATCCCATTTTGTTATTGGAAGAAAACTGTACACAGACGTAAGTGCGATACCGAAAAATAGATTAACTTATTTTCAACGCCTACAGTCGCTACAGCAGCATTTCTGGTAACGATGGTCAAAGGAGTATATCTCCCAGTTACAGAAACGCCAAAAGTGGACTGTTAACCAATATATACTTAAAATTGGAACATCAGTCATCATCAAGAAAGATCGCTTGCCCCCTCTTCTGTGGAGACTAGGACGAATCGTTGAAGTATTTCCTGGCATTGGTGGCATTCCACGTGTGGCAGGTGTAAAAACGCAGTGTGGTGTTGTACGGCGTTCGTTTTCAAAACATTGCCCATTGCCCATGTCAGAACTTCACACTGACCCAGACGAGGAATCAAAGTGAACAGTTATTTATTTGTGAAATGTTCAATCATACTTACCTTTACCCCTGTCTGTTATTTAAATAAGATTATTAAAAGTCTTAAGACTTTCAAGGCCGCCAGGCATGTAGGGGAGACTCGGGCAACAAGGGTCACTTTAAATAAAATGCATATATTTTAGAACATATGATAGCCAAATGTATTTTCGATACTTCCTGTTAAACAATGGGATTTCTCTTTTTGATTACCCCAATATTTTTTTATAAATATGCCTTTGTTATTTTTTTAATGAGAAAAATATCAACTAGTGCATTTGACCCCTCTTGCCCTATGCTACCGGGCATAAGGGGTACAATAATAGGGCAAAAGGAGTCAGCAACAGGGCAAAAAGAATCAGCTATAGGGCAAGAGGAATTTCAAAGAGAAATTAAAAACAGGGCGTTTTCAAAATGTAGGAATAACGTTTATTTATAAAAATATAAACGGGTATAAACCCTCTTATACAGTAAAACAAAATACCTTCTATAAAAATTTTACAAAGAAAAACGCCTAAGTAATTATTTTAACATAAACTAGAAATTTACTTAAAATACAAATTTGTTTACATTTTATTTGTCTTTGTTAGAGACCTTTAGTTTTGCCACAACTTGCTGTCGACAGTTGTCGCAAATAAAAACACCACATTTGTAGTCGGTGCACAAGCTGTGTGCCCACTGTTGGCATATGTTGCATTGGATCCATTTTTCACCTGGCACAGAGTTTCCAAAAATATCTCCACATAATAAACAAGGTACATTTTCTTCCTCTGGAGAGAAAATTTCTTTTGGTTTTTTTGGCATTTTCAATGCTGGAGGTTGGCTGCAGCTTGAAATTTTGCGTTTCACTTGATTTTTTTTAGTGTTACTTTGAGCTTGAGTTCGAATTTCTTCTTTTACTGGGGTTGAGGTAAGAATTTCGGATTTTTGGGTTTTTCTTTTGGTAATTTTCTTATTCCTATTTTGACATTTTGGTATGGCACGCAAATCTTCTATTCGAATTTTTTTCTTCTCCTTAACACTCGTAGCTTCATTGGGATTTGAGATGCCGGAGGTTGATGATGCGTTTTCATCGCCATTGAGGCCATTGTGATCGCATTGCACAATTCCAGATGTTGTGGCTCTATTATCATCATTAGTCTGTTTAGAAGCTGAGTCACCGATATTCTGAATGGAATAAGTGGAAGAATTATCCTGGATACCCCCAGCAAATCGAGATGTTGTGGCTATCTCTCCATCATTTAGATTCAAGTTAATTGGTGTATTAGCACATGCACTGTCATTTTCTAAATTTTTATTTTGCCCCTCTAGAAAATCGTCAACCTCTGTAACTTGGGAGGGCAAAAAATCTACATCTGTGAAGACGCCTATATCACAGTCTGATATGCCGGTTTTTTTGAACCCACTGATTGCGTTTGCAGGAGTGGCAGCTTTTAAGTAAGCCTCACAAAATATTTCACCTATGTCAAAAAAAGTTACGTGCTGTAATGGGTGAGCTTTCTGCCACCTATCTATAGCATATTGAAAATGTTTACCAAATGGACCATAAACCGCTACATCAAGTGGTTGCAATTTATGTGTGGTGTGTGGCGGTACGGTTAATAGGACCACGTTATTTTCATAAGCATAATCCAAAACTGTGATAGCTCTATGTGAAGAATGGTTGTCCAGTATTAATAAGCATTTGTTGTCAACTGATGGTCTTACGCTTTGTACAAAAAAAACGAGCCATTCTACAAAAGAGTCTGTACTTATCCAACCAGAATCTGTCACCAACTGAAGTGTTCCTGGAGGGCAACCATTTAAATATCGCGGATTTTTTTTCTTCCTGGGGAAGACAAGTGCGGGCGGGATGTATTTTCCTGTTGCAGAGCAACAAACTAATGCTGTAATAAGACTACCTCGCTCTGCAGATGAGATGCTTCCGACTTGTTTTTTTCCGATTAATGATATCACTTTTGGTGGTTTTTTGGCGGAGGTTTGAATCCCTGTCTCATCTACGTTATAGATGTTATCCAAGGTTATTTTATATTTATTTATAGTAGCTTCTAAATTTTTAAAAAACAATTCGACCTGGGGTCTATTGAACCCTCGGGCTCTGGCTATACTCGTGGGTTCCGGCTGGCGTAGTTTTAGTTCAGAGTGGCGGTGCATGAAATTTTGATACCATTGCTCCCCTGCCATGTTATTTCGAAATGGGTGCAATATATTATTTTTTTCAGCATATTGGTATGCTAGTTCGCATAAATCCCTCCTCGTTAGCCCATAAAAACGGCTGTCGAGCTCTTTTATATATTCCACAAACTCGGCTTCTTCTAGCATGGAAAAGACTGGTTTGTACCTTCCCAAGGTTTTATCTGTTCTATTACTTTTTACATGTCTTTGCAAAGTAGAAAATTTTATTTCAAATTGGGCGGATGCCCGTCGAATCGACATTCCGCTGTTTACGGCATCAACAGCCCTTATCATATCTGCTTCAGACCAACTGGTGGCTCTATCGGACTTCCTTTTGTATTTGTAAACCATCTAGATCAGAGAAATTTTACTTTAATAATGTTATCAATTTACCTTTTTTCTTTTATTTTAGTTTACAAATGAGTGGAAACAAAATTCAGCATCCCGGGCAAAAAGGGTCATGATTCCTTTTGCCCGAACCGTTTTGCCCGAAGTGGCAACAATTAACATATCTAAACATCAAACGAATATAGTCTAACTAAAACAACATATTTTGAGGTTAGGTCTTACCTTAAAGTCCGGTGTTTCCAAATATATTTGTAATTGCTTGGTAAAATGCAGTGTGACAAAACAATCGAAACCAACAGATGGCTATTTATTCCATTTTACAACTTCTAAAACACTTAAAATGCAAAGAAAATTCGTCTTAGTGCAGTACAATGCTGCATTACCTAGCCGCCATTAGAGTTCTACTGCACTTTACTGAAAAGCGTTCTTGCCGTCTCGCTTCGTATTTCTGGAGATATATATTTAAGTGACTCTTCTTGCCCACTATACCCTTCTTGCCCGAGTCTCCCCTACATATCATTCTGCTCATATTATTTAGTAAGCTCTGGGCAACCAGGCAACGGTCGAATTGTCAAGGAAGATAATTAATTATATTGATCGATAAAGAATAAATCGTTCACGTTTCATATCAATTATCATTTAAAGCTGTAAAACAGCTACCCACATATCTTGCAAATGTAAATATACCACTCGATTGCCAGGTAACTCTGAGAGGGGAGAGACGACAGAGGAGGGTAATACCTCATGTGTATTCTAAATGTGAATAACACCTATAGTTTCACATTGCGTTTTGGTGTTTTAAATAATGTTTATTAGCAATTTGTGTAATTTTTCATCGGTTTACTAAAAATTTTCGAATACGATCAGTTGCGGGTTCATTTTAATGTTTATTTGGTACGAAACAGCAGTTAAATCGCAACTATTGTCTTAAAGACAATATTTTATTTTGTGATGTATTGCGTTGTAAACATAACTGCACACTGAATTAACGATATTAGGAATTGGACGTTATTTATTCAAGATTATTTTTATATTAACATTTTAATCGATGAATCGTCATAAAGGTAGATATGTATTTAATGTAAGAAAATAGGTTATAGGTACCTACATATGTATTATTGAAACACGAACTCAATAGATAACACAACCTAAATATCTGTCTAGATGTCTGGTGAAGTTGTTTGTAGTGTATTAATGTGCAAATACAATTCTCAACAGGCAATGCAATGTGTAGATGAACTTTCCTTCTTTTATTTTGCAAACGAAGTCAAAATAAAAATATTAGGTAATTTTGCAGATAAGCTTAAGAAGGGCTTTTAGAGAAAAAAATCAGAAAGCTATGCTTAGAACCCCCTTGTATTAAAAAACCACAAGAAAAGTTTCGTGCAAACAATCCCCATGAAAGTTAGGGTACCGGGAGTGAATAGGAGTACTGGGCAGGACACAGCATAAAAAAGAAATATAAACAGAAAAAGCGAAAAAACCTCATCAGGACCTATATAAGCGGCCCTTATCCCATTTTGCAGCGACACCTCCTTAAAATCTTGTTTATCCGGCACAGAACCTCTATTCGCCCCAGGTTGGTTTATGCGTTGAGGGTTTTTGTATTCATGCATGTAGATCCCCCGTGTTTCGGGCTGAGTTTGGGTGTTTCATTCTGGGGGTTTTCCTTCCCCTCCTGCATGAATACAACCACCCTCAATGCATAAACCACAAGAAAAAATTGTTGGGAACCACCCCAAGAAAATTACGTGACCTGTGGCGAATAGAGATTCTGTGCGGTGTAAACATGATGTTAAGGAGGTGTAACTACAATATGGAATAAAGGCAGCTTATATAGGTCCGGCTACGCTGTTATTTTCGCATTATTCATTTCTTTTTCCCGGTCCATCACCTCTGTTCACTCTTGATCCCGTAATTTTTTGAGGGTTGTTTTCAAGAATATTTTTGTGGTTTATGCATCCAAGGGGTGTTCTAAGCATGTTTCTACAAAAGTTCTAAAAGTCCTCCGTAAGCTGATCTGCAAAATTTGATTTAGATTTTGCGCTGGCACAATTTACTATCATTTTAAAATTAAATAAGTATAAGATATATGAGTTGTTTGCTTAGAAATTGATTGTGAAAATTATAAACCTACTATTTTGTATATGTACAAATAGATACCTATCTAAGATTATAAACTTAAATAATTTACTTATTCTGATTAGTTGCATGTTACCCGTTAAATGGGGCATATACAGTAAAATAAGTAAACCATTAAAATAACTTAAAATGTTGTGGTTTAGAAGAAAAATATTCTGTCCAAATTGAGGCATCATAGATTTACAATTTCATAAATATTTATCGCTTCTTTTAATCCTTTTCAAGGTAAACTAATTAATTGATTCCATTAATTTGAATTCGATGATTATCCTAAAACTTCAATATTTATTACTAAGCAATACCGGCTCGTGTCTTAATGCATGGGGGGTGCGCAAGAAAAAAAAGTTCGGGAAGTGCGTTATTGTAGTAAATTTTTATTAAATGCTTTAATTTTGAATAACTCAAGTTTCTACGAACTTAGAAAGTTGAATTTTGGTGTAGTAGGGTCTTACCTAGGGCAACATATCCACCAAATTTCATCAAAATAGCTTTGTAATTTTCGAGGAATTTTTTTTTTCAAAAAACAAACTCAAAATTTGAATAACTCAATTTTCTAAAAATGTACAAAGTTGAGTTTTAGTGTGTAGTAAGGTCTTTTACAAGGCAATACACCCACCAAATCGATACCTCTTTATTAGTGATTTTTTTTTAAATAAAAATTCACTGAAGATGAAGGGCTTGCCTATTTTTTCCCCGAAAATATATTATAAAGACACCTACTTACTAAACTTAATAATTATTAACTACTTACCAAGTTTTCCTTTAGTTAGTTATACGTTATAGTAGTTAAAAAGTCCCTTAAAAAGTTAACCTTTAAATTTAAAATATCCACTGAATTAATCACAGTATCACAATTATTTTGTCCACTTATTAAGCAACCCAAAGTAGTAACCATAATAATAATAATAGTCTTGGTAGAACATGTAAACAACAACGAGATGATCTAATTAAAAATCAATCCGACGCGAAGACGAAAATTACTAGGTAGTAGGTACACACGCTGTGCCAAAAGTCCACTACAAACTGGAAGTGTGTAATTTAAGGCTCACAACAGATTGCTTATTCGATCGTTTTCGACGAAGATCATCAAGATTCGGCGATCATTTCGCACTAAAGTATCGCATTTCGTGAGAGCGCCGAAAAATACACACCGCCGCCCGCCTGATTTATATGGATATGGATGTATATAACGTCTGCAACGATTAACACTATACTTATTCTGATTCTGTATTCTGTATTAATGGCTGTCGACGTTCTGCCATTCTCGATATACTAATTTTGTTTGTTGAATGCAGGAGGTCAAAAAGTAAATAAAAATTTATTAAAATATAGCATAGCAAAAATATTATTATTTTCACGGCAGGCGGGTGTGCGCGCACGGGTGGACCTATTGAGGAGCCGCCCCTGTTACTAAGTGAACAACATTTTAATTTTAAGGCATTATTAAATGTTTAATCTTATTATAAGTTCTAAAAGACATTCCTTTGATAAGATTAGCATCAAAATTCGGGCTGATTTCAATATTCAATGCATTATTATTCAACTTAATTTAAATGGAGAATACATGTGACGTATTCCCGCTCCACTCTCTGGTTGGTCGAGAGTTACCAGACAACCTATCTAATCCATAAACCTTGTTACTAAGCGACCTTTGTGTGCTTGTCATATTAACTTTTCCTTATAAAATAAAGCAAACAAAATAGAATTATTTAATTAATTTAATATTTATCAGATAATAATTCTCCATATAATATACATTAACACACTCAGTGATAAAAAGGATATTTTAGGGACATATCAGCTCTTATTTTTTCTAAACGTCAACACGTCTAGATTTGACATGGTTAGAGGAATTTGGAATTAAAACTTTTATTTCCAAATTTCACATATCAGCTGTGATGATCAGTAGTTTTAAAAATTGGTGAACCATATATCGGGAAAAGTGGCATACTGTACTGCATATTTACCTTGCAAAAGTTGAAGCTTCTAGGACAATTTTTTCAGGTGCCCCTAGACACTCAAAGTTTCGCTTGTTTTTTGGTAAAACAACCCAGAGCTCACCACTAGGATGTGGCTGCAAGTCGAGCTCCACCCACCCACCCACTTCCTCAAGTTACAAATTCATAGGTCGGCCTTGAAATAATCGCTCTTACTCTCAACTTTAGGTAATATTTGACGCTCATAAATACGATTTCTAATAAAACCACAAACTGCTAACAACACTTCCGTTACAAGTTTTACGCAACGACAGCTTGGGTGTGACATGGTAGTTTAAAAATACTGATTTCCTTGGAGAGTTCAGTAATCGTTTCCGTCAGATCTTCTGTAGAAAATTTTCGTGTAATTGGAGGCTCTGTTACAGCAACTGCTTGCCAATGTATTAGTTCAGTGTAATCTGTAGCTTCGAAATTAATATTAGGTACTTTAAATTTTCTTACATTAGCTTGTGGGTGGTTTGTTCTTCATTTTTAAATACGTCGCAAGCCTAGTTCCCTAATGTGCAAACGTTCGTCTTTAAGCATACATTAAAGTGTTTTCTGGGTGTGCGAATTAACCGTTGACCTGAATAATTTTGTCAACGATCTGCCTTAAATGTGTGGGGGTAGGTATCAAGATCTCTAAATTAAATTAAATAAATGCAGCGAACCGTACTTCATATCTGGTTTTAGCTTAATAGAAAACCAGATTGTTACATACACTTTTAATATATAGGTTGTTAAAATTTTCAATTTTTCAGATGGGTGTATAATAGTTCCAATGTATAAGCGCAGAATCCTGTTGGAAGTTGTCAGCCATCTTGAATGTGCCAACTGTCCAGGATGCTCTTGAGCTAAACCTTCTGAAATGACTCAATTTTTATTATCGCAACACTCATCTCTAAAAGATATTTCTGGTCAGTGCTTAAAATGTTCGGATCTACTTCTGGAACCACTACGTTAATCTTTTTTAATGAAACAATTGGTAGTTTTCGCAAGTGCCAATTACTCCAATATATCCAGCTGGCCCAGTTGTTTCTCCATCCAAGTGTTTAATTAGGTGGCGAAGTGGTAATTCATTACCGTGCAGCAGGCACAATTATCCACTGTAAGGATTTTCCAGTTTCCACTTCTAGATTACAAATAATGCCGGTGTCTCCTTTGTCTGTTTGAACTAGAGTCTTATCCTTCCTGACGTCGAAAAGGGTTATTATCAAACTAGTGTTGTTCCTTTATTATTTTTCGTGCTAGCTTAGGTTCTCGTCTAATTTTGCTTCTATCGATTATTTTGCTTTTTTCTTCTTTTGAAATTAGTCCAACATCTTTTAGGACGGCGTTAGCTATTATCGCAGCTGGCCTGTCTGAAACCCCGGTACGATCACAGGCTTGGGCTAAGCTCGGTAGAGTTAATCTCATCTGCGAAGTGCCTGGAATTGCCTGACATGTTCTGACATTATCAACTTTATTAACAAAATCTGGGCCATCTTTGGTTCTATTTAGATCGTTTAGGTTGTGATCTTCTTCATTTTCAGGTATTAAAAATGTATTTGGTCCAGAAATCCCAGTTTCTGTTATGATAATACCAGGCTTCGTTACTGTTTCGGTTCGCTTTCTTTCCAGAAAACGTTCAATTTTTTGTTGTTGTAATAACATCAACTGAACCAATAACCATTTTTCTGCCGGTTCTTTGATCTGTTAAAAACTCTCTTTCCCTGAAGGGTATTTTTATTTTGCACTTGCATAACAAAAAGTTAACACATTTACAAGTTGAAATGTCAAAAAGCCTACCTTCTGCAGTTTGTCTAAACTCTGCTTTTTGGTTAAGAGCACTTTACTATTCCCTGACTTTATAGTTTTTTTTTATCTTTCGGACTTTCTCATGATAACTTCTGACTACACGTATGATTTGTTGATCCGAAATTATTGGTATGGAGGATTTCGCTCATATTACTTTAATTTCAGCAAGTAAAATTGTTGATATATGTGTCAATGTAGGCTCTGCTTTATATTGCGAAGCATCCAATAAGGACTGCCGTATCAATATATAGTTTTTCATAACGTCCACGTATCTCGGTAGCACATTGTTTTTAAATTTGGACGGAGCTCCAAACACAGGGCACTTAACGTCTTTCCTCGTTTTTGGCATGTTATTACTTCCACAACGTAAAAAAATATTATTTTTGATATCGTCAAATATATTTCTAACAAAGCACACACGTACAAGCTAAAACCTGTCGTATAACTGACAAAATGATGCCTAGACGAGCCTTTCATGAGTGCGCCCCAGAGCGCCGACTTTAAAGTGGTGGGGGCACCGGTAAACAACAAGCGATCGCCTTCAAATTTTAAAGGCGTTATTAACCCGTTACTACGCCACTTTTCCACATAGAGGAGTTTAAAATTTTAAAAGTTGATATTTTCGCTCCACCCTAAAGATCAGGGGTTTAATTCTATACTGAAGACAGTAATGCCATGTAAAGTCAAATAAAATCCCATTACTTAAAATAGTTATTCCAAAAAAAGCTAGAATACATCAACCATGTGTTGTCTGTTGCAAGCTTCTCCCCAAGGTACCCCACTTGACAGATCTTTTGAAAATGAAAATAGATCACCAGGCGCGCTGTGTATACTGACCGTATGAACTTTTCCTTATAAAAGCAAAGTTAAAAATGTATATTCAATTAATTTAATATTTATCATATAACAATTAAAAGTAAGTTTAGCCAGAGTGTGATTTTTATGTTAATTGAAACAAATATGTTACAGAATAATTTTATGTAACATTTTTGTGTATGTTAAGTAAAAAATCATCTTTAGCTTAAAAATCCCTGAGTTGTTTTGAGTCACATTTGTAAAAAAAATAATTCAGGTAAAAGAGCACATCAAACTGAAAACAAGATACAATTCCGCGAAACTACAATGTTTGTGAATCCTCGTTAAAATTAATTTACCTTAGGGTCATAAAGCTTCTGTTGATCATGATTTAGTGCTCTTAAAACACAGACTCTGTTTAGTGCTTAAAATAGTACCTAATAATAGCAGATAACAGAAACCATAAATGATTCTAAAGTGAAATCAAAATAAACCTTGAAATAAACTGAAACGTAAACGTAAACACGGCTTCGACATAAAGTAAAACAGAATTACTACTCGAAACAAACTAACCATTTTATCTTTTTGTGACGTGTGATGCTAAAAAAGTATTTGCTTGTAAAATGTTAGCTTATAGTTGTATTTACTATGTAATTTCACATATTAAGCTAACTTAAAGTTATTGATTAAACTCATTCCTAAACGTCACACAGTCTTGGATAGATATAATTATGTAAGGGGTACGTTTTTTTTTCATACATATATATATATATATATATATATATATATATATATATATATATATATATATATATATATATATATATATATATATATATATTGAATAATTATATATCAAACGCAACCCTTCGATGACACAAGGTGACAATCCTCTTAGTAAACAATAGAAAATAAATATTTCAAATTACAATTAAAATACAGGGTGTTTCATTTAAAAATTTATAACTTTGTACTGGCACGGCGCGACGGAACACTCTGTAGAATTGTAACTAAATCTAAAATTTTAAGCTAAATGCTTACTAAGATCTACCCAATTTTTACTTTGATACGTCAAAAGTCATAGAATATACTGGACTTTACTTTACGGTAACTTTACCGTAATAATCAATCACCCTGTATATCTATATATATATATATATATATATATATATATATATATATATATATATATACAGGGTGGTCCACTTTGCGGAAAAAGCCCAGTGTTCCATATTAAACTCAGTTTTATCAAACAAGTTTCAACTGAAAGTTATTTCTATCAGTTAGCTGCCTAATTCAAAAATATTTACACAGGATGTTCATTTTCTCCGTGGCAGACCAAACTTACCTTTTTTTAAATAGAATACCCTGTATTTTATATAGTTTTTAAAAAGATGGTATCGCGACAAGCAAATTGATACCCCACTTGATGGGTCTAGGGCCAACCGTTTCAGAGTTCTTCATTTGTTTATTAAACATTTTTGGTCTACTTTGGTGCGTAAATACTTCGATTCTGCACAATGTTTTGGCTGAATATTCAATTGAGTTAATTTTATACACTCCTCACTATAACACAATGCGACATGGTAATTATTAATGTAGCCTGACTCTACAGAGTGTTCAGTTCCACAAAACTTAAATTTTCTCGAGAATTTCAATTAGAACGTCCTGTATATTAGAACGTTTTCGAATGCGGACTTTCATGGGCTTTTCAGCAATACTACATTTGATAACATTATTTTAAAGGGTTTCAAATATATAACGCATTAATTACAAAATTTATCATTTTCCAATATTTATGAAACTTATCTCAAAATCTAAGGGCGGCTTTGACAAGGCCACTTGACATTTGAAAAAGTTACTAAATTATTGAGAGGTAGCTTTCTTAATTACCTGCTTTATTCTTGATATCAGCATGTTTTTTACTGAAGAACATATGTCAATACTGTATGTGATTGCTGAAAGTAATAAAAAATTTTCCTTGGCAAAGAGAATCTATAGGCAGAAATATCCTAATCGACAACAACCTCAGTTGAAAGCATTTAGATTGGTGAAAGCTTGTTTTGATGCATACGGCAGTGTACAGTATCGGGCTCCCGTAAGAAACAAAACTGTTTTAAATGAAGGTACGTCTGTAAACATCATAGCCTTAGTCATTGAAAATCCACATATCAGCCAGTGACAATAAGCTTCAAATTTAAATATCAGTAAAACTTTTGTCCAAAGATGTTTCAAAGAAAACAAATATCACCCATACCATGTTAGAAAAGTTCCAGAGCTGTCTGCAAGCGATAAGCAGCAAATATTGAATTTTTGTATTTGCGCTCTGCAGAAGGACAACCAGGATCCAGGATTTCTTGCAAAAGTGCTATCCACAAATGAAGCAAATTTTTCAAATTGTGCAGGAATTAACATGCACAATTTGCATTATTATGCTGATATAAATCCATATTTTTCTTGGCCAGTGGATCGTCAGAATAGGTGGTCCATAAATTTGTGGGCTGGAATTTTGGGTCCGTATTTAATCGGACCGTATTTTTTCGACGGGGCTCTGAAAAATGATCTACCAGAGCTGTTAGAAGAAATTCCTTTGCAACTCCGGGGTAAAATGTGGTATCAACACGATGGAGCGCCTCCACATTTAACAGGAGCTGTTAGAGCATTTTTAAGCCATAATTTTGAAGAACGATGGATAGATCGACGTGAACCAACCCCTTGACTAATTAACCGACCGTTAAATAGTTAACCGAGTTTTGTGAAACTGCCACCTCAAATACGTTAAGTCAAACATTACAAATTACAAAAGTAACTGCAAGTGCCACAGTGAGAGGTACTCGGTGGCTTGACACGTCAAGACAACGATCCGCAAGACTTCGACAACACCAAGATATTACACAGAGAAATAAAACTGGAAAAAAGAACCTTCCTAGAAACGTGTTATATCCAAGAGCTTGAGACAATTAACTTGACATCTGACACACATAACCTTAGCAATATCTATAGTTTCTTATTATATTTAGGTAAGAAGACATAATCTAATAATGACACTAAAACTGTATTTGCGTGATGTCGCTCACTCCTCATGTAGACAGCTCTGTCGCATTCCGGGCTCTTCCTTCCATCACATCGTGATGTGGGACGTACCATATAATATTTTCTGCCCTTCAGGCCTTTAAGTTACAATTCGATGACATGAAGTAGTACTGTGTTGCTACTTGTGACGCATCTACGCACTGGCAGGTGAGTGGATGTAATAAAAATCTGCCCTCTAAATAAAAAGACTTCTATCGATCTATCTGTATAAAATTAAAAATCATACACTATCATGCTGACCCTATCCTGGTTGGTTACGGATTCTCAGTGCTACAATGTTGTACTTCGGTGCTGGTGTACACCACACCGCGCCCCAACATCTCTTCTCTTTCACCTCATACTGCGAGATTGTGCCCCTGCCTATCTCCTTTCAGGATGTCAAGTTGACTATCATGGATAACATGACATCCCTTATTTTACATACTGTTTCAGTGTTCCTTGAGCCAATGGTTGATGAATCCAAGAGCCGGCTTCCATCCTTGGATGTGGTCTGTGATCTGTCTGCTGGCATGCGTGGCTCATATTATGTCACAATCAAGACGTCAGCTGTCAATCAACGGGACTTCCAATATCTACATGTTGCATCCCTTTTATATAGTTTTTAAAATTTTAACTTCTGACCATGTAACGGCAAATTTTTCAAGATGTGCTGTTGTGTGTTTTGTGTGTTTGTTTAAGATATTTATGAATTGAATATCATAGCCGCAATTCTTAGGATTCTGAAGATGCACCAAAAAGAGTGCAAAATATAAGAGCATGTTTTAGCAAAAGGCTTTATTCAAGGCACCTAAATCTCTTTAGGTCGATGGCCCAGTTTGAAACTTTAAATTTTGGTAACTAAGAGTAACGACCGTTATCCCTATCAGTTTGCTTATATATATATATATATATATATATATATATATATATATATATATATATATATATATATATATATATATATATATATATATATATTCTACTGCTATTGTATACGTAAGCAATTCTAAAGGGGAATTAGTTAAATGCCGTTGTTTTCTGGGCAATGGTAGCCAATCGAACTTCGTCAACAGACAGTTTCTAAATATATTAGGGTTGCATTCTTCAAGAATTCAGATGCCACTTTCCGGTATTAGTGGCACGTCGGTTAATATCTCAAATAAATGCACAATAAATGTATATTCAGGGCAAACAGGGTATAATACTGAAATGCCTTGTTTAGTAATTGAAAAAATCACCGACTGCATACCACAGCAAACAATTGATGTTTCAAAACTCTTAATACCCGCAAATTTACCTCTTGAGTAACCATATTTCAACAAATCGCTTGAAATGGACTTATTATTGGGCGCTGGAATATTTTACGAACTGATATGTGTGGGACAGATGAAATTAGGTCGCAACCAGCCCATATTACAAAAAACTAAATTAGATTGGGTAGTTTCGGGTTCTATGTTTATGGCGAGGTATCAAGAACCCAAACAAAATTGTTTATTTATGCAAAACAATGCAAACTTAAACGAACTAATGGAAATTTTTTGGAAAATCGAAGAAATTTCTTCAAACATTAAGTACACTACAGAAGAATCGGAATGTGAAGAATGTTTTCAGAGGTGTCATACTCCCGATGACGAAGGTAAATTTGTCGTCCACTTGCCAGTTAAGGACACTTATGTGAAACTAGGAAATTCTCTGAAAACTGTGATCAATAGGTTCTACAATTTAGAGCGAAAACTACATAAAAATACTGCACTTGAAGAGAAGTATGTTGCCTTTGTAAATTAGTATGAGGCATTGGGGCATATGACTCAACTAACTGAAGAAGAAATACCTTTAAGTGATATTACATATTATTTGCCACACAATGCCGTTGAAAAAATAGACAGTCTCACGAGTAAACTTCGCATCGTATTTGACACGCCGGCCAAAACTACGACCGGTTTATCCCTTAAGGATGTACTAAAGGTAGGTCCCTCAATTCAGAATAATTTATTTTCAATACTATTGCGATTTAGGGAACATCGATTTGTATTAACTAGGGAAATTGCGAAAATGTATCGCCAGGTAAAGGTCGACTCCTCCAACAATATCTTCAACGTATTGTGTAGCGGGAAAATCCAACTGATGAATGACGTCATTACAGGTTAAACACTTTGACGTATGGTACTGCTCCAGCGTCATTCCTGGGTACGCGTTGCTTGAAACAACTGTCCGTAAAAAACATGAATGCATATCCGCTAGAATCCGCTCTAATAGAGAATGATTTTTACGTTGATGACCTAATCACCGGCTCGAGCGAAATTGAGACTTTAATAATGATTCTAAAGAAGATAACAGACATATTAAGGTTCGACGGATTTGAATTGCGTAAATTTTGTTCTAACGATTCTCGAGTTGTGGCGGGTCTATGCAGCGAGAATAAAATGAATAACTGTATTATTACAGATTCTGAAACCAGAAAGACTCTGGGTGTGGCTTGGAACCCGCAGAGTGATCGCTTTCTATACAGTGCCATTTCACTGAATGCAAATACTAAAATTTCATAAAGCCATATACTCTCGTATATCTCTCAAATCTTTGACCCTTTAGTGCTGCTGGGGCCCATTATAGTACAAGCTGAAATAATTTTACGAAAACTTTGGCAGTTGCGGGTCAATTGGGATGAATCAATTCCACAGGACTTGCATATATCATGGTTAAGTTTTTTAGCGGAAGCGGAAAATATAAATACCATCAGAATACCTAGACATGTAGCCCCAGACAAGGCCTTTGCATTCGAATTACATGGTTTTTGCGACGCGAGTGAGCGTGCATATGGAGCTGCTATATATTTTCGGGCTTACTCAAATAAACCGTCAAGTCGAGAGTAGCACAGATTAAGGCATTATTGTTACCCAGATTGGAATTGTGTGGTGCCCTATATATATATATATATATATATATATATATATATATATATATATATATATATATATATATATATATATATATATATATATATATATATATATATATATATATATATATATATATATATATATATATATATATATCGGCCGACAACCACGACAACAAAATGCTTGAATCGGTCCAGTAATAAGTTTTTTCTCGATTAATTGACAAAGTTGAACTGGCCTTCTGCGCTAACTTCCCCAAAAGTAGGGCACCACACAATATATATATATATATATATATATATATATATATATATATATATATATATATATATATATATATATATATATATATATATATATATTAAATTTAAAAATATATATTGACAACATTATTTGTAGTCAACTATACACATTTTTGATGTTCTTAATTCTTACAACTAATTTATTAAATTTACATTACAAGAATAAACAGATAACAGTGTAACTAATTCTTGAAGGTATATTTGTTTTATTTTAGGTCATTTATTTAAACCCACCATTACCATTTAGTGAGGTTTAAAAGAATAATATTAGGAAAACATTGTGAGCTGTACGACACACTCGCCATCTAGATGACTAATTAAGTAATGTTATCACGACAGCTCTAATAAACGCAAAGTGTTATAGATAAGTACAATGTAAATTAACGCAGGTAACTAGCGAAATTTTTATTATTGTTAACGGACGGAGTAAAATTGATTATGTTAACTCTTAATGTGTACAGTTTAAGAGAACAGAAATTCATTGAATTGACTTTTTTAGGAATTATATATTTTCGTCGAATTCGAAAATTAAATATAATTTGGGAGTTGCCGTTGAAAAAGACAGAATGTGACGTCCTGTTTTTCTTTTAGTTATGCTGTATAAATAAAAAATGTCGGGACGCAGGGAGTGCATTATCGTAGTGATTTTTCATAAGAAATGTACACTATTAGTAAGACATATTTTTAGAATTAACACTTTAAATTCAAACAGACCTTGAAGACTGGGATTAAAGGCCCGAATACAGGCTCATTTGAATTTTTTCGAAAGTGTTATCTCTATGATCAAAAACGATTTTAATTTTGCGTTCTAGCGCCTTTTGAGACAAATGAACAAAACTTAATTTTCTATGAAGCTAGGAAGTTAGAATTTGGTATATCCAGGTACAATAAGTTTCTTTAAAGGAAACTCGTATAACAAATTTCATTAAAGCTATAAAAGCTTTCTAAAACCCAATTCTTCTTTAGAAAGTCAAAGTATCTATCAAATTGTAAACGTGGCAGCTATTTTTCTAACAATAAAAACTTTTTTGAAAACAAATTCTCTTCCTTTTTATCAACAATAAAAAATGTCTGCTGAAATTTATAATTTTAGATTTAAGGGTGACAAAGTTATCCAGGCGTTTTCGGGAAAAATGATATCTTGGTCCAAACGTACTAAACCTGGACACAATTTTTCTACCAAATACTAAGGTTAGCGAAACAAAACAAAACGTTGCATATGCATCGTGCGTGAATAGAACACGCAACGGCCGTGGCTGAGTTGAATTGTGAGCCGAACACACGTTCCCCTCGACCCTCGAGAGCTGTCTAACAAGTGTTTGTTTACACGGTATTATTGCCGTCCTTAAACCTTGATTTTTCCACTGTATGTTACATTTTCCGTCTGAAACTTTACTTGGGGCCATTCAACAAGCTAAAAATATAGTGTATTCTAAAAATGTTTTAAATCTCCCTATTAAAAAGCAATAACTTCTACCATCATATCATTTTTAATTTTATGTCATCTGTCAATCTGACGCCTTGCGAGAGTGTGTTGGATGTACTTTTGCGTAATGGCATGACCACAGTATAAAAAGCAATTGTTTATTATGCTGAATGCTGCGGCATGGTGTTGACAACGGTGTTCGGAATTTTAGTGGCCGAGAGTTGCCGACCGCTAGTTCGTGTAGCACGTTCTATTTGTATTACTTGGTCCTGTAGTATGTATCAATCTACGCATGGCAGCTAACTACTTGGTCTTTATCAGTATTAGACTTGAGCACTTAAGACGTTTCAATTTATGTCTTTCAGATTTTATTTTTCATTTGGAAAAAAACATTAAATTTTATGAAGCAAATTGCTCCAAATTTACAACAGGTTTATTTACACCATCTCTGGCTACGTATAAAGTCTCATTTCTCTTATTTAAATACTACTTTTTGAAATATAGCTTAGAGCAAATATTTTTTTATATTTTTGGAGGAAAAATGTCTGTTATATGTATTTACGAACACATACGCGGTCTTAACAAAATGAAGATATGTTCTCACTTTTGTTAAAATTAGTTAAGTATTTTTTAGTTATCGCTCGGATACATACAAACATACATATATATATATATATATATATATATATATATATATATATATATATATATATATATATATATATATATATATATATATATATATATAGGATACAAGGGAACAGGGTAGTTTCACACATTTTTTTTACTCGCAATAAAACAAAATACACCATTATACAAAAATAAACGAGGTGTTAACAAAATAGAAACCTATTTATCGGGAGATACAATGCTGCTGAAGCAAAGATAGAATGATGCAATTGATAGTTCATCCATTAAATGGATACATGCACGTATATGTGTATATAAGTGATGCAATCAGGTTATATAGGTATAGAAAGGAAATTCATATAAATTCAGGAGATAATTTTCTTTTAAAAGCTAAATAAAGTTTTAAAATGTAGATCATAAATTGGATAACACAAGATCAAATAAAACTCACAAATGTACTGATGGATAAATTAATAAATAAAAGCAAATATATTGTAAAAGAAGATATGTATTAACAATAAGATCTAAAAGTGAAAGGTGACAAAAACCATGAAAGATCCAACGAAATGTGTATACGACAATTAGTAAGTGCGTATAAACGGTGTGAAGTGAACAAGAAAGGCAGATACAGGCAATAATAAATAGAGTTAAATTAGTTTTAACTTATTATGTAACAGTGTTCCTAGATATAAGACGTTGAAATATAATAAAGGTGAATCTAGGTTAGGCAGTTGTCAGTAATGACAGAGAATCATGTTTTTTGAGTAAATAGGTTATGTTACTGTCACAAAATTCTATAAAGGTAGCTTAGCAATGATCAATACAAACATAAATAAGGCTGAATTGAGCATAAAGCCCTAGTGGAAGACATACAGAGGGGCTCGACAGACCTACACAAAGTGAGTTTTTTTTTTATCTACAAAATAACTACTTACATTTTGAGTAAAGACGCTCCAGTCGTATTGTGGAGCTGCATAGAACACATCTCTTCTAAAGAACTCATTCATATTAAATCAAACCGAAGTAAAATATTATCACCTGTATAGAAAGTAAATAAAGCAATGCCCATATTGCTTACAAACAACATAAAACTATAGTTAAAGAATACTCTTCGTGGAGCGCAGGTACAACCTGTATAGCATCAGACAGGAGGTGAAATTGCCTATAGGTTAAGCATCTTGAAATTAGAATATTAAGAATATTTTGATAAACATTTAGTAATTTGTAAAGCTATTGATCAATAGTCCCAAATTTAAAAATAAGAAACCATTCAATTACAAAGATTTGTGGCCAAAACTAGCATTAACTAGATGTTGTGTTTGTGTTTTTTTGTTTTGTTTCTTTAACGTCGGCCTATTTCCGCGACTATGGCCAATCACCGACGCCAGGGAGCATATTCACCTCACTATCCTGGAAATTTTGCCGAACCACTGCCTTTCTGTAAGGAGGGTAGGGATCTTTAACCTGCCCAACATCGCATGGACACGGGACCGACGGCTTTACGCCCCCTCCGAAGGACGGAACGTGCAGATATTCAACTTGCTCAAATACAATGCCAGAACCTCGGTTGAGAGCGAACCTAGTACCCTTCGGTTCAGAGGCACACGTTCTTACACCTGAACCACCGAGGTTCTCATTAACTAGATAATTTGAAATTATAAGATCAATTTTGAATAGTAAGATAATAATTTGTGATTTTTGTTATATATACAATTAGAATAAAGTCAGATTTGTAATTTTATTTAAATCTTTGTTTGATTACTTATTTATCAGTGTATTTGTAGCTATATTCAATAAAAGGGATCAAAGCTTTAGGAGCTTCAGTCGCAAAACATTAAAAAGAAGGAAAAGAGGTTTAGGATTTTGAACTCATTAGGTACCCTGAGGTTAAAAGAGCCGTGTCATCAAAGATAAGATATTCAAGGTAAGAGAAGTTTTCTAATACATATATATGTACATTTGCTAGATATAAGCTGTGTTTTTTAAGAAAATGTCTCTATGACAGAACAGTAAGCATTGTGTTTCTTCCTACTCCAAGGTTACAAAACAATATAAAAAACTAATTTTCTCATACGTTTCTTTATTTCGTTTACTTCATTAAAATACCAATTTACATAAATGCATGCACATTTCTGATAAAATATAGACTTTTCAGAATATAATAAATATTTTTTTAACTATATATACTATAAAACCTCATGTATAATATATATATATATATATATATATATATATATATATATATATATATATATATATATATATATATATATGTATGTATCAAGATTCAAGCGTCCCTTGGATATGGGTTCTAAGGGCTCTAGTTCGCGTTTATTTGAAAAAAAATTCGTAGTCTCACCATCTCTACTAGTGGATTTTCTTATTAGAAATTTACTAAAACGGTTTAAAAATGCCCATTTATGAATAAAAATTGACGGGTCTGAGAGTTTTCTCTATCTTTTTGAAAAAAAATTGAACTTGCAATGAATGTAGTACAACCATTTTGTGTTAAACTTCATCATACTTACGCGCTATAATTGGTCAACTATAATAAACAATTAAACTGAATTAATTACTTTCCGTGTTTAATTAACTTTTCTTACGTTTAATTGAAAATGTTCGCTTTTTCTATTAAAACCTATGACCATTGAACAGATGATCCTTACTATTTGACAGTATACAACAAATACAAGCAATCAGAGAAAATCGTTTTGAAAAACGGACGCTGATTCAAGGACGCAAGCTAAATTGCCCCACATCGAAGTTCATTCATCCGAAAAGCTCCAAGAATAAAGCCTCCCACCGAATTGTTTGGTTATTGATCATGATATTTACAGCTACCAACGTGTCACACAGTCAACGGCTATTGATTGTGCTCACATTAAGCCACCGCAGGGCAACGTTCCCCTTATAATTAGATTTAATTTTCCTAGCCTTTACATTTACCCTGTGACCATTATATTAAACATTAAATTTAATGCTTCTCTTGACAATAATGAAATACATGTTACCATGTTTCCAAATGACGTCTTTACGTATAAACGCCGAGTAAATTATGTATTTCGGTAAACGGTGCGCCTACAGATATTCTGCTTATTTATTGAAATAACGGAAGCGAAAACAATTTACAGTTATAAATGACTGACTAGCGAAAAAAACATTTAAAGTTACACCTAACTCAAGTAAATTTGGTTTGAAATATGCGTATTGTCAATCTTACCCCTCTTCAGATTGTCATGGGCTTTTATCCTGCCAGCTAGCCTACTAATGTATTATAAGTTAAAAAATGTAATCTCTTATCAACCCTGCGGCCTAGATAATGGACCCTGGAGCTTGTGCTGTTGAATTTGATTACCTGCACTTAGTGAAATCCTTGAAAAAGTAACGTGGGTCAAAGTTAAGGTTTTTAGAGTTTAAACGATCATAGACATATTAAATAACGGCTGAGGTAAATCTCTTTGGTTGAATGATAACTTGTTTAACACAAAAAATTCCTCTGAATTTACAATCGCTTCTTACATTTTCCGCAACCGGCATCGCCATTCAAAAGTTAGCAAGAAACTATTGCGAGGCCAAACAGAAAGGCTACATACACCTGTATTTGGTGTGTAACAGTTTCATCAAAATGAAATAACTACACCTGTAATATTCCTACCCAGTTCCGCTACCACTGTTAAATTTATATCACTAAAGTGCATCCCTGCAACATCTACCGGTCGAAAGTAGAGTAACTTAACATTGCATAGCATGTAAGTAATCTATAAAACAAC
This sequence comes from Tillus elongatus, assembly GCA_964006375.1. NCBI lineage: Eukaryota > Metazoa > Arthropoda > Insecta > Coleoptera > Cleridae > Tillus > Tillus elongatus. Next base: position 48,162,046 of record OZ023267.1, on the reverse strand, counting down.
ATTATGTCAATAGCTAAGCGAAATATCGGGTTAGGTGGATCATTCGTTTTTGAAAGTTGGCGTATTGTAACGCTGGCAAAAATGGAATTTTCTTTCCCCTGACATTAAAAAGTGTCCATTTGATTTGGTTAACAGGACGTTGATGGGAAAGCCTATCACGTTGTGTTTTTGTCTTTACTATCTGTTGATTCTGTTTCGTTAGCTGTGAAAAAGACACAGATAGACACTTTTAAAAAGTAGAGGTAAGACAATATATTCCCTAGATTTAGTTGGATATATTTTAATGTCGATATTTCTTTAAAATATATTACAGGGGCCTACCTCGTGGGTGAAAATATTGAATCCCGTTTCCTGCCTGGTAAAACTACTAAAATAAGTACTGTTGTGGGTCGTATATTTGCACATAAAGAACCTCTAATTCCCTTGTCTTTTGAATGGCTGAAGAGGTTTTCTGTGTACGTGGAATAAATAATTCCATTTGAGCTTGGAAGATTTCGGTGACGTTTTGTGAGATATCAGGGGGTCAGGATGAGAGAAGCAGACAGACGCCCATGGAAATGAGGGAAAAGTAATCCTGCATTTTGTCCCAGTTCGCGGAGTTCTAGTGCCAAACGATACGTGGGTGTGATGACTGTGTGACCTCGGGTTGCATTGCTCAGGAAGCAGTGTCCATGCCGTGGTCTGAGCGACCAAGGGGGCGGCGACTGATGTCTTATAACATTCAGGTTATGTAGTAAGAAGGTGATTCAAGGGATTTGAGCTGTTTGTTGGGATGTGAGGAAAGTAAGTAGGTTGCTGAACCATATTGGCTAAAGAATTACTGACTGCGAAGGCCTCCGCTGCTCGCACTTGTGAATCGCTTTTTGAAGATCCTAGCCATTCCTTATTATGGACATTGAAGTCACCAATAATAGTGACCTCGGAGGAAGGATATTCAGAAATCAGTAAATCTGTAATATGCTTAGTTCACTACTGTTCAGGAAATTATTGTTTTATTGGTTTGTTTGTATTTGGTTGTTAGTTTATACCTTATCGGTTTTTAACTGCGTTATTTTCTCGTTATAAATTATATATATATATATATATATATATATATATATATATATATATATATATATATATATATATATATATATATATACAGGGTCGCTGATAAGTCTGGAAACGGTCGATTATCCGGGAAAATATACAAGGTGTCGAAAAAAGTTTTATACAAAAGATTTTGGGTTCTTCAATGTCTACTAGGCGGTGATAATTTTATTTATACAGGGTTGGTCATACAGGCGTGGCACACCAATATTAATTTTTTTTTAATGGAACACCCTATATATTATTCGATATTTCAATCGTCACCAATAATAGTGACATCGGAGGAAGGATATTCAGAAATCAGTAAATCTGTAATATGCTTAGTTCACTACTGTTCAGGAAATTATTGTTTTATTGGTTTGTTTGTATTTGGTTGTTAGTTTATACCTTATCGGTTTTTAACTGCGTTATTTTCTCGTTATAAATTATATATATATATATATATATATATATATATATATATATATATATATATATATATATATATATATATATATATATATATATATATATATATATATATATATATATATATATATATACAGGGTCGCTGATAAGTCTGGAAACGGTCGATTATCCGGGAAAATATACAAGGTGTCGAAAAAAGTTTTATACAAAAGATTTTGGGTTCTTCAATGTCTACTAGGCGGTGATAATTTTATTTATACAGGGTTGGTCATACAGGCGTGGCACACCAATATTAATTTTTTTTTAATGGAACACCCTATATATTATTCGATATTTCAATCGTTCTCTTAATTTTGAGCAACATTTATGAGAAGCATAATGTACCTAAATTCAATCGTTTCCGGGTAAAAAAATAAATAAAAATAAACGCTACTGTTTTTAAAATCTATTGGATGAAGAACAAAAATAAATGAAAAGTAGAATATCTCTTGAAAACAATCTGTGAGTGTGAAAAGAACCGGTTGCGATGTTTTTAACATTGTTTGGAATCCCAAGATAAGATAAGATGCCCATAAGAAACGCAGTATTATTCTTTTGTTTTAAAATGTTTCCAGGACAACGAATGTCAAACATTCATTCAGTGTCAACAGTTTTGAAACATTAGTAATTTAGTGTCAACAGTTTTTGTGCAAAATGGCAAGTTTAAGTGAAACCGAACGTATCGAAATTTTAATGATGATAGGGTACGGTGATAGAACACGAAGTTTTGCTCAAGTGGTGATTATGTTCAATGAGTTGCATCCTGAGCGGGAATCGATCTCCAAATCCACAGTTTCGAAAACTTTGCATCGTTTTCACGAAACTGGCGGTATCAAGGATAAACCTAGAACTGGAAGGCCAGTAACCGTTACAAATGAAGAAAATTCTTTGAATGTAATATTGGATGTGGTGGAAAATCCGAAAACTTCGGCACAGCAATTGGCTTTAAATCACAATATGAGTCGATATTCAATTCAAAAGATTACGAAGCGGGAAAAGTTCCGTCCATATAAAATTCATTTATTGCAAGAACTGAGTGAAGACGATTTTGATCGCAGAATCGAGTTCTGTGAACTTATTATGGAGAAGTTACGCCAAAATTTTAACTTTGCCAACCACATTTTGTTTTCCGACGAATCTACATTTTGTTTGAATGGAAAAGTCAACCGACACAACTGTAGGTACTGGTCAGACGAAAACCCACATTGGATGGAACAAATTCACACCCAAAGACCGCAAAAAGTAAATGTTTGGTGTGCTATTATTGGTGGACATATCATAGGACCTTATTTTATACACGGTAATTTGAACTCTGCTCGATATTTGACACTTTTGCAAGAATCAACTGTTCCAGACGTTAGTCGATTATTTCCGAACAATAACGACCCAAATCTACCAGCGGAAGAAATATGGTTTCAGCAGGATGGGGCACCCCCTCATTTTGGAATTGAGGTACGGGAATATCTGAATCAAACCTTTCCTGGCAGATGGATAGGGCGCAGGGGAATTATTGAATGGCCAGCTAGGTCTCCCGACATGACGCCGCTTGACTTTTTTTTGTGGGGTCATGTAAAAAATTTAATTTACCAAAATAGACCGCAGAATATTGAAGAGTTGCAAGCAAGGATTGTGCATGAAATTAATAACATTCCTCAAAACGCTCTTGTAAATGCAGTGCAATGTTTTGTTAAGCGAATTCATTATTGTCAGGAGGTCAATAAAGAACACTTTGAACATCTTATAAAATAGGATTTCAAACAATGTTAAAAACATCGCAACCGGTTCTTTTCACACTCACAGATTGTTTTCAAGAGATATTCTACTTTTCATTTATTTTTGTTCTTCATCCAATAGATTTTAAAAACAATAGCGTTTATTTTTATTTATTTTTTTACCCGGAAACGATTGAGTTTATGTACATCATGCTTCTGATAAATGTTGCTCAAAATTAAGAGAAGAATTGAAATATCGAATAATATATAGGGTGTTCCATTAAAAAAAAATTAATATTGGTGTGCCACGCCTGTATGACCAACCCTGTATAAATGAAATTATCACCGCCTAGTAGACATTGAAGAACCCAAAAACTTTTGTATAAAACTTTTTTCGACACCTTGTATATTTTCCCGGATAATCGACCGTTTCCAGACTTATCAGCGACCCTGTATATATATATATATATATATATATATATATATATATATATATATATATATATATATATATATATATATATATATATATATATATATATATATATATATGTAGACAACCAATAACTCAAAAAATAATTATTTGCATGAAACTCGGCAAGTGCCTTTCTTTTATTAATGGCTTGGATGAGTTAGTAATCCAGGAAAATCGGACAAGTTGTTCCGGAAAATTTGTTTTTTTCGAAAAAAAAAATTTCTTCAAAAACTACAAAGCTATTTTAACGAAATTTGGTAAGTATGTTTCCCGGGGAAAGACATAAGTACGTACCACAATTCAACTTTTTAGGTTTATAGCAAATGGAGTTATTCAAATTTGAAGCATTTAATGAAAATTCACTACCATAACGCACTTACTGCGTTACGAACTTTTTTACATATACGTTAACAACACTTTTCCTTATATATATTTTTTTTGTTGGGTTCTGTTTAAATAAATGGATCATAGTAATAATAAACTGTCAGACTGAGTCAAAAATATCAAAATTGTCGTGCTTGAATACAATATTTCAAACGAATATTGGTGTTTTGAAAAATAAGCTTGCTACTAAATTAAAACGAGGACCCTATAGTACATGAACAAATGTTGGCTGGCTGCTAAATAGAGACTGAAAAGTCTATAAAGTTAAGTTACATATACCAAATTGGTTTGGCATCTACTTATATTTGGACTTATTTAATACTAAAATTGGGATATAGCTAACATACTGTATAATTTTCAAACAAATAACTAGAATATATATATATATATATATATATATATATATATATATATATATATATATATATATATATATATATATATATATATATATATATATATATATGTAAGTTTTATCCCATTTACCCACCTTTGCATATTATTCTAGGTTTTTGATTTACATTTCTTCTCCACAATTTCAGTTTTATACAACATACGTTAACTTTATGACTCGTATGCAACATATATATGTTTCCTCCTCGGAGTTGAAGATTCAGGGTATTTAATTTCTGGAATATGTAGACCAAGTAGCTCAATTTTATCACAAATAAATCATATCGAAACTCTCATCGGTGCATCTTCCGACTCATATTGTCCACTCTATGTGTACCTTGTTATCATTTAAGATACCAAATTATGCGAGTGCTGTTGCTTTGAGTTTTATTCGTTTGCAGAATAGTAGTTTTTATACTACGGACATACCATCACAACATCGAGCATAGGCAATTAATTACATTAGCATCTTTATTGCTATTTGTTGACTCATCAGGCTGAATTGAAAAAAAAGTTGTCACGAACTACCTGAAGAGCCGATGCTGTACATCTTCAGCTATATCACGAATTCGAAGGAATTCGAAAGGACTGCAATTCTTTGGAAAATGTATCCCCAACAGTTTATACGATCTCAATTGAAGCTGGCAAAACAAGTTTTTCAACGGTTGTTTACATCTGGGTATTTGATATGAAACTTTGTAAGAGGCAAGTAAAGCTTTTTCATTCACAAAGTTTTTTCTTATTTTAGCTTTTCATTTCATTTTAAGTGTAACTCAAAGAATTCTCAGCGTTTGCTAAGATACTCTCTAAGAAGCGTTTCCAAATATCGTTTAAGCTTACTAGGTTGCATGCTGCCTGCTGCTAACATTTTTGAGCAAATGACACACAGGGCCCTTTCTTCTTCATTTACTTCAGTGCTGGTAAAACCATAGTTTTAATATTCCTAAGAATATCATTTTAATTTTTGTTTCAGAAACACTTTCGTCTGTGCACTTGTGGATGATTCATATCGTCAAATACTCCCTTACGACCACTTAATAATTTATCCATGATTCTGTATACACTGTATAAATCTACTTTTACTTGAATATCGTGAATTTCAGTTACCACGCAAATTACAACCTACACATTTACGGTAGAATGATAAATTCGACCGAGACTGGATGAAACTGGACAATATTAAGCATTTAAATACGCCGCGCAGACGTCCTAGAATGTTCGAAACAAATCGGAAGTTCTCGAGGATACGCAAGAATGTCCGATTGAATGGACGTAAGACGGGGTGGGGGATTGGAATTGTAATTGAAAATTGTGTTGCAAATACTAAAAATTTGTAAAACGCTGGCCTATAGAGACACATACTTTAAAAAAAGGGCATTATAATAAGTTAATACATTTATTTAACCCCTTGCTGCATAATGAGTCATATATGGTACAATATCAATTTTCAGATTTTTCCACTACGTGTGGATTAAAAAATTGTCTTTTTAGTGCATACTGGGTCATTATGACACAAAGTAGCCATTTCTGGCACTACAGAGCCATCTAGTAGTGATATGGTAAAGTTCCATCAATAAATTATGTCATGGCCGCATTCGAGTCGATTGTTTCAAGTGATGTGATAATTGTGAACTGTTTCAAACAAGTTTATGTGCGATTTTAGCTCTGAAAAAAAATATTATTGTGGAGGGTAACAACATCAGAAACTGCTTAGACAGGTAAACAACTATATTTTTTGAAATTCATTGTATTTTGTCAAAAAATGTTTTTGTGCCTTATATGGTACAACATGCTGTTTCCTGCAAAAACGTCAGTGAACATATATGGCACAATATGCACTTCGGATGTCACTTTAATTCATACTCGTTATTTCTGTTTATTTTAGACTAACATTACGCATCCAGAAAAATTAAATGAGCTTCAAAATGTAAAAGTTTTTGGTATACTAGAGGATAGCTAAATACTTCCAGATTATGAAAACGAACCTGTTCTATTGGCCTTTAAACAAGATGATGAAGCATAAACTAAAAATTACCCCCAACCAGGTATAATTTTTTCTGAAACACGTCGGATGGCGATGAAACTATGCCCTTAAATATGCTGCGCAGAAAGCTAAAAAGTAAAGTTAGAAACGAGGTTAAAAAACAAAATAGCCACATCTGGAAAGAAGCCAACTTACTTACCACAGAAGATATATCATTTCTTGGGTCGGTAGATGTTCCCCGTGCACTAAAGGGCATAGATTTTCCATATGTATTTTTTAAATTTTTGTTTGTAAAGAAGTGGTACGTGATATTTTTCACTAAAGTATTTTTTACTCTGTGGGGGAGAAGCTAGAAAAACCAATGCAATTTACTGAAAAAGAATGTGAACAATTTATTGGAACATGCATTTATATGACGATTGTGCCTAATGCCATACATTATTGAAGTTCTCATCTAAACCACCGATTAGTTTCTGATATTATGTCAAGCAATAGGTGGGACGAGATAAAACTCTATCTACATTTTTTCAATAACAATTATGCTATCGCACCTGAAAATCCAGGACATGGCAAACTCTTCAAAATCAGACCATTGAGTGATTGCTCAAAGTGCTAAAAGAGAAATATCTGGCCATGGATGAGCAAATTATTCCAACAAAAGCCCTTACATCTGTAAAACAATATAACCCACAAAAACCTCATAAATGACACCATAAAGCCTGAGTAAGCGGATTTTCATATGACTACAAAACTTTTACCAAAGCAATTGAATCCCCGATGATTATCCCGATTCAGGCCTGAGCTCAAATGTAGTTTTGCGATTATCCCAAACAGTACCTAGACATAAAAATCACAAAATCTTTTTCGATAATTGGTTCAATAGTGTACCGTTGCAATGTTTTTAACAATACAAGGCTTACATCCATTGGCTACAGTGAGACTAAATCGGGTATCCAATGTCAACATGCCTAAAGAGTCATAATTGAAAAAAAAATCGAGGGTATATGTTGGAAAAAGTGTCTGAGATTGATGGCACTAAAATTTCTCTAATTTTTTAGTATGATAACAAGGCAGTAAGTATCATAGCCACATATGTGGGAAGCTTGACTACGACAGAGTTCAAACGATTTTCGAAGAAAGATAACGCTCACGTAATGGTCCGATATCCAAAAGCTATTACAGTCTACAATCATTCTATGGGTGGGGTAGATTTGCTAGGCTCCATCCTGAGGTATTATAGAATAAAATTTCGGTCAAAAAAATGGTATATTCGCATTTTTTCCACCTCGTGGATCTCATGGCAGTAAACGCATGGATCTTGTGGAGAAGAAGTGACCCTGAAGGTAACTTAGCTTTAGCAGATTTCAAAATGGTTGTTGCAGAATGTCTCTGCAAAGCACATAAATCAATGTCCAAAAAGAAAGGTCGCCGTGGTGCATCTTGGGAAAATATTCTAAAAAAGACCAAAAAGAGGACCGTCATGTGAATTCCCCATTGAAGATGTTATAATAGATGGTTACAATCATCTTCATATATGGTCCAAAGAGAGGCAACGTTGCAAGTATCTGTGTGGTGCCAAAACTTGCATACAGTGTGAAAAGTCTAAAACTTTCCTTTACTTAAATAAGGATAGAACTTGTTTCTATATGTTTCACACTACTTAAAATCATGTTCACATGTATAAAAATATTATATTGTTAACAGAATATAAGGTTATGTTTTATAAAATAAAAGTAATTTTCTTTTAAATTTTGTCTTCGTTCCTCATTGTGCCATATATGGAACCATTTTTTTTTTAATTTGTAATAAAATTTTAATAAAACTTCATAATATTTTTTTATTATCTATTAGTGCCGTATTTAGAAATAATTAAGTATTAAGAAATAATAGTCATAATAAATAGTCATATTTCTGTGTATATTTCTAATATAACAAATGTCATATAAGTACATGAAAAATGAAATAGTTATGTATTACATAAGTATAAAAAAATTCTAACTCTACTTAAAACAACGTAAATGAGTTTCAATACATTTTTTTAAATTTGTTAACGACAAAATAATTTAAATAGGTAAACAAAGTAGACTTTTTAAATTTATTCATCGCCTGCAACAGGTTGTATTGATATGGGTAACTTTTTCGAAAAATTTAATCTGTTATTAAGCATAATTCCACTAAGTTTGGTTGATAAAGTATCCTTTGTTTCTTGACTTACACCACGACATTTTGCCTTACAGTTTGGCTTCGAAATTTTACCTAACTTCATATGCTGTGCTTGCAGAAAGTTTAGTTCTGTTATATCATGCTTTCCACGATTGAATATCACTGCACCATATCGCCTAAATATGGTCTCGGATTCGTTTTTCTTAATTTATATTGCGAGGTCTTATCTTCCCACTTAAAAAAGTGATTAAGTTTCACTTCTATCAATGTAACTCTAGACGAGTTTGCTCTTTGCATCGCTTCTTTGAAATCTTCAAAATCAAACACTTTCTTCATCCGCCTCAGGGACTGTTCTACCTGGTGATGAAATGCATCAGCCAACATAAATGTATGTCATGGTTCGAAGTATTTGAGAGTAAGAGACTTTAATGCAAGTTCTTCTGTACTTACTATATACACACAAAAATTGAAAAGGGTCCAGAATCCGTCATGTTCCAAAATTAAAAACTAATATTTGTACGATGATTTTCAGAAATGATTTTGGTGCATTGTTTCTTACATTTGATTCCATGTGCTATTTTAAGGGAATGTTTCATTATTTTCTCTCCTAGTTTTTTACTTTACTTTTTTACATCATCTAATGAAACGGTGAACCTCTGTCCTGTTTTTGTATATATATATATATATATATATATATATATATATATATATATATATATATATATATATATATATATATATATATATATATATATATATATTAGCCATTCTGATTTCATATTGCTGAATCGAAGCATCAATCATGTTATTAATTAGTTCAGTTACAAAGTCAGTGTCAGGAAAAGAGCTACTAAGGTTAAAGTTTACATTGTTTGCTGCTGGACAAATAACTATATTTTCTAGGATGTTAATGGAACGCATCTCCAATTTAATGGTTTCGGTTTATGTTTCTAAACTTGATGTATCTGATGAAGGCAACTTATAGTCTGCATCATCATTTTTTTAATTTATTGCTCGTGCTTTAGTATGGATAACTTTAAATGTAGCAATTTTATTGGCCAACTCTTTGTTTATTAAAGATAGTTGCACCATTCGCGTAGTCCTACTACTAAACTTGGTCGGGTCCATTATCTAAAATGTAGAACATTTATTAAAATAAAATAAAATCTTAAATTTAAATTTTTAAAATAAAAAAAATAAAATTTTAAATTTTATTTAAATAAAATGTAGAACATTTATTTTTAAAAGATGTTCGTATAAGATTTACGACCCAATGAGACCATGGCGTTTAGATGACATGAAAAATTAGAAACTAAAGAAATTGTGTGACACCTGTAAGTAGATCTAAAAGTAGAAAAAAATTGTAAAGAATAAATATGCGCTCACCTCAAGTCATTCTAAAGGTATACCCTCTAACTGGAGGGTAGTAATCTTACGCGTACACGGCGTGTGCAAAAAAAATCATGTTGTATATTTTAAAATCAATTAAACTACATTGGTAAACTCGGCTGAGCCAATTCAACAAAATTAGGACTTCTTTTGTGGCATTTATATAATAAATAAGTTACAACATGTTTTTTCTAACACTTAAGTAGTTCTAAATAACACTAACATTAAGTAAAAACAGTAAATAACCACAGTAACTATCTTTTAAACAATATAAATCAGCGATGAGTGCCAGGAACCACGCATTTGATTATTTTTAGGTTAGGTTATTAACTTTTGTGACTCACACGTTAAAAAGCGCGCCATAGACATTGTTAAGTAGATTTGGCGTATTTACTGCTATGTTAATCATTTATGTCGTATGTACAAAGTGTTAAGGGAATTTGTCATATCTACGTGTAGATACGACACAAAGGCTTAATACGTTGTAGTTTGGACGTTTTGTATTAACAATGTGGCTACAATTGTGCTTACGACATCTGAAAATGATATTCCTTTGGTTGTTTCTGCGGTAATTACGACATATAAGCTTAACAAATAGATGCATAAGCTTAATCTGAAGTGATACGTCAAAATATCTCAAATTTCATTAAAGTTGCAGTTACGACGTTTATCCTTAACAGGGCAGAATATATACTGTTGCTAATTCGCCACCTATCAATTGAGGTAAACTTGATTTTCTTGCTTTAAGCACTGTTCATTGAAAGATCCAAAATACATGAATATTTTAGAGCCTCGGTGGTTAGAGTGGTAAGAACGTGTGCCTCTGATCCGAAGGGGACTGGGTTCGATCCCAAGGTTCTTCTTTTCAGTATAAACTGTAACATTAACATCAACACATCGATGTTGTGGCATTGCATTTGGGCAAGTTGAATGCCTGCACGTTCCGCCTTTCGGAGTGGGTGTAAAGCCGTCGGTCCCGTGTCCATGCAATATTGGGCACGCTAAACATCCCTACCCTCCTTACAGAAGGGCGGGGGTTCGGCACAATTTCCAGGATAGTGAGGTGAAACTGCTCCCTGGCGTCGGTGATTGTCCATAGTAGCGAAAATAGACCGACGTTAAAGAAAAAAATACATGAATGTTAATTAAACTTTTGCTCAAAAAAATATTTTCGCAAATACAATCTAACCTATGTTATTTTGCTTAACGTGAAGTTTCCAAAAAGGATTCACTCTATTCGTGTAACTCTACTTTACAAGTGTTAACAACACATGTAACTCTACTTTACAAGCGAACAGCAGCCATACATTTCTTTGCAAAGAGCTCATACAATACATTTTTATGTCACATTCTCCCCTGCATTCGCACTTGTAACATAATATATCTCACTCCACTTGAAATGAGTTTTAAGAGCATCCTCCATTTAATGTTATTTATCACGACATATATCACCACCAACAGCAAAGATTTTTCTTCCGGAATTATAACGCTACCTGACAAATTGTGCGAAATATACATTTTTCCTCATACGAGTGTTATCATACATACATTTAGGGGCTTCTGCAAACCAAGTTTTCCTCAAATGTGAGAAGTATTTGAGTCTTAGAGAATTTTCGCAGTAAAAATTCAGGCATTGGCAAATCTTTGTTTAAAATAAGCCCAAACCAATATCAGTGATCGTTTTAAATTTGTATACACCTTTCCCGCTCTATATATTTTCTCTCTGCCGCTTACCCTTCGCCCCCTCCCCTTTCTTATATGTTTCTCTTTTCTCCCTACCTCTTTCTTTCTGTCTTATTTTGGATAAAAAACCTACAAATATCAAAACCGTAATATTCATTTTTAACACCAAAAAAATGTTACAAAGCTCTCAGATGCCCCCCTTTCAAAGTAGTTCCCCACTTCAATCACTTTAAAAAAACGTGCTAATAATTAGGATGATGATTTAAAATTTAAGTCAATATTGTGTAGTTTTAAATAAAGATTTTTTAGCGGCTTTTCTGACATTTTTACGGTTACTCAGCTAGCTAAAAACAATGATGTTGATCAATTAAGAGAATAAAAAGCTAACTAAAGCAGATACTTACTTTTTTTGGGTTAATTTTGACCAAACCTTAAATTTTTCAGAGCTTTAGTACAAAATTCTGACACTTTAGATCGATAACTATTAATTCGGCATCTCGATATCGCTATAATTGTCCTGCTGATGAGCTTAATAAAACTTGGTTAGGAAGTTTTGTTCAACAACAAACAGAAGTAAAACAACAATAGTTTTTGTTAATTATTTAAAAAATAAACAGTGAGATAACTGTGAATTTGTCAATGTCGACAATAAATCAGTTGTTTTGAACTGAGCTTCAAAATGTGTCTTATATGGATGTTCTTAAATATATCAATATATATTATTTATGTTTAGTTTTACCGCGCAAATTTAGGTTGTAAGACTGCAGCCTTGTATGTCACAAGCAAGGTGGCACAACTGCAGTGTATTGTACGCATGTCCCATCCCTCGAAGAGAGGGTAGCTGCAATGTTCAAGACCTGGACAGGGCCTATTCATTCATCAAACCAGCTTCGAAAAGCTTCTCCATCTGCACTTCTGCCCCGAGTGCATTTGATTTGTACACGAGCACGCGTTGTGCTATTACACGTTCAGCCTATATATATATATATATATATATATATATATATATATATATATATATATATATATATATATATATATATATATATATATATAATGCATATCATTAGTATATAGGTTATATGGCTTTAAAGCCTATTCGTTCAACACATCAGCTTCGAAGAGCTTCTGCACCGAGTGCATTTGTGGTATTACACGTATATCAATAGTATATAGTTTTTATTGTGTTTAAATATATAATTAAGTATTTCGAAGAGATTTTATTCCATAACAAGATACAGTCCATTTAATTACGTAAGTAGCGGTAACTACAATCCACGAACCATACACGACAATAACAATTTATCTGGCCAGCTAGGTTAGTTTATTTGTCGTAATTGCATGCCCTGCTCCAAAATAAAATAAATCGGAGCCTAATGCTCCTTGTTTTATTAGTGAATTTTCTTAAAAAAATTCACTAATGAGGAGATCCCGACTTTTGAATTTTGAAAAAATTTCTTCAAATGAGCGCTAATTAGGCCCCCCAGAACACATATCCGGGGTCAGTTTCAATTTTTATATGTTTATATATATATATATATATATATATATATATATATATATATATATATATATATATATATATATATATATATATATATATATATTTATATATATATATATATATATATATATATGTATATATATATATATATATATATATATATATATATATATATATATATATATATATATATATATATATATATATATATATATCACACCGATAACTCAAAAAATAATGGTCCGATTTTGATTAAATTTGGTGAATAAATTCCTTTTGCAAATGGCTTGGATGAGTTCGTTAGCCACGAAAATCTGCCTAGGTTTTCCCGGAAAATTTTGTGTTTTCTTTCGAAAAAAAATTATATCTCCGAAATTAACAAAATAAGGGCAACCAAATTTGGTACGCGGGTTTAAATCCTTATAGGTAAGCTATCTACCAAAATTTAGCTATGTAGGTCAAAAGACAAAAAAGTTATAGGCATTTAAAGAAAAATAAATTGGGGTTTTCTTCAAAACGTCAAAGTTGCGATATAAAACGTCAAAATCGGCAACATTTAGGCAAATAACGTGAATCTAATACGGGCTATGGGAATCAAATGTCTCAAGAAGGATGTTTTACAAACCCTGAAGTCTTAGTTTCCACCGTCATTGTCCTTCAATTTACTAAAATGTTTCCAGAAAATTCATTTCAAATAGACCCTTGTTTTAGCTATAGAGTTTATCGTTTAATGGTATATAATTTTTGTCGAATTTTCGTAAAAAATCAATAAAGCCCAATATATCCGTTATTATACAAGATATGAAAAATATCTTTATACATTAATTATAGGGTGTCTTGAGCTACATCTTCAAAAAATATTTCTACCATCACAGGGTGGCCCAAAAGTCGTCGGTGATACAAATTTTCTTTTTTTTTAATCAAACACGCCTTATGTTATTGCATTTTTGCATTTTCCATCGAAATATAATGCATGTTTGTAAAAGAGAAATTCCGGATGCAGCAAGTGCGTTATGGTAGCGAATTTTGATCAAATGCTTCATATTTGTATTGGCCAATTTGCTATTAACCTATAAGGTTTACCAAGAAACGAGTTTTTCCAGGAACACTTTAAGTTTACTTTAAGAAATGTTTGTACATTTTCACACAATAAAGTTATTTTTATGAAACATGGCACATTGTTTTTACTATATAGGTTATACTGGTAACCGAAATTGATGCCTCTTTTCTTAAATTAAAAGAAAAACACATATTTGCAATAAAAAACATTTTTATGAAAATTCACTACCATAACGCACTTGCTGCGTCCCGAGTTTTTTTAAATATATAGTTGAACTTGAAACAACCAAGAGAATAAAATATTTTAGATTTTACTCAGACAAAAAAAATACATGACTGTATGATGTTTGTTTTATTATTAAAAAGACCGATTTCAATTTTTATTGGCAGCACTTCTTAAATCAATAATGTAAGCTTTAATAGTTTATTTAGTTACAGAAATTATTGCAAGCAATTTCAGATTATAACTTAAGTAAAAAAGGGTACTGTTAAATCATTATAATGTAACAATTTTAGCAATGTCGTTTTAAAAGCACAGTTCAAAAAAAAATGAACGGTTGCTAAGTGGTCTTTACTCTTCTTCAGAAAAATTTCAGATCCAGATTTAGATTCATTCAGTTTTAAAAAGAGTCATTTGTATTCCCCTGCTTAAATACCCATTTGTTATCATAATGTAAAGCTGGCCTCAAATTTCAAATCCTAGACAATTTTCCAGAAATTATTAAACCAAGCCAGAAATTGGAATTCATAACTCCAACGTGAAAATGGATGACGGAAGGTTACCGATTTTGATTTGACAACAAATTTCGACAATATTGAGTAGCTCTAGCACGACATTAAATATTCATTATTTAATTTTTAACTCTTGCCCGTACACCTCTGTAATTAAGAAAAATGCTCGGGACGCAGCAATTGCGTTATTGTAGTGAATTTTCATAATAATAATATATTAGAGTGATTGAGCCTTATACTAAAGGTTTTAAAACGTTATTTAATTTAATTAAGAGCGGTAAAAAATAGGGTGAAGAAGGTCAAGCAAAAACATGACCCCTAACGTAAATATTTATACAGTAATTTGGATACAAAACTCAAAAAAAGCAGTTTATAAACAGGAAATATACTTAACAAAAATACACTAGAAAGCGGAATATAAAAATATTCCTGTGGTTCATGCATTGGGTTTGATTGTATGCATGCAGAAGGGGAAGAATAACTCCCAGGACGAAGAGTTCTGCTCCCTTACCCAAAACCACGGGGGTTCTCCTTCCCCTTGTGCATGCATAAAATTACCTTCAAAGCATAAGGCACAAGAAACTTTTCTTGGGAGCAACCCCCAAGAAAGTTACCGGACCCGCGCGAATATGGGTGTTGTGCGGGGCAGACAGGGTTTAAAGGAAGTATGGCTGCAAAATGTGAAAAACGCATCTTTTCTAAATTTAGGGAAATCTTTTGCTGATCTTAATGTTGGGCTTAAAGTTAAAGATAAAGACAAACCTGTTGTGCCTTATTCTAGTATTCTTAAGAATAATACCAGGCATGCAGTGATTAAACCAAAAAATGAGTCTCAAGCTGTAAAGGTGACAAAAGCACATATTCTAAAAAATGTCAATCCAGCGGATGCTGGTATTCAGCTGACTAAAGTGAAGCATATGCAGAACGTAGCTCTTCTTGTTGGATGCGAACGTGGTGAGGATAACGAGAAGTTCAAGAGATTGGTAGAGGAAAGGCTTTCTACGTCATATACTGTGAGTGAAGTCATCCCCGTATAAAAATTTTTGGGATATCAAATGACTTTGATAAATCAAATTTTTTGAACTGTTTTGTCAAATTTTAATGCAAGCCTTTTGAGCACTGATTCTTCACCAAGGTTACTAAAGTTTTGGAATATGAAAAAAAGGAATGTCAGAATGCAAGCTCTGTTGGAGATAGGTATACGGTGATATAATACGGTGCTAGGAGCTGGACGTGTGTTTGTTGGTTATGAAAGCTGCTCTGTCTTTGACGCGGTGGAAATTTCGAGGTGTTGCAGGTGGAGCCGTCTTGGATACATGTGTCTAGATTCTGTAGGGCCAGTAAATGTTGTCCTAGGTGTACGGGTGATCAAGAATTATTGGATTGTACAGACCGCTGTTAAATGTATTAATTGTATTGAGTCCGGCGCTGTAAGCTCTGAGGGTGACCACGCAGCATTGGATCCCAAATGCCCAGCTGACTATGATGAGTTTAGGAGGTTAGGTTCTGAGCTTAAGGATTTGTTGAACACTGAACATAATAATTACCTCATGGCTGTGAAGTTTCAGTCTCTAATAACCCAAAGAAGTTCTGGTCATTTCTGAACTCTAAGAAGCAACATAATTCTCTTCCCAAAACAATGGAGTATAATGGTCTCAACTTGCATCGATCTTATGAGATTGCTAATAGTTTTGCTGATTGTTTTCAGCCTACATTTTTTATAAATGTTTGATGTGCCGTTTTTAATGGTCATTTAATTGTATACAATAATAATAATAACACCACAGTAGACAAACTCTGCACCCAGAAGTTTTTGACACGTATAGACAAAGGACACCACTCATAACTCATCAGAAGCCGACCATTCCACATTCGAGTGAAAAAGACCGATTGTTCGACTGCCGCACTCGAAACTGCGACCTCTTAGTCAAATTCTAGAGGTTATTCACCTCGCGAACTGAGCTATTCAGCCTGCTCGACCATACATTCTTCTTACGCTAACAAGTGACATTGCCCAAGTAACCTACATATGCAGATGAAGTATGTAGTGTGATGAAGCATTATTTTCTATTGATCTATTGTACAGAACGTGTAATTACTAATTAAATAATTAATTAAATAGAGAATAACAAAATACGAACTATATAAATATTTGGTAAAATATTTTCACCATAAAATATTTTAAAGCGATTTATATTTAATTAAATGTGTATTTCATATGTATTATCTTATCCAGCCGTAATAAAGTGATAAAATTCCAAACATCGCGGAGATTTTTTCCGTCTGTGAAATTCATATAAAAGACGACGCAACACAGGGTAGAGACAGTATTGGTAATCCCGCTAGTAATCAAAAACAGTGAGTCGTCACCAGCCCGTAAGAAACCGTACCGATTCCGATTCCGCTTTCTGTCCGAGTGCACCCGGTCTGGCTAATTTCGATATACAAACAACTTATCATAGGTGAGACATTATTCATTTTAATTAATTCATATTTTCTAGCGAATTTCAAATTTTGAAATAATCACGCTTTTCAGTCCACATCTCCGCAATTCCCGTATGTTAGATTGTCTTGCATTATTTGTACTATGTATGAAGTCTGAGACTCGCGTTAGATATGGACTAGCAGCCTTAACTCACTTGTAATATTTAGTAGAAAATTTCAAAATCGTTACTTCTTTATAAGCAAAGAAATTTTCTGATTTGCTAAAAAGTGAAGTTAGGAATGCTAAAAAATAATGATATAGGTCTCTAAAAAATAATCAACTAAAAATATGCACCCCTCAGGATATGTTAGCTTTTCCGTCTTTAATGTTTACCATGCGCTTTTGTTTACGTTTCAGATCAAGTCGACATTCGCTTAAATCACGACAAATGAAATCCATAAAAAATTCAGGTGACTTCAAAGCTTGTGACTAACGTTAGAGTTTTCAAGGAAGGAAAATCCTGTAACAGCGTCGTGTTTTTTTAGGATGCTTATTTCCTACCCAGTTCCTCATCATTACGTATTATAATCTTCTCTACTATGCCTGATGTCTACAAAATGTTAACTTGAAAAAAAAAAACAAGTTTTATATAATTATTTCTACCACGAAAAAAGAACAAATAGCATCATTTTTGTAAAAAAAAGGCTGCTGTAAACATATTATGTTTTTTACCATTAAATAAAAGACACACCTTTATTTTTTTCAACATTGGTCTATTTCCGTGACTACGGCCGATCACCGATGGCAGGGGGCAGTTTCATCTTACTATGCTGGATATTTTACTGAACCCCCGTCTTTTTGTAAGGAGGGTAGGGATATTTAACATGCCCAACATGACATGGTACACGGAAACGACGGCTTTACGATTAAACCTTCTAACCAATAAATAATTGTGACAAAATAAACAGTTTCTTCTTGACTTGTGACTTGCCAATCGTTTTGTAAAATGCTGTTTACAAAAGGTTTACATGTGGTAGCGAAATTATTTCAAATTCTAAGAACTAAATCTTTCGTTAGCATCGACACTTTAAGTTTGGTATGTATATAGGATTTTATTAAAGCCACATGTGTACCAATTTTCATCAAAATAGTTTTATTATTTTTGGAAGTACAACTGTTGCGATTGGGCTGATTAACGAACTTACACAAGATATTTACAAAAGAAACATGCTTATCAAATGTGATCAAAATCGGGTAATAATTTCTTTGCGCAACACTCCTATTACAAGTTGATCATCAGAATTCTGTTTTTATATTCAAGCTAACTAGTCAACACAGTACTTTGACAACACACTGATTTTTATGAAAACTATGTACCTATATGTTTATAATAATAATAAATTTTAGACGTGGTTCAATCAAGTGTATCTCATCTTTTATATATATATATATATATATATATATATATATATATATATATATATATATATATATATATATATATGTATATATATATATATATATATATATATATATATATATATATATATATATATATATATGTATGTATATATATATATATATATATATATATATATATATATATATATATATATATATATATATATATATGGTGGCGCATTTAAAACTCAACAGACCGATTTGCGTCCAGAGAATTTTTTTTTAAGAAACGCTGAAACGCGTCAATTTTGATATTGAAGGGGACATGTTTTGACATTAAACTCAGCTTTGTCAGATCAACCCCTTAAGGGTGGTGATAACAATATTTATATTTTAAATAGGGAACATGGGTCGAGTGTTACATTATTTGAAAGCTCTTTCTTTGCTGAATTCAGCACACAATTATTATTTTTTGAAATTTTATCACCTCGTTTTAAATTATTCACAGTTGGAGTTGCAAGAACGTATTTCATTCATTATGATAAGAAATGCACTAATTAGTTAATTTTTCGTTAAAAAAAACAAACCCAAACCCACAAAAATGTTTATTCAGTTAAGTAAGTGTTCAAATTGGTGACCACCAGCTTCCATACAAAAGTACACATTTTGTTCAAAAGGAGCTCTGACATTTAGGAGCATTTGTGGAGTTATTAGACGGCATTCTTCAACAATGCGTCGTCGTAATTCTTCCAGAGACTCCGGTTCTGTTGCGTAAATTCTACTCTTTAAATGGCCCTATAGAAAGAAGTCTGATGAGCTCCATCTTGTTGAACCACTAATTGATTTTCTTGATAGCGAACATCATTTCCAACAAAGTCAATTAGTAGAGGGTAAACGATATCTTCTAGTAACTCTAAATACGTTTCGCCACTCAAATTGTCATCAAGAAAAATTGGTCCGATTAAACGGTCTCCAAAAATTCCAGTCCAGACATTCAATTTCTGTGGAGTTTGAGTGTGGACTTCGTGAAAATTTCTTGGATTATTATCTGCCCAATAACGACAATTATGACGATTGACTGTAGAGTTTAATAAAAACGTACACTCGTCTAAAAACAGATATTGAACAGAAAGTTCCCGTTATCAGCTATTCGTGCAGTCATAGCTTCACAAAACTCCTGCCGCCGATCAAAATAATCTTCATTCAGTTGTTGTACAAGATGAATTTTATACGGGTAAAATTTATAATGCTTCAATATTCGCTGAATAGTTCTTCTTTTGATGTTTAAAACAGTGGCCAATTTTCTCGTGCTCAAAGTCGGGTCTGCAGCAATTTGTCCTAAAACTTCAATCTCAGTAGTCTCATTTCTAACCGGAAATTCACGTTCAGGATTCCGTTTTTTTTTTGGCTACTAAACCACGTTGTCGAAACTTTGCAACTAACTCCAAAATGTATTTTCTGTTAACATGTCTGTTCGTATGTCATTCATTAATCAAATTTGCGGTACGGTAGACACAGTCATCGTTTTTGAAAAAAATAGTAATTATCTCAACTCTTTATTCTACAGAATACACCATTGTGAAACTAATTTTCGGTAGTACTATCAAGTATCGAAACGACCGATGAACTGAAATAATAAACCTCATTTTTCTCATTCCGATAAGAAATGTTCTGATACGTCAATTTTTTGTTTACAAACTAACAAAACATTGATTATCAGCACATTTTTGATCGAAATGAGTGGAATGCGTTTTTCCATTTTCAACTGTGAATAATTTTCAAACGAGTTGATAAAACTTCCAAGAAAATTTGTGTGCTAAATTCATAGAAGAAAGATCTTTCAAATGATGTAACACTCGACCCTATTTAAAATATAAGGGTTGTTATCACCACCCTTAAGGGGTTGATGTGACACAGTTGAGTTTTATGTCAAAACATGTCCCCCTCAATATTAAAATTGACTTGTTTCAGCATTTCTTAAAAAAATATTTCTCTGGACGCAAATCGGTCTGTTTCATTTTCAATGTGCCACCCTATATATATATATATATATATATATATATATATATATATATATATATATATATATATATATATATATATATATATATATATATATATATATATATATATATATATATTAAATTGATAATAATAGTTTAAGAGTGTATTTATTATTTTGTATTGATTCATTAAAAAAAAGTAAAAGAACAAAAAAAAGTGTGAGGAAAAAGAAAAGAAAAAGGGACGCAAAAATAAAAATATTTATAAATAAGTTTAAATATTGTATATTTATATATAGGTAACATAATTCTGTCTTCTAGATAATTAATACAAAATAATGTGTAGGTATTTGTATATATTTGTATATTATATGAAATAACAAAAGTTTGTGGCTGATGGAATTACTGTTCCAAGGTCATTAATACCTTCACCACCACCATTATTTTGTAATGTTGCTTCGAAAAGCCCCACGTTTGGGCGCTTAATTAAATTTTTTTTTCTTTAATTATTCTTAATACGAGTTTTTTAACTTTATATTAATTAACATTATTTTATAGTCATCTATCTTGTATATATGATGTCTAACTTATGTATATTCAGCAGATAAAATATATTAATATATGTTTTGCAGATAAAGTGAGTTTTATTTACCTGTTTTGTATGCATTTTGGTTTTTAAAAACACTCTGTATGTGGCAAATCTTATGTGTTATATTGTGGTTTTAGTTTAATCAAAGTATGTGTTTTAATGGATGTATGATTAGGTTTTATTTATACCACCCTCCCTGTCTACAAATGTATAAACAGTTGCATACGATGTTTTAATATATGTGTCGATATTTCAAATCCCATGGCTTTTTGACTCCCAAAACTCAAAGGGTATTAGTTAATTCTTTGTTTTTACTTCTATTTAATTATTTAAGTTTTCCTACTGTTCTAATTGTTTTCACATGATAATACTAGATAGCTTTATTTATACATTTATTGTTCTTTATATATATATATATATATATATATATATATATATATATATATATATATATATATATATATATATATATATCACAAACAAAAAACCCCACTAGTTAAAACAATTAACCTAGTGTTATTTGAGATCTCTTTTCTATACGATATATCTTTGTTTTCAACTAACTTTAATTTATATGAATTTTATATTTTATAATTTGCATATGCCAAATCAAAGTTTTGTATATATAATCAAATTTAAATATTACAGTGTTACAAGTTTACAATGTTCTCACGCATACCAAACGTTATAAATTTTACACTATTCCCACATATACCAAAGGCCTTTCACTAAATTAAAACTGATACCTGTCCTTTACTTCATCCGTCACTCTTTGATGTCACTTTGCCTTCTCCAAAAATCATTCATTGCTGTTGCTGATCTTCTATCTAACTGTAGTTTCTCAGACAATGGAACAATCTCGGCACTAACAAGCGCTCCGTCGTCGTCAAGAATCTATGGAGGTTGCCTGGTATGTGGCTTTTCCTCATTTTCACCTTAAAATTCAAAATTTTCACTTGAAACGTCCACTTACACGTGTATTTCCCTTTTGTCCTCGACCTATTTACTCGATCTGGCTGTTTATTTTGGAATTAACTGCTACTAAACGTATTTTAACATCTATGACGCCTGATGGCGTCACCTCACTTTTATATATTTTTTATTTTTAATTATCCTAATTTAGATTTTCTACTGGCACGTTAACCTAAACGGTACTTTATAATCACATATGTGGTTTAACACCTTATTTGGTCCTGGTCTGTCCTAATTTTCATAACATTTTCATTCTTTTCGGGAACAACCCACTATGGGGTCTCGTTTATCTAACAACCAAATTTACAAGAGAGAGTTTGTTTTTATCTTTTCTCGAATAAATCACAAACTTATTTTCCAGAGCATTCTGTTAATTCAAATTGATTATTATGTCAACTGTCAATTTGGGTCGCGAGTGACCACAGAAATTTAGCTGTCATTTTATTCATAGCGCACAACGCAGGATGATTATGTCATATTTGACGTCTTTAATAAAGTTCAACCTAACCATAACTTTTGAATACATTTTTAGAACTCGTGACGTGAATAAAATGTTTAGAAGAATTAATTTAAAAATCTTGATTTTAAATGTCTGAATTACAAAGAAGATTTATTTATCATATTTTAAGTAGTGGTATTAGAACTAATTCCCCATTTTAAGATTAGTAGAAAACATTTTAAAAATAAACATCAACAGTTTGTTTACATTTCTATAACAAATTTATCTTTATAAACTTAAGTTCTACTCTAACTAAATAAACATTTATGGTTATTTTTGCAGTTTGAAACAATGTCTATATCATTTACACTTTATTTGTCACTACATTTGAGTCATTGTCTTTATCTTTTGAACTTTGTAAGTTTATATGTATGACTCTGAACTAGTTCTGTTCACTGTTAGTAGAAAACATCTTAATAATAAACATCAACAGTTTGTTTACATTCTATAGCAAATATATATTTATAAACTTCAATTCTACATTAACTAACTAAACATTTATGATTATTTGTGCAGTTTGAAACAATGTCTATATCATTTACACTTTATTTGTCACTACATCTGAGTCATTGTCTTTTGAACTTTGTAAGTTTATATGTATGACTCTGAACTAGTTCTGTTCACTGTTACTAGAAAACATCTTAATAATAAACATCAACAGTTTGTTTACATTCTATAACAAATATATCTTTATAAACTTCAATTCTACCGTAACTAACTAAACATTTATGATTTTTTGTGCAGTTTGAAACAATGTCTATATCATTTACACTTTATTGGTACTACATTTGAGTCATTGTCTTTTATCTTTTTAACTTTGTAAGTTTATATGTATGACATTGAACTAGTTCTGTTCACTGTTAGTAGAAAACATCTTAGTAATAAACATCAATAGTTTGTTTACATTTCTATAACAAATGTATCTTTATAAACTTCAATTCTACCGTAACCAAATAAACATTAATGGTTATTTGTGCAGTTTAAAACACTGTCTATATCATTTACACTTTATTTGTCACTACATTTAAATCATTGTCTTTATCTTTTGAACTTTGTTAGTTTATATGTATGACTCTGAACTAGTTCTCTTCACTTCATTTTAGTGTTAATTTTGATTAAAACTTTTATAGCTTGCTTAAAATTAGTTTTCAAATTCATTTGCTATCATTAACTTCTTCAGAAACGCTCCTTTTATTAATTTAAAAGTGAAATTATTTGACTTTCAAAAGCGTACGACATTTTATTGTCCTTTCCTTTTTCAAAACGAATTTCCCCCTCAAATATCAATTTGTACTTATTTTTTAGTGAATTTTCGTAGAAAAAATTGACTAATGGGGAGATCCCGACTTTTGAATTTTGAAAAATTTTTGCAAATGAGCGCGAACTAGGACTCCTAGAACCCATATCTGGGGTCAGTTTCAATTTTTATATGTTTATATATATATATATATATATATATATATATATAGATATATATATATATATATATATATATATATATATATATATATATATATATATATATATATATATATATATATATATATATATATATATATATATATATATATATGACACCGATAACTAAAAAAATAATGGGCCGATTTTGATAAAATTTGGCGTGTACCTTTCTTTTGTAAACCGCTTAAATAAGTTCGTTAATCAGGAAAATCGGACGAGGTTTTCCGGGAAAATTTTGAGTTTCCATTCGAAAAAAATTCTTATCTCAAAAAATAATAGGCCGATTTAAAAAAAAATTTGGCATGTACCTTCCCTTTGTAAATGGCTTTGACAAGTTTGTTACCCAGGAAAATCGGACGAGGTTTTCCGAGAAGATTTTGAGTTTTCATTCAAAAAAATTCATATCTCAAAAAATAATGGGCCTATTTTAATAACATTTGGCATGTACCTTCCTTTTGTAACTAGCTTTGACAAGTTTGTTAGTCGGGAAAATCGAACAAGGTTTTCCGGGAAAATTTTGAGTTATTATTCGAAAAAAAATTTTATCTCAAAGAATAATAGGCCGATTTTGATAAAATTTGGCATGTGCCTTCCTTTTGTAAATGGCTTTGATAAGTTCGTTAATCAGAAAAATCGGACGAGGTTTTCAGGAAAAATTTTGAGTTTACATTTTAAAAAAAATTTATCTTAAAAAATAAAAAATCTAAGATAACCAAATTTGGTAGGTAGGTTAAACATATAAAAAGTAAACTATACAGCAAAAGTTAGATTTCTATCTTACAACAAAAAAAAGTTATAAAGAAATATTTTTGCCAGATCATTTCTATGAAAATTCACTACCATAACGCACTTGCTGCGTCCAGGCTTTTTTATTATGTTGCTGCGTATGCAGAGCAGTACTGGGACCAGTGCAATATTAGTTGAAAACTCAGAAATTTTACTTTACTTTAATTATATATATATATATATATATATATATATATATATATATATATATATATATATATATATATATATATATATATATATATATATATATATATATATATATATAGGCTTTGTGATTGGCTTACACCTTTAAGGGAATAACGTAACGGGTAGTAGTAATATTAGAGTAATAGTGGTGGTAGTAGTAGTAGTAGCAGTAGGAATAAATTATCTTATTATCTTGCTGCCAACCTGGATCTAAATCTTTTCGTATTGCAAAAAATGTTATGACCCTACGGTAATATGAAATTTATTATGGTATAATCAATAATTAACATCATCTGCAGTACCGCATCACCAAATACGCAGAGTAAGCAGCTGCTTATGAGTCTGGCGCCTTCTAAGGGAGCCGCAACAAAGGGTCAAAATGATTATGGTTTAATCTTTAAGAAAGGTTACAATTAAGTTTCCCTCAATTGCACTGAACGTCAGTTTTTTATAATCCTGTTAGAAGGGAGAGGTTTGTAACTTTCGTAATATCATGTAAATATGTGCGATAAAACCCCTAATCGCACTGTAACAAGCTTAATTACATAAACACACTTGAAAAATATCTAGATAATAATTCCGGTTTGTTTACTGACATTTGCTTGTTAAAATTGTTGGTCGAAAAACCTATTCTCGAATATTCGGGGTAGCAAGGTGGTCTCGATATTTTACCATATATTTATTGACTACTGGCCTCTACATTGTTAATCCGGCACTGATTCACGTACTTGACGACAATCAGCAATAAAGCAGTGTCCTTTTTAGTGAATTTTTATTTAAAAAAATTCACTAATAGAGAGGTATCGATGGTGAGACTTTCCAAAAAAATTTTTCAAATGAGCGCGATTTAGGACCCCTAGAACACATATCCGGGGTCAGTTTCAATTTTTATATGTATATATATATATATATATATATATATATATATATATATATATATATATATATATATATATATATATATATATATATATATATATATATATATATATATATATATATATATATGGATCCGTCTGATAACTCAAAAAATAATTAACCGATTTCAATGAAACTCGGCAAGTGCCTTTCTTTTATTAATGGCTTGGACGAGTTCGTTAGGCAGGAAAATCAGAAGGTTTTTTCCGGGAAAATTGAGTTTTCTTTCAAACAAATTTTTTTTCTCCGAAAATAACAAAGCTGTTTTAATGAAATTTACTATATATATTGCCTTGGGAGAGGATTTACTAAGTACCAAAATTCAACTTACTCAGTTTATAGAAAATTGAGTTATTCAAATTTTAAATTTTCTTTTCAAACAATTTTTTCCTCCAAAAATTACAAAGTTATTTTAATGAAATTTGGTGGATATCTTGTCCTAGGAAATAAATTACTACCTACCAAAATTAAACTTTCTAAGATTATAGAAAACTGAGTTAATCAAATTTTTATAGCTCACTGCAGTGTTAAAATCAATGGTATTTTCCTCACTATTTTAAACACGTGGGTGGGGACTGACCGAATTTATTCCCAGTTGCTATTGATATACTCATATTCTTTTAATATATTAGAAGACGTGGTATCTACTTCATTCCAAGTCACTATTAACCAACTATTTATGAAATCAAATAAGTAAATTAAATCGATTGTCATAAAATATGTAGTGTATTAAGACTAAGGGAAAAAGAAATAAAACATATATAACTGTGCACATTATGATTATATTTTAGGGTGTGCGGCGCACACCTAGCTCACTAGGAGAATTCGCCACTGCTTGAGAGAGGTATTGTCACAGCAAAATATCTTATTAAAGTTCATTTGTAAATAGGTTTAATTTATATATATATATATATATATATATATATATATATATATATATATATATATATATATATATATATATATATATATATATATATATCCGTCTGATAACTCAAAAAATAATTAACCGATTTCGATGAAACTTGGCATGTGCCTTTCTTTTATTAATGGCTTGGATATGTTCGTTATACAGAAAAATCGGACGGGGTTTTCCGGAAACATTTTGAGTTTTCTTTCGAAAAAAAATTTTTCTCCGAACGTTACAAAGCTGTTTTAATGAAATTTACTATATATGTTGCCTTAGGAGAGATCTTACTACGTACCAAAATTCAAGTTTCTAAGTTTAGGGAAAATTGAGTTATTCAAATTTTCTCCGAAAATTACAAAGTTATTTTAATGAAATTTTGTGGATATCTTGCCTTACTACGTATTAAAATAAAACTCTCTAAGTTTATAGAAAATTGAGTTATTGAAATTTGAAGCATTTAATAAAAATTCACTACCATAACGCACCTGCTGCGTCCCGAGTTTTTTATTACGAAAATGAGTCACTACTCATTTTAATAAGTATTTGACATCGAACAAAAGATCAATAGCTTCGAAAGCCCAAAACTTTTAAAACTGAACGGTGAAATGATAGCAACTGAGTTCTGAAACGACCGGAATAAACAACACCACTGGTGCACTGAGGTTTTGTGTTCGCATGTCCTGTCAGTGGCCATCAATCAGGCATCCTTCTCGCCTCTTAACTTGGTAAAATTGAATTCTTTTAAGCTTGTTTGTGGATAAAGTTTTCCAGATTTCCCCGATAAAATATCACTCAAAAGTTTGATAATATTATATCTTGGTAAAAGTTACGTATAACTCAAGTGCTTAAACACTAAGTGCTGCCCATCAGAATCTCTACTTGTACCAGCTTGTTTTCAATATATCATAATAAGGAGTATCAAAATAACAAGATATAAATAGTTTAATCATTTAAAATAATATTTATATCTCATCGAAATTGCTAAAAGCCCAAGATAACAATAGCCAACTGATACATTGTATACAGTGTGAAACAAATTTATGGAATAAAATTCACTGTTCAGCAAAAAAATAGTTTTTTGTAAAACGCTGAGACACGTGAAGCCTAATTTGTCGAACATTATCTCATTATCATAGTTACAAAAATTAAATTCCCACCATTTTACCCCCACCACTTTATCCCTTTTTTTAAATAGCAACCCTATATTTTTCATCACAATTCGATGGATCACATATTTCTGAATGCGGAGATACCCCATATGTGTGGTCTAATATTACAGTTTTCAATACAGGGTGGATATTTAATACCGGAATATTAAAACTAAACAGTTTACCCTGAAATTCAAATTTCGAAAATAAGCTTAATAAAAACGTCCCTTTCTTATAATAAACGTTCAAAATGTTCTCCATTCAGTTGCACACAACGAAATAATCTGCACTGGAATTCTAACACGCCAGGCGTTACGTTCCTAATTTCTGTTGTTGTTTTCATTGTCAAATCATCAAAATCAGAAGGTTGCGTTTTATATACTCTATTTTTAAGGTATCCCCATAAAAAGAAATCAAGAGGTTTAGGATCTGGTGATCCAGAGGGCCATTCTACGAAACCTCCTCGTCCAATCCATCTTTGTTGAAAGACTATATATATATATATATATATATATATATATATATATATATATATATATATATATATATATATATATATATATATATATATATATATATATATATATATGTTCAGAAAGATTTCCGCGGTCTTTAATGTGAGACATACTTGGTTCTCGGGTTGAACCGCGTCCAGAATTTATGAAAACTCGACGTTTCGGCTCCTGTTTTGGAGCCATTTTCAAGAGGTAAAGGAAATATGTAAGGACACTCTAAGGTCTCAATCTGCCTACTCCTTAGAGCGGTGGACAAAGGTGGGTTGGGTTGGTTTCAAGAGGTAAAGGAAATATGTAAGGACATTCTAAGGCGTCAATCTGCCTACTCCTTAGAGCGGTGGACAAAGGTGGGTTGGGTTGTGGTAGCTCGATTACGGGGCCTCAATCTGCCTATTCCCCAAATCTCGCGGGTGATCGTCTGTGAGGTCTCAGTGTGTTCAACCCTAGGCCTCAGAGAGATCTCTCTGAGGCCTACAGACTTGCGCTGGACCGAAACGTATTGTCTCTGCCAGGTACAAGTTCAGCTGACGCGTGGTGCAGCTTCAGGTCCTTAATGTGAACATGGTGAAGCTACTTACCGTTCACATCTCTGAGGTCATATACTACTGGTGAGACCATCTTACTGATGGTGTAAGGTCCAGTATATTTTGGGGCTAACTTGGCAGCAAAGCAGCGAGCTGCGGAAGACAGCGGCCTCAGAGAGATCTGGCAGTTCTTTGCGGGTCCTGTCTTATATATGTCGTTCCGCCTACCTGCTTCGTTGTCAGTGAAAGTAGTGGGGTCAAGGTCAATTAAGTGGGGGCTTTGGTCACGGTACTTAGAGGATGAGGAGGATTAAGAGGGTCACCGGCATTTGTTGAGACAGATAATGGGGAAATAAAATTGTCTGCGGAACTTATTTTCTGTTTGTGTGTTTGTAATGAAGATATAATAGGTTTCCAAGTGGTCGCCTTCCAACCACTTGGAAACAAAGCAAAGTTGGTAGTTATTTGGATAAAGGTTAGTACTGGCCAAATACTTAAACAGGTAGACAACAATATACATGTTTTTTGGGATCATTGTTACGGGTGTTGCTAAATTTGGCAAATAACTGAGGAAAAGGATCGCGTTGGCAAAGTAACCATTCAATAGACAACGTACTCTTCTTACTGCTGAATATTTTAACTTTGACGTGAGAAAAAGACCTATCAAGTAATTTGTGTAAGGTGTTATAATGTTTGGACTAAAAAGCTATACTTTGGCAGAGCATTAATGTAATATAAGTTTCTTAAATGTGAACGTAAAGAAAAAAGTTTGGACGCATCAAGTGCGTTATGGTAGTGAATTTTCATAAAAATGTTTTTAATATCAAATACATCTTTTTTTAATGAAAGCAGCCATCAAGTTTGGTTAAGAGTATAACCTATATAGTAGAAACAATGAACCATATTTCATCAAATAAGCCTTTCGAAAAATCGCCCAAAAAAGTTTTTTGCATACAAATTTACAAAAATTTTTTCACGAAAATCCGAAAATATGTTTTTAAATAACTTATTAAACATTTATTATTATGCCCTTCACTTCTGAAACACAATATACCGACTGTTCTATTTGAAATAATTGAGTTACGAGAGTTTGATTTTTTAATTAAGTAACTTTTTGAGAGCATGGCATTTCGATTTTTTTATAAAATAATATAAATGAAAATTTCTCTCAACGCGTCATTTGCATAGACTCCGATTTTTGTTGGTAAAAACGTCGTATCACAATTTTTGATATGGGCCAAAAATGTGAAAAGTCGCAAAACAATTGAAATAACACGAGAACAGACATGCATTACAATTCGATGCCAAATGCAATAATATAAGGGGTGTTCAATTTGAAAAAGAAAATGTGTTTCGCCAACAACTTATTGTCGAAATTTTTTTGTAAGATGCCGCTCAAATTTCGGTTATTCAAATTTGAAGCATTTAATGAAAATTCGCTACTATAACCCACTTACTGAATCCCGAATTTCTTTTCTCACAAACATGCATTATATTTCGATGGAAAATGCAATAATATAGGGCGTGTTCGATAAAAAAAAGGAAATTTGTATCACCAACGACTTGTGGGCTACTCTGTGATTGTAGATATAATTTTTTTAAGATGTAGCTCAAGACGCCCTATAATTAACGTATACAATTTTTTCTCGTATCTTGTAGAATAACACTAATATTGATTTCATTGATTGTGGTTACCTTACTTGGTGAAACTGGTCCATACTAAACTACTTCTCTGGATTCACTCTTGAGTTTCGTTTCTGTAGGTGAAGGACGTAGCCAGCGCGTAAGCTAACTGAAGCAAGCGACCCTTCTGAATTCTAGATGTTCTAGGATGTTCTTAAATTTTTGGTGATTTTTGTTATTAAAACATCATAATATAGCAACAGATCTTTATTTGTAGTTGTCATGGTTTCGTATTAATTCAATTTTTATCTGTCTGAGTATGTTGTCAAGCAGCGAAACTAGTCACAGAAACTTTGAAGAACATCCTAGAACATCTAGAATTCAGAAGGTCCACTTGCTCCAGTTAGCTTACGCGTTGGCTCCGTCCTTCACCTACAGAAACGAAACCCAAAAGACAAGCCAGAGAAGTAGTCTCCAAGTCTGTATGTAGTAACATTAAGCTTTACCGTAGAAATGCGTCACCCTCTATATATGTAAATAGATAAAAACTGAAACTAACCCCGGATATGGGTCCTAAGGGACCTCGTTCGCGCTCAATTGAAAAAATCTTTTTAGAATTCAAAAATCGCAGTTCACCTCAATAACGAATTTCTTGTACGAAAATTTTCTAAAAATTATAGCTAATTAAACGATAAACCCTATAACTAAAACTACTGCTAAAACATCAGAAAAAGGGTCTATTTGAAATGGAATTTCTGAACACATTTTAGTAAAATGAAGGACAATGACGGATGAAGCTGAAATTTAAAGACTTTTAAAACACATGTCTTGCATTTTCCCTACATAGCCTGTATTAGCTTTAGGTTCTTTACCTAAAAGTTGCCAATTTTGACGTAGTTTTTCTGGAATTTCCTAACCTTTTTCCACCAAAAAACGTAGTCTTTGTCTGTAGCATACATAGGATTTTGTTATACACAAAAATTATTTTACTTTTGTGCGCTTATCTGGTCATCAGTGGCACCCGTTTTTTTTAAATGCCTATAACTTCGTTCCCTTTTACCCTATACGTCTAAATTCTTTTTATGGCATAAACCAGAGCACCAAATTTGGCTGCCCTTACTTTGTTGTTTTCGGAAATATAAAAATTTTCCGAGAGAAAACACCGGGAAAAACTGGGCCGATTTTCCTGGCCAACGAACTTATCCAAGCCATTTGCAAAAAGAAGATAGTTACCAAATTTGTTCTAAATCGGCCTATTATTTTTAGAGTTATTGGTGTGATACATCCATACATACATACATACATACATATACATATATATATATATATATATATATATATATATATATATATATATATATATATATATATATATATATATATATATA
The DNA here is from genome assembly GCA_964006375.1 of Tillus elongatus. NCBI lineage: Eukaryota > Metazoa > Arthropoda > Insecta > Coleoptera > Cleridae > Tillus > Tillus elongatus. Next base: position 48,129,681 of record OZ023267.1, on the reverse strand, counting down.
TATATATATATACATATAAAAATTTAAACTGAGCCTGGATATGGGTTCTAGAGAGCCTATTTTGCGAGTCGAGATCTCCTCGTTAGTGTTTTTAGTGAATTTTCTTCAAAAAAAATCACTAATGGAGAGATCCCGACTTTCGAATTTTGAAAAAAAATCAAATGAGCGTTATTTAGGACCCCTGGAACCCAAATCCGAGGTCGGTTTCCGACTTTATATGTATATATAACACATAAATAAATAAATATATATATATATATATATATATATATATATATATATATATATATATATATATATATTTATTTATTTATTTATTTATGTGTCACACCTATAACTTAAAAAATAATGGACCGATTTTGATAAAACTTTATAAGTACCTTTCTTTTGCAAGTGGCTTGGACAAGTTCGTTAGCCAGGAAAATCCGCAGAGGTTTTCCCGGAAAATTTTGTGTTTAGAAAAAAATCGAAAAAAATTTATATATCCGGAATTAACAAAGTAAGGGCAACCAAATTTGGTATGCGGGTTTATATCCTTATAGGTAAGTTACCTACAAAAATTTAGCTATGTAGGTCAAAAGACAGGTTATAGGCATTTAAAGAAAAATAATTGGGGGTTTTCCTCAAAACGTCAAAGTTGTGATTTAAAACGTTAAAATCGGCAACAAAATTTCATACTCGGGTTTATATCATTATAGGTAAGTTACCTACCAAAATTTAACTCTGTAGATTAAAGGACAAAAAAGTTACAGGCATTTAAAGAAAAATAAATTTGGGTTTTCCTCAAAACGTCAAAAGTCACGATTTTAAACGTCAAAATTGGTAATATTTTGGCAATGAACCTGAAACTAATATGCGCTATGGAAGGAAAATGTATCAAGAATTATGTTTTACAAAGCCTGAAGTCTTAGTTTCAATCGTCATTGTCCTTCATTTTACTAAAATGTTTTCAGAAAATTCATTTCAAATAGACACTTTCTCTGATGCTTTGGCTGTCGGTTTAGTTAAGTTGATACTTTCGCTGTAAGTTTAGTGAAGTTTATGGTTTAACGGTCTATAATTTTTAGCTAATTTTCGTAGAACAAATTCGTTAGTGCATTTTAGCATTTTTTATCAAAATATGATGCATGTTTGTAAGAAAAAAATCTGGACGCACTAAGTGCGTTTTGGTAGCAAATTTTCATTAAATCCTGCAAATTTCAATAACTCATTTGCTATTAACGTAAGTTTTGTTGGTTACGAAACCAACATTTAACTGTATTTTCGGAAAATTTTTGTATGAACGCAGCAAGGGCGTTTTAGTTGCGAATTGTCATTAAATGTTTCAAATTTCAATAACTCAATTTGCTATTAACCTAAGGTTCATTGGCTAAGAGACCCGTTTTCTCAGAAACATTTAAAGTTTATTTTCCGAAAATTTTTGTACATTTTCAAATAATTATTTTGATAAAGTATGATACATTGTTCCTACTATATAGGTTATACCGGTAACCAAATTGATGCATGTTCGCATTAGAGCGATATATTTGTAATTAAAAACATTTTTATGAAAATTCTCTTCCATAACGTACTTGCTGCGTCCAGAGTTTTTTTTTTTTAATTCTATAAAAAGAAGAAATGTGTGCCTGCTCAAAAACATTCACAGAAGAAAGATTAAATTTGTTGGAGATCTTTGGAGACATAAAAACTTTCTTTAAAGGACACATACTTGGGGGATGTGGTGCACCAACAAAGAAATTTATGTAAAACTAGTCCAATTGATGAAGTGCGGAAGCTACAAGAAATTCCAAAGAGCTTATGGAGACAGAGTGTCATACTTGTAAAGACAACGCGACGTCGCGATAAGACTCTGATGATGACTACGGTATATATTAAACATAAATTTAAAGTGAATTAATGAAAGCTCCAATTCTTAACAACTAAGGCCCATGTCTTGCTGATATGGCATCTTCTACGGCAGTTGTATTTTGTGGGACTTTGCTAAAACGCCGGGCTTTTAAAATCTTAATTGCAACAAACCTCCCACCATTAATTTTTATAAAGAGCAGCATTGTTCTATTAATAGTCATGCGCTTTAAATATATTGATCTCATATTCTGTTGTTGAAGTATCTAAAATGCGGAAATCAAGCATTCTGTTGAGAACTGAATTTATTCAGTTCTTAAACTAAGACAGACAGAAGATTGATTTTTATTTATCCTGGTGAAATGGAACGTCGCGTTTTTTATAAATGCACTTCTTGTTTCAGCGGGTAAAATTGATTTGTTTTTTCAATAAGATTTATTGGAAGAAGGCAAGCTCATTTATTTTGGGAATGACCCGACCCTTAAAATAAATCTCGTTAAATAATCTGCTGACAACGAATAATAAAATGTAAAATCTCAACCGACCGCCTAAAATCAGAATATGTAACTATCGTATTTATTGTAATAGACGTCGTGCAAAATAAAAGTCTAGACGCAGCAAGTGCGTTATGGAAGTGAATTTTCATAAAAATGTTTTTAATAGCAAATATATGTCTCTCGAATGCAAGCAGGCATCAATCTGGTTATCGGTTTTAGCTATATAGTAGAAAAAAATTACCATATTCTATCAAAATAACTTTGAAAATTTACATTTTCCGAAAATAAACCTAAAATCTTTCCGAGAAGACTGGGTTCCTAGCCAACAAATCCTAGGTTAATAGCAAATTGAGTTATTGAAATTTAAAGCAATTATTGAAAATTCGCTACCAAACCGCACTTCCTGGGCCTAGTTTTTTTTCTTACAAACATGCATCATATTACGTTAAAAAAATTCAAAAATGCAATAATATAAGGGATTTCGAAAAAAAATTAAGGTATCACCAACGACTTATGGGCCAGCCTTTGATTGTCAAAATAATTTTATAAGATGCAGCTCAAGACACCTTATAATTAGCGTATACAACTTTTTCTCGTATCTTGTATAATAACAATTCTATTGAGTTATGACTTCTGAACGTCACGACGTCTGGGGTAGACATACCTCTAAGGTAAAAGAGAGAAGGCTACACTTCCAGACTGTATTTATTGACAAAAGCCCTACGCGTTTTGGCTCATATAACCTAAGTCATCTTCAGGGGCTTCGTTCTGTTTTTTATAACAGGAACTGAACTTTATAAGAGATCTATCATAGTTGCTGTTTTCATCTAATTTTTGGCTTTTATCTGTCCTCCATTTCGTTTGCGAAATTTTTATTTGTATTGCCGTGTGTCCATTGCTGTTATTTGAGGTCTTGATGCTTCTAATTCTGCCTTCACCCATATAGTGCAAGGAAACAAAGACGACAGTCGATGAAAACAGCAACTAAGATAGATTGACGTTTTAATAGCCATAACTTTTTTGTCTTTAAACTTGCAAACCTAAATTTGCATGATTCACCCTTTATAGAACAAACACGCATACCAAATTTGGTTGGCCTTACCTTGTTATCTCCGGAGATGTAATTTTTTTCTGAAAGGAGAGACATAATTTTCCGGAAAAACCTGAGCCGATTTTCCTGGCTAATGAACTTATCCAAGCCACAGGCAAAAGGAAGGTATTCAAATAACTTGATCAAAATCAGCCCATTATTTTTTGAGTTACCGGTGTGAAACATACATGCATACACACACATCTACATATATATATATATATATATATATATATATATATATATATATATATATATATATATATATAAACCAGGGGCGTGCGGTGACATTTGAAATAAGGATAGCAATTCCCAGAAACTTACCTATTTATAGTGTAACTCAATTCTTCTGTTGTTTTTGGAAAATTCGTTAATAATGTCGTCATGTAACTATGGATTCTGGGACATTTCCTGGACGAGTTTATTTTCAACTGACAAAATTGTAATTTGGGAAAGTCTTTCCTGTCCTGTTGAATTTCTAACAAAACTCTAGATACGTTTTAATGTAGAAAAATTTCGTTCTACAGACGCACTAGTAGCAGGACTTGTTAATACTAATTCACATAATTTGAACACTTCCGAATATGCATTTTCCAATTTTGATTGTTTTAAGAAAGTTTTTTTGTCTTTAAACTTGCAAACCTAAATCTGCATGATTCACCCTTTATAGAACAAACACGCATACCAAATTTGGTTGGCCTTACCTTGTTATCTCCGGGGATGTAATTTTTTTCTGAAAGGAGAGACATAATTTTCCGGAAAAACCTGAGCTGATTTTCCTGGCTAATGAACTTATCCAAGCCACAAGCAAAAGGAAGATATTCAAATAAATTGATCAAAATCAGCCCATTATTTTTTGAGTTACCGGTGTGAAACATACATGCATACACACACACCTACATATATATATATATATATATATATATATATATATATATATATATATATATATATATATATATATATATATATATAAACCTGGGGCGTGCGGTGACATTTGAAATGAGGGAAGCAATTCCCAGAAACTTACCTGTTTATAGTGTAACTCAATTCTTCTGTTGTTTTTGGAAAATTCGTTAATAATGTCGTCATGTAACTATGGATTCTGGGACATTTCCTGGACGAGTTTATTTTCAACTGCCAAAATTGTAATTTGGGAAAGTCTTTCCTGTCCTGTTGAATTTCTAACAAAACTCTTGATACGTTTCAATGTAGAAAAATTTCGTTCTACAGACGCACTAGTAGCAGGACTTGTTAATACTAATTCACATAATTTGAACACTTCAGAATATGCATTTTCCAATTTTGATTGTTTTAAGAAAGTTAAAGGTTAACTAGCGTAAGTTTTTGTGTCAATAACATCGGGTTCATAAATGACTGCAAGTTCTGATCGCAATAAGGCTTTGTCAAAATAATGTCCATAGTGGTTAAATAATGATTTTAATTAATCTTCTGGGAAAGGTATCCCTTTAAATCCTCCAAAATTACACAATTCAAGAAATTTCAGGTCACTGAGATGATCAAATCTGCAGTTAATTTGCTGCTGAATTTGATCTATAATTTCGTAGAAAAGGCGGCGGTAAGAGGTTTGAAGGTCTCCTACATTATCAGTGCGCAGACGCTTTCTTCGTGGCTCACTTTTCCTAATTCCATTGTTTTTTCCAGAATTTATCAAATTCACTCCTTTTTTGAATTATAGTGGATTTAAATTCACTCATTTTTTTCAGGCAAAAACCAATGCCATTTATTTTACATTGCAATATGTTAAATACATTATCTGAAAACGGAAATATTTCCGAAAACATATTAAGTAAAAAATTAAAACTAAGTCTCCTTTCAAACCATCCAAAAATCCTCTAGAACTATTTATTGTTTCTGCGTCCCAATTTTGCTATTTTCCATGATGTTTTCAAAAAGTTCAATTAACGATTCACGGTGTTCAAATACAGTTAACACAACCCTGCCGTTGTAGTTCCATCGGGTTGCAGCTACTTTGGGTAAACATTTTTTAACAATTGGGTCTAAGGCTTGTGTGCGCTTCGTAGATTTTGAAAAAAGCAGCCATTTAACACTTTACATTCTTTAATATGATTTATAGATTGGGATAAAATTAAATGTAATTTATGAGCACAACAGTGTACAAATAGAGCAATGGAGAACGTTTCCCGGACTTTTGCTTGAAGACCTCCTAAACGTCCGGCCATAACAGCAGCCCCATCATAGATTTGGGCAGTTAATTTATTATCAGCCTCCTTAATATATTTCATAATATTAAGCACAATTTTATATAGAGCGTTTGCGGTACGATCTTCTGTCACATTTTTAAAACCTAAAATCTTTCTTGTACACTCTCATCCATTTTTACGTAGCGTATTACTACAGATAGTTGACTTAAATTAGTTACATCGATTGTTTCATCTAGAACAATAGAAATGAAACGAGTCTGTTTCATTTCAGATTTAATTCTGTTCAAAATAATAGTGGCAGCAGCCGAAATTAAATCATTCTGAATGCGATTTTATGTCCCGCGAAAAACGTTAGACTGTTCCAAGCGATTTTTTAAACAAATGTCGTATTTGGCTATTAAAGAAACTAGGTCTTGAAAGTTTCCTCTATTTGCAGATGTAGTTGTTTCCCCATGATCCCTGAAGCCAAAGTCATGCTGCGACCAAGAAAACACATAGCATCAATAAGTCTTTTTAATATGTTTCTGTTTTTATCAACCAGTTCATTGTATTGGCGATGAATTTCAATCTGCTTGTCAACGGCGTATTCAATTCGCGTTTTTCCAAAGACACTTATATTTAAAATGGTGTGTAAATGCGCTTTAGACATAACATGTCTTTGTACTAGCTTATGTAGATTATTCAAGTCGGAAAACCCACTTTTATTCCACAACCCCTTTTCAGTCACAAATAGACTACAAGACCAACAAAACAATTCATTCCTGTTTTCACAACCCCTTAACCATTCATATTGTTTATGAGTTTTTTCCGCGTTGAAATGTCGAATAGGTACATGTTTTAATTCTTGTATTTAAGTTTTTTATAGTAGGTTTCGGCCTACCTATATTAATAATAGCATGTTTTTCAGCAAACAGTAAAGCTGAAAATCCTTTAGTTATCAAAAACATACAATACAATCACAGTTATTATTACCACTTGTTTGTAAAGTTTGTAAATCCCCACCCCCACCGTCACCGCTGTTAAAAGCTGATCTACTTGCAGCCATATTAATAATCATAAAATGCCAATGTATTTAACTTACTGGACTGCTTATATATACGAAATAATCAGGCACATTCGCTTTGAACGCGCACCCGGTCTTCGTAGTACAACACGTTCTAAAAACATGCGTATATCGCGCCGAGCCGAGGTTTCTTTCATAAAGTTGCTTGCTGACTACGTGTATTTAACTGAAGTGATTGCATGCATCCACTCGTTGTATCAGATCAGGTTCATGCTGTCCGCAATCGGTCGCCTTCACCTTGCTAGGAGCGTATATACAATAACAGTATGATGCATAATAAATGATTATGTGTGTGAGCTTGCGAAATAAAAATTTTAATAGTTAAATTAGTTTCAGAATTTGAAATTTAATATTTAAAATACAAATTTTTTTTAAAAATAATGCGGTTTAGGTATGTAGTCGTTATTTTAAGGGAAGCAATGCTTTCCTTGCTTCCATGGACCGCACACCACTAATATAAACATAAAAATTGAAACTGTTGGGATCTCCTCATTAGTGAATTTTAATAAGATAATTATATTAAACATTATATATACCTAACCACCATCTATAAATTTTGGTGGATCAGTAGTAAGAACTTGTGACTCTGAATTTTAGGTCCGCGTGCGACTCCCAGTAGGGGATGGTTTCACTTTTCAGCACATACTGTAAATTTAACACCCACCAAGTTTGCGGCATTGTATTTGAGCAAGTTGAATGTCTCGTCACGTATCGCACTTGAGAAGAGGTGTAAAGCCGTTGGGGATATGTAAAGATGCCTACCCTCCTTACAGAAAGGCAGGGGTTCAGCAAATTTTTTAAGGTACTGTGATGAACCTGCTCCATAGCTTGGTGATTAGCCATAGTCCCGGAAATAGACCGACGTTAGAAAAACAAACATAAAATATTATTGCCATTTCATTTGAAGCAGTAATCTAAATTTATTTATTTCTGGGCTTTCAAAATCTCTTAAAGGGTAAAAGTAAATCATATTTTTAAGTCTGTTTTGAAGTTTTGGGAACATGAAGGTCCATGATCAGACAAAAATAAATAGTCATGTGGCAAGGTGGTGATGTAATGAAGTTCAAAACATGTTTTATACACGTCGCTTTATAAACAGAAGCTTTGTCGTTATTACAATAAGTAAAGCTACAATATTACTAGCTCATTATATACTGTTGTTTAGTCCGTTAGGACATTTTCAGTTTGAGATTGCAGTAAATTTATTTGAGTTGTAGCGGATGGTGGGGGTAGTCTAGACATGTTAAACTGACAACGCGTCGTTTAGAAATGAAGTTTGGTTGATGTCTAATTTGTCTCTAAGGATTATTATCATAAACATTTGTGAAGCCAGAGCAATAGTCCCTACATCTGTATTTTTTACATTGGTGTTTCTTTCATTTTGTTAACCTCCTTATTTGTAGTAAATCCGTCTTGAGCCTATTTGGATGTGCAATATTGTTGGTTGAAATTACACAGCACAAGTAAAAATTGTAACCTGTGATGAGCACTGATTGGTACAATTTAGAGAACCCAATTCATCACAATACGGTTGTTGGACTTGACAATCGTTTCGCTAACAAAGTTATCGTCATCAGAGGGATCAATAGACGATCATAACCATTATTCATCCCACTGATGACGCTAACTTTGTTAGCGAAACGACCATCAGGTATAGAAACTCTATTGTAATGCATAGAGTTCTCCAAATTTTACTTAACAAAGAATACTTTTATTAATTGTAATGATTACAAAGCAGCTCCTGCTTTAACTAACTATTTAAGGAAAACAAGGCCAGCATTGCGATTAGGGGAGAGTGGGGTAATCCCAGTCAGGTGGGTAATTCCTGTCTCTCTTTTTTCTTTTGTGAGAGCAATGTAAACGTGCGCACACAGTATCGCCATCTAGTATATGGTGTAAGTATCCGATTGCCCTATTCTCTTCGTACACTTTAATCAGCGTACTCGTTATGAAACTTTGTACTTTCATATTACGTGTTTGCATGTTACTGAAATTATATATGATTGGGTTCTTTTGATTTTACTTTTAATTAACGGTGAAAAATAGCCTTACTTTATCATATAACTAGTATTTGTTTGATTTGAGGTCAAAATTAAACAGATTATGTTAGTACAATCTAGTAGGATTTATTTTAAAGGTTATATCAAATTTATCATCACAGATTGTCGATAAATCAATACAAATCATATTTAAAACAATGGATTACCTAACTATGATCTAGTGATTCGGCCTTTACTTAATGTCCCCTTAGTGAACTAAATATACATTAAAACCATCAATGAAACAAAAATATTCTTGAAAACTATTCACACTATAGAAAAGAGTCTGCACATTTATTACGGTAAAGTTCATAAAACGACTTACTGAATGATGTCTTAACTGCTTCTTCCATTTGATGTTTACTTATTGCTTTCCATTTGATTTACTGTTTGGCTTTTGTAGCTTGCCTGTGATTACTAATTAATTTCTATTTTATTTAAAACGGTCTTAACAAACCGTGTACCAGATAATCATGTTTATTTCCTTTACACAAAAATTGAATATGATTTTATTATGAGGCACTTGCCTTTCACGTTTAATTCTCAACTTCCATATTTACAGTGACGCCGTACGTCAACTAAATTCAAGTTTTACTTGCTGCAGTTCAATTACCAATCGTCTTCTCCGACCTGCCGTGGTCTCCTTAAATAAACTACACCTATCTTACAAAAAATATTTTCTCGCTGTATCTCGGTAAAAAAAAAGTTCATAGGCCTTGCGTTTTCCCATTGTCCAACTTTTTGTTCGTTGCACTTTTTTAAAACAAAAACACACAAAAATTATCCCTATCAACTAACACTGCGTCTTTTCTTATAATTGGAATTTAAAAAACTTATTTTTAACTTAATATTATAAATGTATAATATAGTAAATGTACTTACTGCCTAAGGATAAAATAAAATCGTTATATTCTATTAAAACTCTATAAATAAAAACTGCGTTCCATTGTATTCCAACGACTTTTGTTAAGTGAACTTAAAATGTACTACATGTAAAAAAGAAATCATTGTACTTGGCCCGTATTACTCCACAATAATATTTCTAAATTTCTGATATATTTGCTCTCTATAGCAATATATATATATATATATATATATATATATATATATATATATATATATATATATATATAGGGCTTAAGTTTGTCTGCAAGGGTAGAAGCTCTAAAATAATTCAGGTAATACCGTGCACAAAAACATGGGTAATGCCAGCCGCAACCGGTAATACCCAAACCGGTTACATACAATTCACCTTTTATATCAACATTGATTTGTATGTATTGCAGATGCGGCCTAGAAACTATACCAAACAAAGGAAAAAAGCTAAGTGAAGTGCCAAGCAACTTCAAAATGCTCTACCATTTATAGGAGATGGTAGTTCGATTCGAATAAGGAAATCAAAAAACATACAAACATGTTAATGTATGGGGAGACAAACAACCAAGACGACGAAAGTGCTCTCAGAAGTCGTATAAAATATATGGGAGGTATATTTTATGGCCTGACTCCCTAAGAGGTGAGACGAATAGCATATGAGTATGTGTCAGTTAAGAATATTAAGAACTGTTTCTCCAAAAAAATTAAAGATGGCAGATACAAATGTTTTTAAGCATCTTTAAAAAGAAATCTCAGCATAAGTGTCCGAAAGCCAGAGATACAGCCATGAACCGCCGTGGGGTAGGGAGATTCTACAAGCTGTTTTAATTATTGACGACCAGATACAACGTTCCCGCGAATCAGATATGTAACGTCGACGAAACAGGTATTCCAACTGTTCAAGATCCCGGAACCGTTGTTGCCACTAAAGGTAAGAAATGTGTTGGTTGAGTTACAAGCTGGAAAAGGAGAAAACAGTCACTGTCATCGGGTGCAAAGTTCCAACAGGGGGATACGTTTCCCCCATGTTTAGTTGCCCAGGAAAGAGGCTTTCGTCCCTTCTGTCAAAGGATGGTCTACAATGTGCTATTTATAAATACTCACAAAATGGGTGGTCCAATGAATATTTATTTTAAGAGTGGGTCAAAAATTTCAGTAGACATGCAAAATGTTGCAAAAAGAATCATGCTCTGATCACACTAAATAATCAGACTAGCCATATATGTAACTCTAAGGACATTCAATTTGTGTAGAGATAATGGAATGTGTATGTGTTTTCCATACCACCGTACGTTTCGCATAGAATGCAGCCTTTGGACACATCCAAACTATATATATATATATATATATATATATATATATATATATATATATATATATATATATATATATATATATATATATATATATATATATATATATATATATATATATGTATGTATACTTTTAAGAGAAGTTACGACCAAAACAGAGGGCTATACTTTAAAGAAAGTGACTGTACTAACCACTCGATATATTTCGCTAGCGATCGAAAGCATTTTCAGGAGTACTAAAATGAATAAAAATTAACATAACATCTAGATTATGCAGCAAACTAACACTTACAGCACTGTAACTAATTGGAAAAGCAAGGCCAAAACATCAAACCAGAGAAATTCTGCAATAAAAGCATACCAAAAAAAAAAAAAACAGTAAGGTAAAAAACATTTTTAAAACACATGTAACTCTACGTGAACATTTCTACTCTAAAAACATTCAAAGCAAGTCATGAACAAGCATAAAAAAGAGTCATCCAAGGTTAAAATACTAAAAAAGCTTTGAAAATTTCGCTTGTAGGAATTTGGACATCTAACCCCATTTTTTCACGTTAGAATGCCGACCATAGATATAAGTGACACTGCAACAAAGATACATCATTGATCATAGACTGTTATTACTCTATTGATGAAGACATAATTTGTTTTCTTATTCTAAGTTATGGAACCGGCCAGCACAGAGGCGCATTCTGACCTATCAAATAGTATTACATAACTATATATGTTACTTCAATTTTAAATATGTGTTTTAGAGTTCATAGTGTCATTTTCAAGAATATGACACATTTCAAGAAAGGAACGTTTTTCCAAAATGTTTTCCCTATCCAATATTTTTACATTTTAAAAATGTTGTGACCCAAGGTTGACACATGATGTGCCAATGCACATATGTCAGGTCTAAGTCTAGAGTCGCTCCTATGCTGGCTTATCCTCCTATCAACAGACTGTGAGGTCTGACCTATGTAAGAAAGAGAACAATTTTCACAGTCCAACTTGTAGACCACATCACGTTGTTTATACACCGGAATTTTGTCCTTGTTGTTAGTGAAAATTTTTTGTTGGTCTGTAAAGACTTTGAAGAGGTTCAGTAGTCTGTGTGTTAATCCACCGATGTAAGGCGATTCCGCATATTTGGCATTCAATCTTGGGTCGGAGATGTCTCTCCCATGCGATAAGGGCGGTGAAAGCCTAGTAGCTCCTCGGTGGGGTGTATTTTAGGATAGAGCGTTGAAAAGTAACTTCATCATGTAACTTCTTTGATAACCATTCTTCACCATCATATCTGCAAAACGACATAAAGCTCCATGCTGGAAAGAGGGGTGGGCAATATCCAAAACCCGCATCTTCATGCCCAATATAACATTCAGTTTCATTTTTTTATCATGATATTATGTATCTTCCGGAACTGGAAGGCTTGCTGTACCAATCCAACTTAGTGGTATTGTCGGTACTTCTATATACTCTAGTATCAAGGAAAGGAACACTTATATCTGTCTCTCAACAGTAAACTTGATGTGATCATCAAAACTATTAAAAATTTGTAACATCTCTTCCTCAGTATTAATCGGGATGGCAAGAATCAAATCATCCATGTATTGGTAGATAAAAGGCAATCTAAAGGACAGATGACATAATTATATTTGCCAACACAGGGCTCAGGTGACTACCCAATGGACATCCAAAAGACTGTCTATAGTAAACCCCATTAAACAGGAAATAATTTGAGTTGAAAAGAAATTCTAGTATTTGAATGAAAACCTCCTTGGGACTATTTGTGTTTGGTTCAATAAGCTCCCAGTTTTGTCAATAATATGAAGTGTAAGCTGTAGTGAGATGTTTGTGAATAAGGAGACAACATCCAAAGAGACCACCGTGTATCCCTCACATAGTTGAAAACCGTTCATCTGCTCGGCGAATATTTTTGAGTTCTTTATTGCGAATTCATTATAATCCATAAAAGACACATTTAAGATGGATGCTATGTTGTTTTAATAAATATTTTTTAATTCTTGAAAAAATATCTGCCACGTTTATAATTTCGCAAATGCTTTCTTTTTATAAATATGATTAAAGTTTTCTTTTAGAAAGCTCTAAACTGTAATAACATTTATAATACAAGTTTCTTTTAAGGCGACTTACTATGCCTAGATATACTAAATTTTAATTTTCTAGCTTCAAAGAAAATTAACTTCTGGGTCTCTGTCTTAAAAGGAGCTATAGCACGAGGTTAAAATGTTTTTTGATAATATAAAGATATCGATGGTAACACTTTCGAAAAAATGCTTCAAATAAACCTGTATTGGTGCCTTGAAAACCGACCATCAAGGTCTGTTTAAATTTAAGTGTTAATTTTAGTAATATACCGTACTAATAATTGTGTACAACCCATTTGAAAATTCACTATAATGCACTTGCTGCGTCCCGAAAATTTTATTCCCGCCTAGTATTTTTCCCATCATCGCTGTGTTATTGCACTTGTACATATTATGTCATTCAACTTTCTGAGAGTTCTACTCATGATGGTCTGTTTTTGTGAGCCGCGTCTTTACATAAAGTATTTAGTGGGCGTATTTACACATCCCTAGCTCAGTTACAGTATAATGCAGTCATTGAACCTGACCTGATATATATGAAAATATTTTACAAAAATATATAAATAAACGCACGAACCTTCAAGTATCTTGTGATATATTACTCATATACCTATATCTAGCATTAACTCGAAAACAATTTACTTAAAACCTTTCTATTTTCAACCCTGTTATGTAAAATTATTTTCTCATGGGGCTGCTCAGAAAATGCAATTTTCGTGTCGTTTACATTTTCTATGTTACATGTTTTACAACTTGAAGCTTTTAAGTTTGAATTAAAATCAATTCTTTATTTGTCATATAATTGTATGTATTACCTAAGTTATTTATTATTATTATAGATAATCACCTAGTTGTCGAGTTTAAAGATTTGTCGTAGCCTTATAACAAAAGACTTGAGAAGACGGCTAGAGCTTGCAAATCCCAAAGTCTCCAAAAAATATTGTCTCCCAAAAATTCATAAACCGGGAAAATCAATGAGACTTATTATTTCGGCTATAGATTCTCCGACAGATAATCAAGCGAAGTGGCTGTCAAATGAGTTCAAAAGCATGCCTGTTAAATAAAAAAGTTATTCAGTGTCAAATTCACTTTAATTTATTAATAAAGTTGAAGATGTTAAATTGGTGGAAGGCGAGGTTTTGATATCATTTGATGTAGCGTCTTTGTTTCCTAGCGTGCCCACGAAACAAATGCTAATGTATGTAGAACAGTGCTTGAAATTGAGCAACGTAAGTGAAGAAGTTTGCAAAGAATATTTAACTTTAACAAACCTTTCTATAAAACGAAATATTTTTCAATTTAACAATGAGTTTTTTGAACAAAGGCACGGCAATGGGCGATCCACTCTCTCCATTCATTGTGGACCTTTTCATGGGTAAATTTTAGAGGATTTAGAAAATGTAAGTAAGTGCTTACTAGAGTATGGTTCGTTATGGTGACGATATTTTTGCAGGGTTTAACAGAAGTATATGCAAAGTAGATGATTTTATTAATAGACTGAACTGTCAATTTGATTAAATAAAATTCACCCACGAATTAGCAGTTAACAGTAAACTTGCTTTTCTAGATGTACCAGTTATTGAAAATAATGATTCTCTTGAATTCGATGTCCACAGAAAGGAAACTGCCACTCTAACTTACATTACAAATGACTCACATCATACGTTTGCACAACAAACGGCCGGTTTCAATTTATTAGTAAATAGAATAATAAATTTTTCTTCAAGTAAAATAGATATAGTAGTATATAATTAAAATACCTTAAAAACGTGGCTAAATATGGATATTAGGATTGCTTAGTGGAAACATTGATTAATAGACACAGAACAAAGAAGATGTTAGCGGAATGCACTACATTCAGAAAAGATAGAATAGCGAACAAATTTGTTTGCCTACCTTTTGAACCGCGTGTCAGAAGGGGTCTCGAGAGAAAAAAAAAGCCGTTTTGCAGCTAACTTTTTTGCAACAAATAAGAAATTTGTTAGGTAATGCGAAAGATAAATAGATAAAGCCACTGAAATATAAGATATCTATGAGATAGGTTGTAAAGATTGTAATCTTAAATATGTTGGGCAAACTAAGAGAACCATTGAGACTAGATTTAGTGAACATCTGGCACTTGAAATACGGTAGTGTAGACAATAGTACAGGCAATAGAGGAGCCCGTTACTCTTGTCCATAATGCACTAAACTACAGGAGTTATTTTTTTTTATAGATAGGTTCAGAATTACGTACTGAATGTGAAAACACAAAATCGTTACAAATTAGGAGGGCGGAAGTGCCGCCATTTTGAGAAAAACCGTTTCGGCCTATATCTCCGTAACCGTGCACTTTAGGTCAAAAATGGTAATGAACTTTATTGTAGACAATTGCATTTTTCATCTTTCTTGTTAAATAATTTTTTTCTATCACTCACCGTTTACAACTTATACGACTATTAGCATTCATTTATTGATTTTTTACCTATATCTTTGTTAATAATTGTTTAAAAAATAAAATGCTCATAATTTAACTTTTCAATCGACAAAAATTATACAATTTTTACTAAAAACTTTTTTTTCTAAAATCAATATTTTCAAAGTTATAACGCGTGAAATGTTGCACTTTTCAATCGACAAATTTTTCTGGAAATATTTTAGTAAAATGAAGGACCATGACGGTTGAAGCTAAGACTTCAGGCTTTGTAAAACATTCTTCTTAAGACATTTTTTTCCATAGCTTATGTTAGTTTCAGGTTCTTTGCGTAAATGTTGCCAATTTTGACGTTTTAATTTTGACGTGATTGAGGGAAAACCCCAATTTATTTTTCTTTAAGTGCCTATAACTTTTTGTCTTTGAATCTACATACATAAGTTTTGGTAGGTAATTTACCTATAATGACATAAAACCGTGAACCAAATTTAGTTGCCTTTGTTGTTATTTCCGGAGATATGATTTTTTTTCGAAAGAAAACACAAAATTTCCAGGAAAACCTGGGCCGATTTTCTTGGCTAACGAACTTGTCCAAGTCATTTACAAGAGGAAGGCACTCACTAAATTTAATTACAATCGGCCCATTAGTTTTTGAGTTATCGGTGTGATTGATATATATATATATATATATATATATATATATATATATATATATATATATATATATATATATATATATATATATATATATATATATATATATAAATTGAAACTGACCCCGGATATGTGCTCTAGGGGGCATAATTAGCGCCTATTTCAAATATTTTTTTCAAAATTTAAAAGTCGGGGTCTCCTCATTAGTGAATTTTTTTAAAGAAAATGCACTAAAAATAATTTTAGAAAAAAAAGTTTAAAGTAAAGGTTCTAGAAAATTTGTCTATTGAAAAGTAAAGTTATAAGCATTTTATTTTTTAAACAATTATTAACAAAGTTATAGGTAAAAAAGTCAATAAATGAATGCTAATAGTCGTATAAGTTGTAAACGGTGAGTGACACAAAAAAAAATTAACAAGAAAGATGAAAAATGCATTTATCTACTATAAAGGTCATTACCATTTTTCGTCTAAAGTGCACGGTTACGGAGATATAGGTCGAAACGGTTTTTCTCAAAATGGCGCCACTTCCGCCCTCCTAATTTGTAAGGATTTTGTGTTTTTACATTCAGTATGTAATTCTGAACCTATCTACCAAAAAAAAAAATAACTTCTGTAGTTTAATTCAGAAAAAAATTCTCTATTGCCTGTACTACAATTCATGCATGGTACAATATACTTGTGATAATAACCACCACTTTGATAAAGAAAATCTGAAAATTATCAAAAATGTTAGACAGTTAACGACGCTAGATGCGTACGAAAGTGTTTATATTTCTAGGGCAATAAAAAATAAAAATTTCTTAAACTGGGCTCTCCCACCGGCTTGTAGTCCTTTGTTTTCGCTCTCTCTTTGATGGAGATAAACATTTCGACACCTGTCGGGTAAAGTGATAAAGGAAGTTCAAAAATTTCGTCGGGCAATTAAAATACAATAGAGAGAAAATTTGCCTGCAATTTAGTCTCCCTGTCGGTATATTTCTTTACCTAAGATTCAGTATAAAAGGTCATGTGAGTAGTAAGTGAGTAGTAAGTAGTTTAGAATTTTTGTGTTAATAACACGATCGTCAGGTCTTTAAAAGGATGTGTTGTAGTAGTTTAGGTTCTTAAAGTGTACTTATACGTCTCAACAAGAACGAAGCTGGTATATGTCTCCTCTCATTACTATAATTATATGTATGTGTGTATGCGTGTATAATATGTATACGTAGAGCTAAATTTCTAACATCTTCTACTCTTCTAAGAGGCTAAACGAGGCCACAAGACATAAAGTTTCTGGATGACAACAAAGTTTATTTAAGGTTTTGATTTATTCTTTCTAATTTAAAGTCTGTTTAAATGATTTTTTTCAACAAAAGTCACTTCTATGAAAACTCGCTACCATAACCCACTTACTGCGTCAAGATATTTTTGAGTTATTATTATTACCAGAGGACAGTGTATTAAACATCATGATGGTCTTTCTGGCTTCTTCTCGTCATTCCTCTCCTATCGGAGATTGGAAATCATCATAGCCAATTTTATTCTATTTGAGCTGCATCCGTATCATGCGCGTAGACTGCGAAACCACGACGTTTTTCTTCTACCACGCTTCTTTTACCTCTGATTTTTTCCTGCACTATATTTCTAAGTAGCGCATACTTCACTCCTCTCATAATATGATCCAAGTACTCCAGCTTGCCATTTTTGATAGTTTTTAGTAGCTCTTGTTGGTTGTTTATTCTTTGCAGTACGCTTGCATTCGTCACACAATCCACCCACGACATTTTGAGAATTCGCCGGTAGCGCCACATTTGAAAAGGTTTTATGTTTTTGATGTTCCTGCTCTTCGATGTCCAAGCTTCCGCTCGGTAAAGAAGAGTGGAAAAAACGTAGCATCTCAGAATACGAATGCGCAGACTAATATCATAATATTTGTCTCATTTTGTTGAATAATATTCTGGTAATTTCAATGCGGCTTTTGAACTCATTCGTTTGATCGGTATTGTCTGTGATCCATGCACCCAAGTATTTATAGGACGATATTTTTTCATTTCGTGTATCGTTGATAACATGATTATCTCTAATGTTCTGACTCTTTGTTATTACCATGAGTTTGGTTCTCTTGAGATTAATTTTTAAGCCGCAATTATTGATTTAAACATTAGGTCTTTGTACTAGATATTGCAGTTCTTCTATTGTGCCTGCTAAGACGACGGTATCATCTGCATGTCTAATATTATTGAGAGTTTCTCTGTTTATCACCAGGATTTTAGACATTCCTGATAGTGATTTTCAACAAACGGTTTCGCTATACAGATTGAATAAAACAGGCGAGAGCACACAACCCTGACGCACTCCTCAACATATCCAATTTCTGGTGTTAAGTTGTTTTCAGCTTTCACTTTCGCTAGTTGATCCCAGTAGAAAATACAGATTATTCTTATATCCCTACTATCTATATTCTTACTTAGTAGAATTTCTATAACCGGTAATGCGGAATGCCTTCTCAAAGTCAATAAAGCAAGCATACACTCCTGATTCATATCAATACATCTCTGGGACAAGACGTTTATTCCAAACAAAGCTTTTCGGGTACTCATCCCTTTTCTAAATCCATTTGAGTATCACCAATGTCTTCATCTAAATTCTTGAAATCTCTGTTGTATATCATCTTTATAAAGCTTTAGCATGTGACTCATCAGAGCTATGGTACAATGTTTGCTGCATTCTTCTGCGTTGGCTTTCTTTGGAGTTAGCGCGAACGTGGAATGGGGATAATAGATAAATAGCTGTAGCATGATTGTGATAGATTATCTGTTCGTAAATTTGAGTAGTTGCACAGGAATCTCATCGTGTCCACTAGCGTTGCCATCTTATTTATTTATTTATTTATTTATTTATTTATTTATTTATTTATTTATTTATTAGAACTGCTCCATAGATCTCTACAAGATATCGGAAATAGTCAAAATACAAAAACAGCTTATCAATGCTAAAACTTAAAATTAAAATATTCTTCCACAGAATATAAAGTATGCTCTCTAAAAAATGATTTTAAGCACACTTAAATTGCCTGAGGATGCTCAAATGTTTGACGCTGTCGGCTAAATGATTATATAAGCGTTTTGCAGTGTTGCGAGGTGCCCGATTAATCTGTTCCGATCCTATAAGGGGGAACATACAAATCTTTAGCCTGTCTTGTTTCATACGCTGTAATATTACCGCAGATACTAAAAATTTCAATATTTTTTTCTGACATAACAAAGCGCCTCAAGCATATATCGGCACGTCACTGTTAAAATGCCATACCGTATAAATAATGATCTACAAGATGCTGAAGACGGCAGGCCAAACATGGTGAAGCATTTCAGTCTTCCGCGTGTTAAGAACCAGACCATTTTGCGAACACCAGGCTGACACCCGAGACACACACACACACACACACACACACACACACACACATTAGCTGCAGCACCAAGCTCTTCAAAACTTTCCCCTGAGGTTGCATGGTGGTGTCATCTGCGTACAAAGTTAAGTGATATTGCTGGAGATCATAAACAATATCGTTAAGGAAAATTGTAAACAAAACAGTGCCCAATATGCTGCGCTGCGGCACGCCGCTGGACACGGCTGAAAATCCAGACATATAGTTCTTACCTGCCTGTCGTATCCTGACAGCTTGACTTCTCCCAGACAGGTAGCTTTTTAGCCATAAATATGCCTTTCCTCTTATGCCATAATGCTCCAATTTTTGCAATAAAAGGAATGGTTGACCGCATCAAACGCTTTCGAAATGTCGAAGAACAGCCCGGCGGACTTGGACCTACTATTTGTGTAATCCAAGACTGTCAGGTAAGTGCTAAGCACGGCATCCTGAGTTGACAGCTGCCCACGAAAGCCAAATTGGCATGGAGACAGCAAATTGTATCTCTCCAAAAAGGACCTAACTCTTAGCAGACATGCCTTCTCAAAGATCTTAGAACAAACCGAAAGCAGCGCAATCGCCCTGTAGTTGTCCAAAAGACGTGGATCTCCCTTCTTAAGGAGAGGGACGACAATGACCGTCTTTAGGCGCTCAGGAAAACAACCGATTTCAAATGACACATTTATAAGGTAAGTTAGTGGAGCCATCACAAGATGAGCAACCCCGCCAAGAAGACTACATGGTATTTCATCTATTCCTGATGAATTTTTAACTAAAACTAATTTTATGATCTCTAATACATCGTTCTCTGAGACAGGATATAAAAACATAGAATAGGGATTAGAGCTATTTTTTAATGCACAATTAATGTCACAGTTTTTTGTCAGATACTTAACAGAGTCGACAAAGTGCGAATTGAAACTGTCAGCAATCATATTAGGATCTGTCATAACAACTCCGTCACCGGACAGAATACTCAGATTTGCCGCCTTGCTGTTCATCTTCCCCACGTTGACATTTTCTTTAATTGCTTCCCACATAGCTTTATTTTGGTTTGAAGCGTTAGAGATTTTATTTTCATAGTATTTTTTTCTTGGAGTCTTTTAACCTAGCACCGTACTGTTTCTTTAGGCTATTATAAACCTCATACACTGTGGATCCGTAACCGTATCCAGTAGAAGTGGAAAATCACGAAGCAAACAGCCCTCTCTTACAAGTTCCGATGATATCCATGGTTTAGGAGCAATCTCGCCGGGCGTGGATCTTTTTTTGACAATCAGAAACGCAATCTGAAACAAGGCATCAAACTCAGAGAAAAAAACATCAATTTTTTTGCCGCCACTGGCTCCTGATAGACCAGGTCCCAGGATGCGCTATTCAAAAGATACACAAAATGGGATATATTCTCCTGACTGAATGACCTTTTATACACATATTCAACAGGGGTCTGATCAATACCCGGGATACTATACGATAATAACTGCTTGTTATGATCTCCTATTGTATTTGTCAATGTTTCAGTCTCAATGTCAACCGAGTGTACATTGCAAAATATGTTATTAATACAAGATGCCGAGGCACCCTGCCTTCGCTAAATCTGACGAAAACAGACAAAGAAACCGTAAGAAGTCATTAAATCTTGCAACCTCACAACATCCGCACTATATTTATCTAAAACATTTAAATTATAATCACCACATACAAAAGCAGGAGCTCCCTTGTCATTTAATTGGATAAAAACTTCTTCTAACCTGCCAAAAAAGCATGTTTTATATTGTGGCAAGGCAGATGCACCCTTTGGCTTAGTGCGATAAACACAATCTACATTTACCGAAACTTTATTATATATCACGGTTGCGAAGGCTGCCTCAAACAATTTTTCACTCAGAGAAACATTCCTTACATTCAACTCTACAAAATCTAGGTCACTTCTAACTAAAATAATAACACAGCTCCCTACCATATTGCGTCTACAAAAATAGCTAGCAACAGTATAATTGTCAACTTTCAGAACGCTAACCTCTTCCTTGGTCAACCAGGTTTCTGTCATACAAACCACCTCAGGATACTTCAACGAACACAAATAGAGATCCAGACACTTTGAGAGTTTATGCTTAGTATCCTAAGCGGCTTATCCACGCTGAGAGTCTCACAGTGATATTCAGTATCGTTCGCTGTCTCGGCATCAGAAAACCACACCCGCATTGTGTCCCTTTCATTGTTTTTTTTTAATGGAAAAAGCGAAACTGTTTCACCACTACACCACTGGGCCATGTATGTGGTTTGTTTAAAACTTCCATTAGCGCTAGATCTGCACCAACCTTGAATGATATACTGTTGGCTTCCTCCCTTTTTGGCAGCATTTCCACTGAAAACTTATTATTTGGAAATTTTTCTTGTAAATATTTTTTATATTTTCTGATGTGGCACTTGGCTCCACCCTGCCCACATACAACCAAGCTCTGCGTGCTACACTGCTAAAAGAGGCATTTTTTGGAAACGCCGAAATGTCACACTCGCCTGTAATAATCTCCTGCCTGTTCTGCTGGATTATATTATGGGTTGTATCTGAGTCAATGCTAACCCTGTTAGAAGGCTTCACTAAGTTCTCAGTCACACAAAATTTCAAATTTGTTTCTTTCTCCGCCAACTTCTTCACATTGGCAACGCCGCGTTTTGAGTTGTCTACGTCATTTTTTAACTATCCTTATTTAACAACTTAATAATTAAATTTTTGTCACTTATTTGCTTTTCCATCTCTTGTATAAGTCTCTCTGTTGACTCCAACTTTACCTGGGTAACTTGTTATTCGTTTTGTAGTCGAATGACAGGTAAACAATCCTGTAGGTTAGGAGTCATACCCTGGTCTTTTGCACTGTCCACTGAATCCATATAAATTTCCTGTTCTCCAGTAATATATTCTCTCAACGCATCACTCACTGTTACACCCTTTGGAACACATTTTGTCAATATAATGTCTATTAAATATTATTTTCTCAATTTTAACAATTCACCAGCAAAATCACCACTACTACCCATTGTTGCCAAGTTTTCTTTGGCCTGTTTAAGTGCATATTATATATCTTCTATCGTTATTTCAGGTCCTTTGTCTTGTGTGTATTTATTTTGGTTCTATCCTCTTGTCCTCGAAAAGTTCTGTCACGTGCTGTGTCCATATATCCAGTTTGTGGATTACAACTGTTATTAGTGTACATTGGCGCCTCTCAGTTTTCTAGATTGTCCAGATTTTCTCTTTCATGCCATCTCTTTAATATTTTTGTTCAAGTTTAAGTATCGTATTTTTTAGTGAATTTTCTTAAAAAAAATTCACTAATGAGGAGATCCCGACTTTTGAATTTTGAAAAAATTTCTTCAAATGACCGCGAACTAGGCCCCCTAGAACACATATCCGGGGTCAGTTTCAATTTTTATATGTTTATATATATATATATATATATATATATATATATATATATATATATATATATATATATATATATATATATATATATATATATATATATATATTTATATATATATTTATATATATATATATATATATATATATATATATATATATATATATATATATATATATATATATATATATATATATATATATATATATATATATATATGTATCACACCGATAACTCAAAAAATAATAGGCCGATTTTGACTAAATTTGGTGGAAAAATTCCTTTTGCAAATGGCTTGGATAAGTTCGTAAGCCAGGAAAATCTGCCCAGGTTTTCCCGGAAAATTTTGTGTTTTCTTTCGAAAAAAATTTATATCTCCGGAATTAACAAAGTAAGGGCAACCAAATTTGGTACGCTAGTTAATATCTTTATAGGTACCTACCAAAATTTAGCTATGTAGATCAAAAGACAAAAAAGTTATAGGCATTTAAAGAAAAATAAATTGGGGTTTTCCTCAAAACGTCAAAGTTGCGATTTAAAACGTCAAAATCGGCAACATTTAGGCAAAGAACTTGAATCTAATACGGGATATGGAAATCAAATGTCTCAAGAAGGATGTTTTACAAACTCTGAAGTCTTAGTTTCAACCGTCATTGTCCTTCATTTTACTAAAATGTTTCCAGAAAATTCATCTCAAATAGACCCTTTCTCTGATGCTTGGCAGTAGCCTTAGCTTTAGAGTTTATCGTTTAATGGTATATAATTTTTGTCGAATTTTCGTAAAAAATCAATAAAGCTCAATATATCCGTTATTATATAAGATATGAAGAAAATTTGTATATATTAATTATAGGGTGTCTTGAGCTACATCTTAAAAAAATATTTCTACAATCACAGGATGGCCCATAAGTCGTTGGTGATACAAATTTTCTTCTTTTTTTTAAATCAAACACGCCTTATGTTATTGCATTTTTGAATTTATCAGCGATGCATGTTTGTAAGAAAAGAAATTCGGGACGCAGCAAGTGCGTTATGGTAGCGAATTTTCATTAAATGCTTCAAATTTGAATAGCTCAATTTGCTATTAACCTATAAGGTTGACCAAGAAACGAGTTTTTCCGGGAACACTTTAAGTTTACTTTTGGAAATTTTTGTACATTTTCACACAATAAAGTTATTTTTATGAAACATGGCACATTGTTTTTACTATATAGGTTATACTGGTAACCAAAATTGATGCCTGCTTTCTTAAAAAGGAAACACACATATTTGCAATTAAAAACATTTTTATGAAAATTCACTACCATAACGCACTTGCTGCGTCCAGAGTTTTCTCAAGTTCTTCAACTTTCTGAATATCTCACTCAACCAGTTCTCTTTGGCTTCCTTAATTATTATTATGTGTTTTTTTGGGGTACTGTTTTCTATTTATGATTTGTTTGGATACAATAATTAGTCTTAAATTGTTGATAATAATCTTAAGCTTGAAAGCTTTTTATTAAAAAATGATGATTACCCAACTTAGGATTTTTTTTTAATTTTGCGATAGTAATAGATTTTAGTATTCTCTGAACTGCATGACTTCTTATGCGTTAATCCAGTATTATGAAACAAAATGAAGTTCGATATATTTTTTGCAATAATCATTTGGATGTTAAGAGAAGGATTTTTTTTGCAAATGTACTGCCAAATTTAGTAACGACTATATCTTAGATATGGTTATGTAATCTCGTTTTTCAGGAAAAATCACCTCTAATTAAAGATACCACTCCAGTTAGTTATTTTCTAAGCACTAATTATGAAAACCGTTGGGAAAATGCTAGCTGTTAACACGTGACCACCACACGACAATGTGTCCTGGTAATTGAACATGTTCACGCAATATAGATTTTGTACAATAAGGTGTCTCTGAATATTTTTATTCGTCATGCAAGTCTCTGCTGATTAACCTGTGTACTAAGTAATCTAAGTATTGTAAATCCATGTTGCTCCAAAAGCTATTTCTCCTGACCGAAGCAAATTTCTTAAATGCAGATAATGTATTTAGCATCAAGCATAAATGACACAGTTTATTTGTTAAAGAACACAGTCTCTTAAAAAAATTGTTTATAAGAATCAGTTTCCGTTTTTTTTTTAAATTTAATATTATTGGCTGCGGCATCTCAGGCCATTAGCACATTCTTTCCCATCATTTCATATTTTTTTACAAATTTTCCAGAAAAAGTCAACTTGGCTCGCCCGGGAATCGAACCCGGGACCTCTCGCTTTGCAGGCTGGCACCTAGCCACCTGCGCCACGAGGGCGTCCAGTTTCCGTTCAAGGAGAAAATTAACTTTTTTAACCATAGCAGAAATTTTCGTAAAAAGTTGGGGGCCGTGGAATTAAACTTGTAGCCGAGATCTGGAAAGCGACATTAAGTAAAATAATTTGGCAAATGAATGTCGGATGGTCACTTTTTACATAAAAATATCTAATATTATAAACAAACACTTAGATTTTTTGTAAAAACTGTGTTTTGTGCAATATTCTGTGATATTCAAGCACAAGCTTAGGATTACTTTGTGACACATACTGTAATATTAATGTAACCAAACATACAAGTAAAAATAAGTAAAAACTCTGGACGCAGCAAGTGCGTTATGGTTCTGAATTTTCATAAAAATGTTTTTAATAGCAAATATGTTTTTTTTAAGAAAGCAGGCACCAGATTTGGTTACCAGTCTAATCTATATATTAGAAACAATGTGCCATGCTTCATCAAGATAACTTTATTGTTTGAAAATGTACAAAAATTTCCGAAAGTAAACTTAAATTGTTCCCGAAAAAACTGGTTTTCTGGTCAACCTTATAGGTTAATAGCAAATTGATTCAAAATTTTAAGCATTTAATGAAAATTCGCTACCATGCGTTCCGAATTTCTTTTCTTACAAAGATGTATTATATTTCGATGGAAAATACAAAAATGCAATAACATAGGGCGTGTTCGATTAAAAAAATTCACTAAAAAAAAAAGAAAATTTGAATCACCAACGACTTATGGGCCACCCTGTAATTGTGGAAATATTTTTTAAGATGTAGCTTAAGACGCCCTACAATTAATGTATACTACTTTTTTTGTAACTTGCATAATAACGGATATATTGCGCTCTAATGATTTTTTACGAAAATTCGACAAAAATGATATATCATTTAACGATAAACTTTATAGCCAACACTACTGTTAAAGCATCAGAGATACGGTCTATTTGAAATGAATTTTCTGGGAATATTTTAGTAAAATGAAGGACAATGATGATTGAAACTAAGAGTTCAGGCTTTGTAAAACATTATTCTTGAGACATTTTGCTTCCATAGATCATATTAATTTCAGGTTCATTGCCTAAATATTAACAATTTTGACGTTCAAACTCGCGACTTTGACGTTTTGAGGAAAACCCTTTTTTTAAATGCCTGTAACTTTTTTGCCCTTTAACCTACAGCGCTAAATGTTAGTAGGTAGCTTACCTATAATGATATAAACCCATGTACCAAATTTCGTTGCCCTTACTTTGTTAATTCCGGAGATATAAATTTTTTTCAATTTTTTGAAATGAAATACAAAATTTTCCGGGAAAACCTTGGCGGATTTTCCTGGATAACGAACTTATCCAAGCCACTCGCAAAAAGAAGGTACTCACCTAATTTTATCAACATCGGTTCATTATTTTTTTAGTTATAGGTGTGACACATAAATATATAAACATATATATATGTTCATTGATTGTTGTTGCCCTTACTTGGTGAAACTTGTCCATACTGCATACAGACTTGGAGAATACTTCTCTGGATTCACTGTGAAGCCAGAGAAGTATTCTCCAAGTCTGTATGCAATATATATATATATATATATATATATATATATATATATATATATATATATATATATATATATATATATATATGTATGTATATATATATATATATATATATATATATATATATATATATATATATATAAACATATAAAGTCTGAAACCGACCTCGGATTTGGGTTCCAGGGGTCCTAAATAGCGCTCATTTGAAGAATTTTTTCAAAATTCAATAGTCGAGATCTCCTAATTAGTGATTTTTTTTTAAGAAAATTCACTAATAAACGTATGATATAAGATACATACAACGTAAAAGCTTCACCCCTAAAGTCAACCCCGTTCAAGGGACAATTATGACATCCCCTTTTTACGTATATAATAATAATAATAACCTTTATTCCATTTATGATACATAAGTTATATAAATTGATACAAATGCACCATATATTCTAACACACTACTCTTCCACTTATATATCTGGAATAGCATGCGGTTCAGTGTGCTAGCAATGATTACTCACACGCTGCCACGGGTTTTCCACCGCTACTACATTTAAAAATACATTGTAAAAACATATGTACAAACCTTTTGAACAAAAAAATAAATAAAATAATATAATATAATATCACAAACATATTAGTAACCAACCCATACCAAATCCATTTACAAATTAACCCAACCCAATCAAACCCATCTTATCACCGCATGATAGTGAATGCCTAATCTTATTCTAAAATGCCGACTGGCATTGCAACGCCAACATCCAAGGCACTACACCAGGCCATTCTTAAGTAACCCGTTGACAAGACAATTTCCGACGGTACCAGCAACGGAATCTGTTAACAGAAAGATTTCTGGCCTCAACAGGGAGCCTATTGTAGAATCTCGCTACACCAAACGTGAACGATCCTTCAAACAACGCCGTTTTATGTAACGGAGGGGTCACCGTAAACTTATGTCTCAAATTCAGTGTGTGCACGCCTGTTCTAAAAGTGATTTTGTTGTAGAGATAGGGAGGCTTATGTGTTTTAATGATCCGATAGAAAAGACATTCTGAATGATACCCAAGTCTTCCAGCTATATTTATCCATCTACTAGACCCAAAAGCAGCTGATATACTGTGATACTTCCTCATACTATAGATTAGCCTAATACAAGAGTTTTGAACCCTCTGAATTCTTAAAACATCACAGGAACGTAGGCAGGGCCCGTAGACAGATAGACAATGATTAAAAACTGATAGCACCAACGAATCACACAGCAAGAGCCTACTTTCACGATTTAAATAATGCCTGCAGGAATATATTCTCCTAAGCCTTGAAAATGCTAGCATAATGTATCTTGATACATGACTTTTAAATTTCATGTCGCTATCCAGCAGCAACCTCAGACTTTTCCCACTTTCTTGAAGAGGCATTCGTAAGCCATTGATTTCTACATCCACAAGTTGGAAATAGTTGAGCCTGTCAACCTTTCTACCAAATAGAAGTAAAGTGGATTTCGCAGGATTCAGTTTCAAATTATGTGCTGCTGACATTTGCGAAATAGTATTCAAATCCTCTGTTATCTGACGACACGCTGCAGTCATATACGAAGGCGTAAATGAGTAGTACACCTGGGTGTCATCTGCATATGAATGAACTTGTAAATACTTGATGTTGATAGGTTACATGTATAAATAGCATATAATAGGTCCCTGCGGTATGCCTGTTTTATCATCCAGCAGTTCCGTCAAGGCGTCCATAAGGAACCCAAAACTTCCTGAAGGTGAACAATAAATGCTGCAAGCAATAAGCTTCAATTTGGTAATTTCTATCGCTGAGCATTCAAAGGCTTTTTCCCCCATTTTCAGAATATTTCTTCTTGACTGGATGTCATGTCTGATAATTAGGTTTCCCCATGCTGGCTTTGAGTTTTACACTAATGTGAGGCCAAGTAGTGGGTCTATAAATAGATCTTTATCTTTATCTACAGGCAGCCTGGGTTCTGCGAAGCAAATTATCTCTGGATTCTCTTGAAAAACTACCTCAATATCTAATATTTTAGCTCTCAAAGATTGTCCATCTTGATTAAATAATGTTATTATATTTGCACTTACTGTTTTATTTCCTCGTTCTCTTTAAAATATCATTGGGATCTTGTTTATCTTATCTCTGATGTCATTTGTCCTGTCTTTATAGAATTTATATCTTTTAAAAGTAACACCTTTTGACCAAAAACTATCATCCACATACAGTTGATATTTTTAATTAAAAATAACTCCAACTTGAAAACATGTATTGTCCTTTGTGTTATAAAATGTCTTAATATGCTTGACAATGGTATTATCTGGCTATATCTTCAACTTTGTTGCAATATACTTGGATACTGTATTCTTACCAACCTCATCCTTGACCCGAGAAATAAAGAACCACGATTTTTTATGCCCAGCTTCTCTTCCACTTAATCCACAGTCCACTTCCTCACCTGTTTCATTTTTCACGCGCGTACAATTTCTTCTGTTTCCTTGGTTTTATCATTCACATTATTAGTTGTTTGTTATCTTTGTTTTGCCTTTCGTTACGCCGAGTTTGATATTCTCGCTACCCATTTGCCTGATTTAGATCAGGAGTTATCACCAAATATTTTTCTGCAATGATTTTTTCAGTCTCTGTCCCTGGTCGAGTTTTTGAAGCATTACTAAAGGTTAAATGCACTTTTGCCATCTTTATCGATCCCTCTATCTTTTTAACTACTTGTTGATTATTCTAGTTTATTATTTTTTTAATTGATGTTTTGGAGAATTTATTGTCTCATCCTAGTACCTTATAATGGCAATAAGCCGCGAAAATTCAGTTTTAAACTTACTTCAGCTTAAACCACTTTCCTTGAACAAAAGCAAAAAGTTGCCTTACTTTCATCGTCATAAAAAATATTGCTTAAATAAATTGTTAAATACTAACTCATTTGAAATTTGAAACCAATCATATTTCGGCTGTGACAGAAGCCTGCTACGACCTATCAAATTGAAATATTTTTAAGGTTTTAGATATCCGCGGTTGCAAATTTCATTTTCGATAATTAAATATTTGTGGTTATCAAAAGAGGTGCTTTAGGTACTTGTTCAATAGTATATATATATATATATATATATATATATATATATATATATATATATATATATATATATATATATATATATATATATATATATATATATAGTATATAGGGTGGCGCATTGAAAACAAAACAGACAGATTTGCGTCCAGGGAAATTTTTTTTAAGAAACGCGAAACACGTCAATTTTAATATTGAGGGCGACATGTTTTGACATAAAACTCAACTTTGTCACATCAAGCCCTTAAGGGTGGTGATAACAACCCTTATATTTTAAATAGAGAACATGGGTCGAGTGTTACATCATTTGAAAGCTTTTTCTTTTCTGAATTCAGCACACTAATTTTTTTGGAAGTTTTATCAACTCCTTTAAAATTTATTCACAGTTGAAGATGCAAAAACGCATTTCACTCATTCCGATAAGAAATGTGCTAAAAGTCAATGTTTTGTTGGTTTGTTAACAAAAAATTGACTATCAGAACATCTCTTATCGGAATGAGAGATGTGTATTCTGTAGAAGAAAGAGTTGAAATAATTACTCTCTTTTCAAAAATGATGACTGTGCCAACCGTGCTGCAAATTTGTTTAATGAACCACATCCAAACAGACATGTTAACAGAAAATACATTTTGGAGTTAGTTGGAAAGTTTCGACAAAGTGGTTCAGTAGCCAACAAAAAACGGGATCCTGAACGTGAATTTCCGGTTAGAAATGAGACTACTGAGATTTAAGTTTTAGGACAAATTGCTGCAGACCCAACTTTGAGCACGAGAAAATTGGCCACTGTATCAAACATCAAAAGAAGAACTATTCAGCCTATATTGAAGCATTATAAATTTCACCCGTATAAAATTTAGCTTGTACAGCAACTGAATAGGGATGATTTTGATCGGCGGCTGGAGTTTCGTGAAGTTGTGGCTGCACGAATAGCTGATAACGGGAACTCTGTGTTCAATAACTGTTTTTCAGACGAGTGTACGTTTTTATTAAACTCTACAGTCAATCGTCATAATTGTCGTTATTGGGCAGACAATAATCCAAGAAATTTTCACGAAGTCCACACTCAAACTCCACAGAAATTGAATGTCTGGACTGGCATGTTTGGAGACCGTTTAATCGGACCAATTTTGTTGATGGCAATTTGAGTGGCGAAACGTATTTGGAGTTACTAGAAGATATCGTTTACTCTCGTCTAACTGACATTGTTCAAAACGATGATCGCTATCAAGAAAATCAATTAGTGTTTCAACAAGATGGAGCTCCTCCGCATTCTTCACAGCGTGTTAGGGAGGTTTTGAACAGAGAGTTTCCAGGACAATGGATTGGGCGAAGAGGTGCTATTAAGTGGCCGCCTACATCACCGGATTTAACTCCTTTAGACTTCTTTCTGTGGGGCCATTTAAAGAGTATAATTTACGCAACAGAACCGGAGTATCTGGAAGAATTACGACGACGCATTGTTGAGGAATGCCGTCTAATAACACCACAAATGCTCCAGAATGCCAGAGCTCGTTTTGAACAAAATTTGTACTTTTGTATGGAAGCTAGTGGTCAACAATTTGAACACTTACTTAACTGAATCAACATTTTTGAACGTTTGGTTTTGTTTTTTAGTTTTTTTTTAACGAAAAATTGACTAATTAGTGCATTTCTTATCACAATGAATGAAATACGTTCTTGCAACTCCAACTGTGAATAATTTTTATGCGAGTTGATAAAACTTCCAAAAAAATCAGTGTGTTGAATTCAGAAAAGAAAGAGCTTTCAAATGATGTAACACTCGATCCATGTTCCCTATTTAAAATAGAAGGGTTGTTATCACCACCCTTAAGGGGTTGATGTGACAAAGTTGAGTTTTATGTCAAAACATGTCCTCCTCAATATTAAAATTGATGTGTTTCAGCGTTTCTTAAAAAAAATTCTCTGGACGAAAATCGGTCTGTTTCATGTGCCACCCTGTATATATATATATATATATATATATATATATATATATATATATATATATATATATATATATATATATATACATATATACATATATATATATATATATATATATATATATATATATATATATATATATATATATATATATATATATATATATATGTATGTATGTATGTATGTATCTATAGACATACATAAACATATTTTCTGGTGGCGTAGGTAAAGTTTACCAAGTTGAATCTTTGTGTGTGATAATATATGCTTGTAAGGTAAAGAGCTATCTGCAGTATAAATAGAAAACTAAAGATTTATATTTAGTAGGAATACATAGAGATTTGAAGTTTTTGTTACGTGACTTACTTCTACCTTTAAATTCCCAGGCATTTTTCAAACACATCGGGTTTCTCGTACATGTTGTCACGTTGTGACTGCTGCTAATGACGTCTGTAAATATTATCATGCACCAGCTAAAAGTACATCACCAAGTTTGTAGGACAATTACAAGAAACGTATGCGTTAACAATCGGAAACTGTTGCTTAATCGGAAACATGTCCTTGTATTACAACTCTAAAATAAATTATTAAATTCATTAGGCGAACAAAAAGTTCTGTTAACCCAACGAACGGAGTAACATTGTATATATATATATATATATATATATATATATATATATATATATATATATATATATATATATATATATATATATATTACTTCCAAATTTTCAATACGTGTTAAAGTATGGCATCGGGGACAGAAATTTCGATTTTTTTGCCAAAACGGCGTAAAAAGTCTCAATACATATAGAAAACTTGATTCTGAAACGAAAGTTTTTTTGTCTGTCGGTCTGTCGGCCTGCACGTGTGTCTGGTAGTAGGCGCAATAACTTTCAAACGAAACGACATATCATCCTCTAATTCGGTATCCACTTAGCACCTGACAAAGGAACGCTTCGAATTGTTTTTTGGTAAGATCGCTTCAGGAAGTAGCGGATAAATAAGGGGTGAAACTCGAGTAACGTTTCAGACGTTGTGGGTACAGGAATACGAATATTTGCTTTGTGGTCAAGTCATGGACCCTAAATTCATTTCATGAGCATGTCTTTCTGAGGAAAGTAGATTATCACAGCTATGTGCGAGTTATGATTTAATTTGCAGCACTATTATTTAACCGTATATCAATTTGTTCGAAAACGAAAGTTGTTTGTAGAAGATAAGTATTTTGACCATAAAAATACAAGTTTTTCTAGTAATAATATAATAGGAACCCAAAAATTATCAAAAAAAATATTCTAAATTGACTTATAAATAATAAAAGTTTAGGCTACTTAATTTTCAGTCTATTTTCGTGATTATGACCAACTACCGACGCCAGGGAGCAGTTTCACCTTGCCATTCTAGAAATTTTGAGGAACCCCATCCTTTCTGTAAGAGGGGTAGGGCATTTAAGAAGCTCAACATCGCGTGGTACACGGAACCGACTGATTTACGCTCCTCAGGAGGGCTGAAGTTGCAGGGTTGTTTAAAAGCAATGCTCATTTTAATTTTACACAGTCCATTAAAAATAAAATAAAGCTTTTGCTGAGTATCAAGCCCATGATCTTTGAAAATCTTATGGTTTTTATTAAAAAAATGTCGAGTGACGATTTGCAATTTCAAGATTGTTGATTTGTACACAAAGATTCAGAAACGAATGCAGGTTATTCACAACAAATATTACCATAGTTGTCTTCATCGCGGTCTTAAATTTTTGTTTGAATAACTACTGTTCTTTATTTTGCCAAAATATTACCAAAAAATTTGTTGAGAGTAGCCCTTCTTGCGATGTTTTGGCTGTAGCTTAAGTTATAGAGCTTATGATTTGAGCGTGTTTTATTTTATCATTTAATACATTAAGTTTGAAAAATCAATAAAAGTGCAAACGGACAAATCATTATGTAGCTAGTATTACAAGTTCGGACGCAGCAAGTGTGTTATGGTAGCACATTCGCAGAACCTTTTTATATATACTTTGTCAAATTATTTTGACCAATGTTAGATTGAAATTAGAATTTGCAACTTGTTTAATCGGAGTTAAGCAATGTCTAGCATGATCAGATGTTTGTTATCTCGTCCGGGTTTGATGATTGCAGAAAACTTTTTAGATTGAGTTTTCGTTGAAAACAGTTTACAAGAGAAGTTTTAAGGCTAGATGCATTCTCACCACAATCAGAACCGTAGACCGGTTTTGCTCTAATTAGTGCTCGTCAATACGGCATACTAATTGTAGCGAAAATACACCTATAAAGGAATACTGCTATGGTAGTCAGCCTTCCAACACTAAGTGAGTGGTAAGACACGAAGCAACGTCCAAGTAGTATGTTGTCACGCCAGCTCCAAATAACACAAAGTGTTAAAAAATAGAGACTGCATACAACCAACTAACAATTTAGTCAATTGTTAGCCCTGGCCCATTTCTATCCTAATATAGGGACAAAGTATGTAAGGCTCGCTGCATTCTCACCACAATTAGAACCGTAGACCGGTTTCGCTCTAATTAGAGATCGTCAGTACGGCATACTAATTGTAGGGAAAATACACCTAACCAAGTAATATGTTGTCACGCCATCTCCAAGTAACACAAAGTGTTAAAAAATAGAGACTGCATACAACCAACTAACAATTTAGTCAATTGTTAGCCCTGGCCCATTTCTATCCTAATATAGGGACAAAGTATGTAGAGATAGATGCATTCTCACCACAATTAGAACCACAGACCGGTTTCGTTGCTTCGTGCCTAGCACTCACTTAGTGTTGGAAGGCTGGCTACCAGCGCCGTATTACTTTATAGGTGTATTTCGCTACAATCAGTCTTATGTACTGACGAGCTCTAATTAGAGCGAAACGGGTCTACAGTTATAATTGTGGTGAGAATGCATCTAGCCTTACATATTTTGTCCTTATATTAGGGTATAATTGGGTCAGGGCAAACAATTTACAAAATTGTTAGTTGGTTGTATGCAGTCTCTATTTTTAACACTTTGTGTTATTTGGAGGTGGCGTGACAACATACTACTTGGTTTCGCAACCAGGTGGCGGCACGTTGCTTCGTGTCTTACCACACACTATTTTCAATGTTCCGGAATTTTGTCTCCGTCATCTTTGGCAATTGTGGATATTTGTCTTCATTTGTGTACTCCATGTCATCCCAGAGATAATGAGTACGTGAAAATACCCCATGGCCTCCGTAATTCGGCCATAACCTTCAAAAAAGTAATGCATGATGTTTTAAAACAATTCCTATACAAAAGCTGTTTTGTCTACATGGATATTATAATATTTTCTAAATCCCTTCAGGGACACCTTCTCCATACCAAACAAATTTTTCAAAAATTACGGGACGTTGATTTAAAGGTACAATTAGACACATCCGAATTCCTTAGAAAAGAAGTTGAGTTTTTAGGACATATCGTCGCAAAAGACCAGGTAAAAGCAAATCCGAACAAAATTAAATGTATAACAAAATTTCCTATACCCAGCTCTCAAAAAGAATTAAAAGCATTTCTCAGTTTGGTAGGCTATTACCGCCGCCTCATTAAGAATATCGCAAATTCCCCTTAACCAAATGCCTTAAGAGAGACTCTAAAATTGACATTAACGACACAGATTACGTAAATGCCTTTAGACAAGCCAAAAAACTTATTACGAATTCAAGTTTTGTAAAAAAAAAATTACTGAGATTGAATCTTTTAGTGTTGCAAATTGAATCAGAGCTTCCACATAGCTGTGATAATTTACTCTCCTCGGAAATACATTCATATGAAATGTTATCTCAAATCCTTGGAGAGTTATTGCGCCTACTAACAGACAGACATGAAGGCCGGCAGACCGACAGACCGACCAACAGACAAAAAAATGTTCGTTTGGGAATCAAATTTTCTATGGTTTGACATTTTTACGCCGTTTTCGGAATTTCACTACTCAAACTCTTGTAATAAAACGTTTCGGCATATTTTTGTGACCGTTTTTTGCAAATTTTCGTAAAAAATAAATTTTTGCGAATTTTCTAGGCAAACATTTTCTTCAGCCCATTTTTCTTAAAGCGTTTTAATGAATTTTCGTAGAATTTTTCCAGCGAAGCGAATTATTTTTATCATACAAAAGCGCTTTTTCTTACGGAAAAAGGATAAATGTCCACAACTCAATTTTCTATAAAACTATAAATCTAAAACTTGGTATGTACTAATCTGTATTTTTTTAATTTATTTTTATTTCAACAACACACCACGAGGGCTTACAGCCTAAATACTATCGTACCGTGGGTGTCGACAAGGAGGAAAGAGGCAACTTGTTAATTCTGGACTTGAAGGTTTGGAGGTTCGGGGGAGAAGGAAAAACATGTGCCGGCAAGGAGTTCCACAACTTGGAAGTCCTCGGGACAAAAGACGGGCATAACAATATGTTCTATGTCTGGTGACCTGGACAGTAAAAGGGTGCATTCGCTCTGTTTTCCTGGTAGATCTGTTGGGGGCAGCAGGTGGAGGAACTATAGAAGAAAGCTCTTCTGAGCAGTGCCCGTGCAGATATCTATAAAAGAGAGAGAGAGGTCTCCAACGGCACGTCGGTGGGCAAGGGATGGCAGCCTTTGGGTAATGGTAGGGTCACTGATGAGACGTATAGCTCTCTTCTGAATGGAGTCCAGGATAGCGAGTCTATTTGTGAAGTATATAAAGTATAGAGATTAGCTGGTAAAAAATATTTGCGAGCCCGAAAGAGGAAACCTAATTTCTTAGCAGCCGCTTCTGCAATTGATGTGACATGTTGGTGCCAATTGAGATTTCGATCCACAGAGATGCCAACAAGTGAAAAGGACTCATTACTTTAAATAACTTGGTTGTTTATTGTGATGGGTCTAGGGCTGGCGTATCTCTTGTTAGAAAGAAAGCAAGACTGTGATTTGGTGGTGTTGAATTGTACAATATTTCTACTTCCACAGTCTAATATTTTTTTGGAGATCCACGGTGATAGAACCCTTCATGAGTCTGCGATCCTCAACTAGTTGGGCTAAAGAGACAGGCTTAGAATATTGTATATTGGAGTGAAGGGTGCTGTCGTCCGCGTAACTGTGGGGCTAAAGCTGAACCTTGAGGAACTCCTGCATTGATTGAATACAATTTAGAGGAATGGCCATCCACGACAACAGAATTGCTCCGGTTGGAGAGGAAATTTTCTGTCCACGTACAGAGTTTTGGTGGTACGCCATATGCAGGTAGTTTATTGAGCAGCGCTGCGTGCCAGACCTGGTCGAATGCTTTGGATATGTCTAGAGCGACAATCTGGGATTCACCGTGTAGTTCCATAGACTTGTTCCAAGAATGGGTGACAAAGGAAAGGAGGTCGGCAGTTGATCTGCGCTGACGGAACCCATACTGCCTGTCGTAGATTAGACTGTGTTTTTCAATAAATTTTAGTAATTCGGTGTTTATATACTTTTCTATCACTTTAGAGATGACTGAAAGGAGAGAAATAGGCCTGTAGTTGCTAGGAAGCGCTTTCAATCCTTTCTTTGGGACGGGTTGTACTCGAGCAGTTTTCCAGTTACTAGGAAATATGCCTCTATTGTAAGATGTCTAAAACATACGAGTCAGGAGAGGAGCAAGTTCTGGTGCGCATTTTTTGAGAACAATTGCTGGGATCTCGTCAAGGCCAGAGGCTTTCCTGCTATTAAGAGAGGAGAGCATCTTTCGTACCTTTCTAGTTTTAAAAATGATATCCGTCATTTTATGCGCGACATTCGGGACTGTTGGTGGTTGAACATTTGGAGGTGGGTTGAGAAAAAGTTCAGCCTTGCCCAGGACGGTAAAAACAATTTCATCCCCTGCGACAGGAGGTGGGAACGTGCTCTTGCAGAAATTATTCCCAATAGATTTAGCAAGAGTCCAGGAGGGTTTAGTGCCGCTGGAGCTTAAGAAGACTTTGTTTTTGATGTGGTTATTAAACGAGTTTTTTGCCTCAGAAAGAATGCGGACATAGCGGTTTCTTGCGTCGTTAAATGCTTGACGGTTTTCTTGACTGGAATTGTGTAGAAGCTTTTTGTGCGCTTTGACCTTTTCAAGTCTGGCCTTGTCACAGGATTTAGAGAACCAGGGCTTTTGAGTGGCTGCAGAGGTTTTATGTGTACGTGGAAAAAATAATTCCATGCCAGCTTGGATAATTTCGGTGACGTTTTGTGAGAAACGCCCATGGAAATGAGGAAAAGTAATCTAGCATTTCGTCCCAGTTCACGGAGTTGTGGTGCCAAACGATACGTGGGTGTGATGACTGTGTGACCTCAGGTTGCATTGCACAGGAAGCAGTTACCATGCCGTGGTCTGACCGACCCAGGGGGCGGTGACTGATATCTTATAGCAGCCAGGATTTGTAGTAAGAAGGAGATCCAAGGGATTTCAGCTGTGTGTTGGGATGCGAGGAAAGTAAGTAGGTTGTTGAACCATATTGGCTCAAGAATTTCTGACTGCAAAGGCCATCGCTGCTCTTCCTTGTGGATCGGTTTTTGAAGATCCTAGCCATTCCTTATTATGGACATTAAAGTCACCAGGAAAAATGACCTGGGAGGAAGGATATTCTGAAATCAGATGGTTGGTTTTTTCAGAAAGGTAGTCAAATAGCTGGACAAAGTTGTTGTCAGAAGGTGACCGGTAAATGCAACAGATGAATTTATTGCAGCCCTGAGAGAGAGTTTTATCCATAGTATGTCTTTTCTTCCAGCTTCTAAATTGGCGAGTCTGGTGCAGGGCAAATTGCTACGGACGTACGCGCACACGCCTCCATGCAATCTAAAAGAAGTAAGGAGCTCATACCCCGGGAAATGTAGGTGATTAGTGGCTGTTTTGGCACTGATTTGAGTTTCGGTCAGGAAGGGGAGTTGGGGCCTATTAGCCTGGAGGAAATGGTGGACGGAGTTCAGGTTGGAATTTAGGCCACATATATTCGAGAAGGATATTGTTAATCTCGATGCTGTCGCCCCCTGTACACCCCTCTCCCGGAGATCCGAATAGAGATGTATTTTACCTCCGGAATCTTTTGTACAAGGAGGAGCCATCATCATTTTTGCTCATAAGGGAAGCTGACTCATACACCAGAACCGGAAACGTCCGTTGGGACTTCACCGGCCCCTTGATGTAAGGGGTGGTACCTCCTCGGGCGTGAAAAAATCCTTTACTATCACGTAAAGGAAAATTCCACTACCACCTACCAAATCTCTATAAACTGGTTTGGCAGGAATGACTAACGAACTTATACCAGCTATTTACGAAATGGTAAGTGCGTGCCAGATTTATAACTCCTTCCGTTAATCGCTTGGTTGAGTTCGTTAGCGAACCTAATCAAACCGGCTTTGTTGATTTGATAAATCGCTTAAACTACTTAGATCATTATCAGAAACACTGTTCTCCTAGGAAAACAGTTTTTTTAATGTCTATTTTTGTATTTATTTATTTTGATATTTTTTGTAATTTTTAATATTTTTTTGGAGATTCGTTACCATCACGCACTTGGTGCGTCCAGATTTCTTTTTATATCGAAATACACTTATAGTAAAAAATTTAATTATCTTTAATAGGTTGCTGTGTCTGTTAAATTGCTGATTTAATTGATCCATCATTACCGTAATCAGAAGTTGTTAGAGATAATTTCATGTGTATAAACAGTAATTATCTATAAACACCTATTTGTTTATCAAATTATCACCTCTAAAACCCATTTGCTAAATCATCTCAAGTACACGTTAAAGTATTTTCGAGAGATTTTATTTTAATATAACTTTATTATTTTCCAGGTTTTGTGGTGCGGACCTGATTCTTCGATTGTGCCGGATTTCCGGTGAATTCCAATAAGACGATCGGAGCGCGAATTATTAATTTAGTAGTGATGAAACTGTGCAGTGAGGTTCTAGTTCACATACGTGAATGCTTATCATAATACATAGTGTTATCGTGTTTCTGTACCAGGGAAGTAGGTATTAGCGCGACTATAAAATGGGGTGTGAGTTGGGTAAGTTGGCAGGGAGAGGCAGTTCGGGAAATAGCAGGAAACTTGATGAAAGTGCGCCGCCAGTTACAGTGGATCCAAGACTTCCGCTCACAGCCAAACAGAAATACAACATGCTCGCATCCTGGAAGGGAATCAGCAGAGCCATGGAATCTACAGGAGTCTACATGTTTCTAAAGTAAGTATAATGTTTTCCAAAAAATTGTACAAAACTTTAAAAGTCTTGACGCAGCAAGTGCGTTAATTAATGGCATTTTACAAAAATTCCAGAAAAAATTTCAAAAACACTGAACAAAATTGCTGGAAAAACTGACTGGATATTTGCTATACGAAAATTTGCTGAAAAAATACATAAATCTAAAATTATATACCTAATCTGTAATTCAAATTGAAAAAAAAATCTGGACGCAGCAAGTGCGTTATGGTAGCGAACTTTCGTAAAAATGTTCTTAATGGCAAATATGTCTTGTTTTAAAAAGGAGATTTGGTTGGCAGTATCACTTTTATAGTACTAAACATTTACCATATTTCATTAAAATAGCTTTGTTGTTTCAAAAAGTACAAACATTTTCCGAAAATCAACTTAAAACGTTCAAGAAAAAACTGGTACGATTTCCCTGGCGAACACACCTCTTCAAGCTATTTACGCACCTGCCAAGATATAATTATTCCCAAACAGCTTTAGAACCAAAATCGAAAAAGAAAAAAAAATGCACAAATTTCTTTTATAAAAATTCACCATTTATTTTTACAGAAATTGCCTTCAGTAATGTTACACTAAATTATATTTTTTACAAAACTTCGACAAATATTTTTTAACAATAACTTACTAAACATTTATTATTAATTACCAACATATCAAAAAAATCTTGCAAAAAATTATTTCTACGGAAATATTAAGAACATTTCTGCGAAAACTTTTCAAATTCAGCCACTATTTGAGAGCGCCCTGTATACGGCATCTAGATTTTTTCGACCAGTAATACAAACAAAAACTCTACGAATATGTCACTTCCACAGGGCTCCATGACGTATTAGTAAAAGCGCCCTATCACAATTTGTGATATGTGTTTGTGGTATGGGCCGAAAACGTTCAAAGTTGCAAAACAATGGAAATAACTCAAAAACAATCTTTTTTTACCTTACAAACATTCATTATAATTCGATGGGAACTACAAAAATGCAATAACACAAGGTGTGTTCTATTAAAAAAAGAATGTGTGTATCACCAACGACTTATGGGCCACCCTGTTATTGTCAAAATAGGTTTATAATATGCACCTCGAAACACCCAATAATTAACGTACGGATATATTGAGCTTTACTCTAGAAATGCGTCACCATGTTTATGTGTAAACAGACAAAAATGAAACTGACCCCGTATATGGGTTTTAGCTAGTTCGCGCTTATTTGAAGAAATCTTTTTTAAATTCATAGGTCGCGGTGTTCTCAATAACGAATTTTTTCTGCGAAAATTTGCTAAAATATAGACTATTAAACCATAAACTCTATAGCTTAAACTACTGCCAAAGTATCAGAAAGAGGGTCTTCTTTATATGGATTTTCCGAAAATATTTTAGTAAAATGAAGGACAATGATCGTGTAAGCTGAAAATTGAGGTTTTGTGAAACACACCTATTACGAAATTTTGTATCCATAATTCGTATTTGTTTCAGATTCGTTGTCTGAAAATTGCAAATTCTGACGTATAAAATCGCAGCTTTGACGTTTTAAGAAGAAAAATTTAGAGATCTGAATTTTGGCATGTAATGTAAGTTTGATAGTATAAACGTATATGCCAAATTTAGTTGTCATAGCCCTGTCATTTTTGGAGATACAAAAATTTTCCGAAAGAAAACCCAAAATTTTCCCGGAAAAACCCGTCCGATTTTCCTGGCGAACTGAACGAACTTATCCAGGCTACTTACAAAAGGAAGGTACACGCCAAATTTTATCAAAATGGTACTATTATTTTTTGAGTTATCGGTGTGATACATATATATATATATATATATATATATATATATATATATATATATATATATATATATATATATATATATATATATATATATATATATATATATATATATATATAAACAGATCTCCTAATTCGCTAAAAACAGAAAATATAAGCAAGTTTTTTTAACTATGGGCGAAAATTTAAACCCGTATAAGTGAAAAAAACTAGAAGCGAAAAATACTCATCTTTTTATGTCACAAGCTGTCAGAAATATAAACGTTATTTAAGTCTGTCACTGTGAAGTTTCATTTGACATTTCTGAAAACAATTTATTAACTACTCACCTATATATTATCATTAAAATGTAAAATGTATTTTTCTTCTAAAATTCACTTAATAATCACATACTCTGATCGATTATTAGAATTGAATGAAAAAGTGAAAAAGAAATTTAAGTCACTCCTACATGAATTCAGGTACGCGGTTATAAATATAAATATTGTTTAAACCAGAGCCTTCATGTATATGGGGAGTCTTGTACAAAACGAAGAACGATGTAAATTTTTTTCGTACAAGCATGTATTAGATAATTAAATAAGAGCCTCGGGGGTTCAGTGGCAAGAACGTGTGCCTCTGAACCGAAGGGTACTGAGTTAGATCCCAGGGTTCTCCTTTCACTTTTTCAGTTCAAACTGTAACATTAACATCAACCGCGGTTTTGTCATTGTATTTGAGCAAGTTAAATGTCTGCACGTTCCGCCCTTCGGAGGGGGCGCTAAACCGTCTGTCCCGTGTCCATGCGATGTTGGACACGTTAAATATCCCTACCCTCCTTACAGAAAGGCATGGGTTTGGCAAATAGGCCGACGTTAAAGAAACAACACACACACACACAGAGAGATAATTAAATGGAAAATACAAAAATGCGATAATATAAAGCATGTTCTATTAAAAAAATAAAACTTGTATCACCAACGACTTATGGGCCATTCTGTGATTGTCGA
Source organism: Tillus elongatus (assembly GCA_964006375.1). Lineage (NCBI taxonomy): Eukaryota > Metazoa > Arthropoda > Insecta > Coleoptera > Cleridae > Tillus > Tillus elongatus. The sequence goes on along the minus strand of OZ023267.1, from coordinate 48,086,896 downwards.
AATAATTTTATAAGATGCAGCTCAATATACCCTATACTTAACGTATAATTTTTTTTCATATTCTGTATAACGACGGATATATTAAGCTTTACCGTAGAAATCTGCCACGTTGTATATATGTGAACATATATAAACTGAAATTGACCCCGGATATGCGTTCTAGGGGGCTAGTTCGCGCTCATTTGAAAATATATTTTCAAAATTTAAAGCTCGCGGTCTTCCCAATAACGAATTTTTTCTACGAAAAAATAGACTATTAACCCCAAACTCTATAACTGAAACTTACTGCCATTGCACCAGAGAAATGGTCTATCTGACATGAATTTTTTGCATATTTTAGTAAAATGAAGGGCAATGATGGTTAAAGCTAAAAGGTAAGGCATTGGCAAATACACTTTACCGACATTTCTTCTACATTACCCGTATACGTTTAAGGTTCTTTGTCTTGTAGGTCTTGACGTCTTAGCGACTTTAACGTTTTAAGAAAAAAAAATTTCGAGACTCAGCAAGTGCACTATAGTAGTGCATTTTCATAAGAATTGTACACTATTAGTAAGGTATATTATTAAAACTAGTTCTCTAAATTTAAATGGACCTGGGAGATTGGTTTTGGAGATCCCAGTTAGCTATTATTTGAAGAAGTTTCTATTTTCTATGGAGCTAGAAAATTATAATTTGGTAGAGATATATGTAATAAAATTGTGTTACAAATTTCATTAAAGTCAAAAAAGTTTTCTAGAAAAAAATAATTATTTACAAACGGAATGTACCTGCCAAATCATAAATACGGCAGGCATTTTCCTTTTAATTTCTTGGATGGTTTTGTTTTAGTCAACCCAATCAAACTAGTTTTTGCAAACTAAACAACAAAGAAGGTATTTTAAAACCAACTTGTAGTTATCCGCGAAGCTCATTATGTTATTTTTGTTTAATTTAGTACCCACGCTGCATTCACATAGGTGTTACTATAGTTCAAGATTGAAGATTCTAGCTTAGTAGGGAATTGGTTTATCGGATTTCAAATATTTTTACAAAAATTCTCTACCATAATGTATTTGCTGTACGCGGACCTTTTTCACCACTTATTTATGGTGCTGTATCCATACTTTTTGAAAATGATGAAATATTGTAGCTCTCCATGTAAGACTGACCAGAAAGGCATCCTAAATTTCATTTTTGGAAAAATATTTTAAACAAATGAAATGGGGTAACAATTTAAACATAAATAGAAAATCTTGGTTCGCTGCTTTCTCGAAGGGGTTCGCCTTCTACTTCTGCATGCCAGCAACCACCCTCAATGCATAAACAAGAACAATGTAAACAAGAAAAGTTTCTTGGGAACAACCCGTAAGAAAGTTACGGGACCTGCGGTGGATATAGGGTTTCTGTGCGAGATAAGCAAAATTTTGTATAGCTGCAAAATGGGATAAAGGCAGCTCTAGTGGTTCAACTAAGCTGTTTTTTTCACACTTCCTGCTCACATTTCCTTTTTATCTTTTTCTTCGCCCAACACCCCTATTCACTTCTGGGTTCGTAACTTTCTTGGGGGCTATTTGCTAGAAATATTTCTATTGGTTTGTGCATCCAAAAGCAGATCTAAGCATGTTTCTGATTTTTTTTTCTAAAAAGCATGTGTGGTAATCTGCAAATTTACCGAAAATTTAATTTTTATTTACAAAACGAATGTACCTGCCAAATTATAAACGTGGCAGGCATGTTTCCTTATTAGTCGCTTGGATGATCCGTTTTAGCCAACTCAATAGAACCAGTTTCTGCAAACAAAATAACAAAAATGGTTTTCCAAAACAAAGTGATCGTTACCTGTGAAGCTTATTCAGTTATTTTCTAAATTTAGTACCCACGCTGCTTTTATATAGGTTTTAGTATGTATCAGAACTGAAGATTATATTGTAATGAGTTCTGGGACAAAGATGTGATAATGCTTCTAGCTTTTCTGAAACAAGGTAGGATTGTTACGAGAACATATTTAAGTGAGCTACTAACTAATTTACACGAGAAAATTGTATAAAAAGGCTGTGTAGAAAAACTTGTGCTGTTTCGGTAATATGGTGCTGCTTGCTGCAGCTGACTGGAGCAGCTAATGCTGCTGTACAACAGACCGTTAACTTTCATGGGTTTAAACTATCGGTTATTTATTTACATCTCACCTGTTTTTCCTGTTTATCTCATGACCTCTATTAGTGAATATTCATTTTTTCTTTTAGAAAATTCACTAAAAGCGAAGTAACGATGTATTTTTGGTAGCAAATCGGGGGAAACTTTTTGACAACGCTATATTTTTGTAAGTGCTAGAAATAGTTCAAATAAACCTATGTAGTGACATGCGTTTAGTTAGTGGTTAAAGTCCAATGCCTAACAGACAGAGTAGCTAACTGCCACGTCTAGATTGATTCATACAACATATACAAACCATACATCAACGGTAACCAAACTAAATATATATACCAGGCAAAAAACATACTACCCGAACCAACAATCGTGAAGTCTCGGCCGTAATTACGAAAAATGACAGACGACATGAAATTAAAAATTTGCCAATTTATTGTTACTTAACTGAGGGATTCAATCAATTATTAAAAGACACTACATTTGTAGCTAAATGAACGGCTTCAAATACAGTTTTAGCGCAGCACAGATATATTATGCTGTCGTATAATATACTAGAAATGTAAACAAAATCAAGCCAAGTCTCTATAAAAATGATTCTAAAATGGTTTCTTTTATTTTTAAACTTAAACATAAGACGTCATATAAGACCGAAACAGTCGGGGGATGTGTTTCAATGGTAATTCTACTAATTCTGTAATTAATTACGTATACTTTGAATATAGTATCCTGGGCATGAAGCCAATCTGAAGTATCACACAATTAAAACGTTTGTTGAAGTATACTTAGATGGCGCCGGGGTCGTCGCTCTTGCCTCCTGAGCAGAAGGTTAAGCGATCGAATCCAGCTTGAAAAGTCAATGTTTTTTTATGTTTTATTTTGACAGTTGGAGAAAGAATAGTGTACAGATTTCATACGTTTTGAACACGATCTCATTTTTATTTAAAACGCCTGAATAAGTTTGTCACCTTTGAGTCCGAAATTATAATTTTGTTATTGTTGATATTGAAAAAACCGGTTTGATTAGATTGACTAACAAAAAATCATACTGGCGATTAATAAGGAAAAATAACTGCTACGTTTATAATTTCGCACATACTTTACTTTTCTAAATATGAATTAAGTTTCCTTCTGGAAATCTTCTGTATAACTTTAATGACATTTGTCATTTGTAATACAAGTTTCTTTTAAAGAAACTTACACTACCTACAGATATAGCAAAATTTAGTTTTTTACCTTCGTAGAAAATTGAGTTTTGGGCATTTTTCTCAAAGGGAGTTACAACACAAGATTTTTTTGATAATAGAGAGATATCGATAGTAACACTTTCGGAAGAGTTCTTCAAATGTGCCCGTACTAGGGGCTCTCAAATCGATCTTCAAGGTCTGTGGGAGTTTAAAGTATTAACTCTACTAATATGCCGTATAATAATATAAATTATACAATTCCTATGAAAATTCGCTACTATAACGCACTTGCTGTGCCCCGAAATTTTTCTAACTTACACAAAATATGTCGTTCAGAGCCATATCTCTCCATTCTAAATAACAAAACAATGACAGCCAGAACACCAATCCTTAAACAAACAAATCTAAATGTCATATATATATATATATATATATATATATATATATATATATATATATATATATATATATATATATATATGTGTGTGTGTGTGTGTGTGTGTGTGTGTGTGTGTGTGTGTGTGTGTGTGTGTGTATTCGAGCAAAAACTCACAAAATACTCAACTGATTTGAACAAAACTTATCTAAGTGAAGATTGTTACCTGTAATGCAAGCACGAACTAAATATTGTAGACAAAATATGTTCACATTTCTATTAAAATTTAAATTGCTAATTCTGTAACTAGAAGTTTTTCTATACGTTTCGGGTATAACACCGCGCCAACAAATACTTGATACCTAGCCTCAGTGGCCGAGGGGAACGTGTTCAACAGATACGCTGCTTACACGCAGGCGTCCGGGGTTTGCGGACCGGGTTCTGTTTAAGGTCTGTTTAAACCTAAAGTATTAATTTTACTAATATGCCCTATTACTAATAGTGTAAAATTCTAATGAGAATTCACTACTCTAACGCACTTGCTGGGAAATTTTTTTTCGCCATAGTCTGGCTGGTTATCCGGGTACCAAATTCACTAGTATTTGACTTATCCTAGCTACGTAAATGATGATATCCACTGTGCTATTCGTTGCACAGTGACTACCATAGTCGCAAATCCCTAACACCTGTATCCATAAAACTAGTTCTATTGGCAAACCCTCGTATCCAAATGCCACCGATTGAAGACACAGAGCTATTAGACCCTGTTGAAAGGCTATGGTTCTGGAACCAGAAGATGTTGGAAACTTGTTCTCGGTCTCCGGAAGCATCATTATTCAACCTTATAGATACTAATGACGTTGTATGTGCCATGGCAAGTATTTGTCTTTAATGCGTGGAAATATCACTTGAGGTAGCTATCGGAAAATCAGTCTCTCTTGATGTAGAGTACAGTTTTAAATAGTTCCTTAGACTGACCGTCAGCTAATACAGTATCTCGAACCCATTTGTAGCTCTTTAGGAGGTTGCCTTATCATCTGGCAAATACTTCCGAGGCACCGGTTCCACCAGGGCATGCTTATAAGAGTTCCCTACATATGTTTTTGGAAGGCATTGTCGAGGCTATGGTCTCCTTAAACAGCTATTCGAAACCTGGGTGAAATTTATGTATGCTAATTGCCTAGATGTAATTTACACAGAAACCAAGCCGTATTTTACCAATGACTCTACATGAGAAAACCACTTGTTCGAAGTGTTTTTGTAGAATCCAGGATGAAACAGATGAAGAAGATTTTTTTTTATTGTTCTCAGTTCAAATTGGAAAAGCAATAATGATTACCTTAAAAAACTGCTAAAATTGATAACAATAAGTAGATAACAAACAAATGTTACTTTTGAATTGAATTTTGAATAAATTGTCCCGAAACTGTCCTCTACAAAGTTTTCTTTTAATTTTCTTCGTTAATTAGAATAGACAACTTAGTGAATACACTTTGATTAAAATTTCTGTTTATATACATTTTTCTGATATCTACAGATTTAGGTGAGAGTTGTCGTAAATGGCAACCCCGCGGATTGTTTATTGTGAGATATGTTCCTGGCCTGTCCGTTTAAAACTTAAATTGAAGATTTTGTTTGCAATGGCAAGGAAACCCTGATTTATCTGTCTGACCTTGTCTAACATTATAGGCATCCATTTAGAGGTAATTTCAGGTCATATAGTAGATTATTGATTTTTTTATTTAGTTATAACTTAAGATCTACTGAACCAATTGAAATTTGGTAGGTAGGACCACATGTACAATGTATACGTGCTGGTCAACTTTTAGTTTAATATTTGTAGTAATTTAAAAGATATTCCATGTTCAAACAGTTTTTTAATTTTTTTTCTAAAAGTATTTGAGTGTCAAAACTGTCTAACGAACTCATCCAAGATATTAATAAAATAAAGGGAATTTCCAAATTTGGTTTCGATTAGTAAAGTATTTTTTAAGTTATCGGTTGGATATATAATATAATACATTTATTCGCACCATCAATACATAAAAAATGTGTAGAACACGTCAACATTTAAAAAAAACATAAAAACACAGGAATTACAATTCAAAAACTATACAATCACGATATTGATCACCAACAGTTACAACTTGTCACCTAAAAAAATCCTCAACATTATAATAGACCTTTGCCGCCAGAATGTCATTCAGTGTCTTTCTCATCTTTGCAGATGGAAGCTATATATATATATATATATATATATATATATATATATATATATATATATATATATATATATATATATATATATATATATATATATATATATATATATGTGTGTGTGTGTGTGTGTATATTTAAACTTTTTAACTGGCCTTGGATTTGGATTCTAGGGGCCATAATTCGCGCTCATTTGAAAAAATATTCCAAAAATTTCACCATCAAAATAAGCTAACAAGTTAATCGCAACGTTTTTATTTATGCGGCTTGGTGCTACTTCATGTAAATAAATTTTTTTCTATGGTTCAAAAGTGCGTGTTATTGACAACTCCATATTTAAAATCCCTAAAATAGATGCATTGTTATTCAGAACATGATAAATATGAATTCTGGTAATAAAATCCGGCGTGCTCAGAAAGTATTACAGAGAAATACGGAAAGTGTTGATTCCGAGTTACAAAATTGGATGTTTACAAAGGAATACGCTCAACGTTTGTAAAGTTGGATTCAAATATACATAAAATGTGAATCACTGCGACTGACGGAATCGTCGGAACTTTGTGGGTTTTAGGGCTTTGTACATACATCAATTGTAAGATATAAATATGCAATTAGCGAATTTTCGATATTGTTTGATTAACTGTTTGTGAAAACCTGTGCATACGGACTTGCCATTTGAAAATATGCCGAAGTTCGCGGAAATTTGCTTTAGTTACGTTTTAGCGCCTCTAGTAAAATAAAGTGTGAGCTTTATTGCCTACTTATCTTCGCTACTAATTAACGATAAACTTGGTTTGCGATATTCACGTACAACTCTCTTAAACGTTAATATATTAGTTATTGCATATATATTTTTAAACATGTCTTTGTGAAGGTTAAATGTATCTATAACATGTATTCTAGCCTATAAAAGTAAGGGAAAATAGTAAAATCGATTAGGTTTCACTTATGGTCCAAAATGAGAGGACTTAGTCTATTCTTGGTTATTGTGGTAATAGGACAAGCATACTGTAAGTATTTTTTTTTAATTTCAAAGGCAAAACTTTGGCAAAACAAAAAAGTTATTGGCATTATGGAAACTACAAGAGATACAAAGTTGGTTAACATAGGAAAAGTTGCACAATCACAACAAAATCTTAGAAGGCTTTCCGAATAAAACTTTGTTTAAAAAATTACTAGATATAGACGAAAAATAAAAACTGTATTTTTTTGTTTCTTTAATATCTCAAACACTACCTATTTTATAACTTTAATATTTTATATTAGGTGCATAAATGTGGTGTCAAAAAACAATCTTACCTCATCTATTTACGAGCCACAATTGTTAACTTTATGATACTCATGGATGCCATATTAATTTCTTTTACCAAATGGTCAACGATTTTTTCTTGTTGCCGTAGTGTAGCACTTAGAGAAACGACATGATGGTGCTTTTAAAGATACAAGACTTGTGTTTCCTTCTGTTTATGTCAAGTAAAGAGTAAAGAGAAATCAAAATTCGGGACAAAGATGAATCCTGTTATCAATATAAATTAATTTTTCGGCAACCGTCCGGGAAGTACCCACTTCCCGAACGCTTTTTCTTTGAGAAAGTAGCTTTTCTCCGGCCTAGTCTGGGAAGTACGTACTTCGAGGACTAGGCCGGGAAGAATCACATCGTTGTTGTCATTGTGAATATGAAAATCTTGGTAGGTATGGTTTTGAGAAATACAGTTGAACATTACCACGGTGGCTGGAAGTCTACCAATGTGGCTGAAGGATATATAGACAATTCACTAACAAACAAAATTAAAATTGCCAATACCATTCAAAAATTATCAGATGAAAACAATCAATATGAAACGGAAACTTTACTTTCTTGTTCTGACTACAAAAGGCATTTAAATATACCCAGCATTTCAAACAAATTAAATCCTTTCAATATTAGCAATTGCTCGAATTTTAATATAAATATTAATATAAATAAGAATTAGAATGTTTCAGTTAGTACCTATCTTCTGTTCGAATTTCCATATTTAATACAAATAAGAATTAAAATGTTCGAAATTTTGTTCTACAAAGAAATATAATAAAGAAATGTGTCTCATTGATTTGTTATTCTACACGGTTGCCGAAAAAATAGTGTACGCAACACGCCCGAAAACAGTTTTTTTGGACTCGCAGACTTACAGGACTCGCCTACGGATCGTCCTAGAATTTTGTCGACTCGTCCAAAGAAACAGTATATTCCGGACTTGTAACGTAAATTACTATTGTTAAACACATAAATGCTCATACAAACAGGATCTCTTACTTTTCCAAATTTGGTTTGCTTTCATTTTTGTCTTCAACGCAATATATATATATATATATATATATATATATATATATATATATATATATATATATATATATATATATATATATATATATATATATATATATATATATATATATATATATATATATATATATATATATATATATATATATATATATATATATATATATATATATATAGGTTACTGATTGGTCTACTTATGGCCAATAAGTCACTCCTCCATTCTAAATGCAAAGACACACGTGATCCCACAATAAATCGGAAAAATTAAAAAATATAGTAAGAACTTTTTGGTTAAAACATGTTATCTAGATAAGTAGCTAAGGATTGCTCTCGAAGCATAAACACATATTTCGTTAAATTCGCCAGTATTGAAATTTTGATTTAAAAAAAATACAAAATTTATAATTTGTAAATTATCAAATAAATGGCAAAGCGGTGAAATGCTTTGCTCTATCAGTCCTCCATTAGAAACATTTTTGCAAGCTTACCTTACCTGGTTTTCCTAATCTAATATATTTTAAAGCTTTTTGTATAAGTTATTTCTCAGAAGCTTCCAAAATAGTGCTGCAAATTGAACCATAACTTTCACATAGTTGTCTATGTCTACTTTCCTGAGAAATACAGTCTCATGAAATGAATTTAGGGTCCAAGACAAGAAAATAAAATATTCATAAACTTCTGAAACGTTATATTACTTGAGTTTTAACAGAAAAATGTTAATTTTTAGCAAATAACCTCTCATTTATCCCCTACCCCCTGAAGCGATCTTACCCAAAAATAATTCGAAGCGTTCCTTTGTCGAGTGATAACTGCATACCAAATTTGCAGATGACATCTCAATTCGTTCGAAAGTGATTTTGAGATTGCCTTGTTTTTCAGTCTTACATAGTAAGCTGCAATATATTATATATTTCAAAAAGTATGGATACAGCAACCGTAAATAAGTGTTGAAAACGGTCTGGGTGCAGCAAGTATGTTATGGTATGTTATGGGTATTCTCGTAAAAATATTTCAAATCCGATAGCTCAATTAATTTCACATTAAGCTAGAATTTTCAATCTTCCACCATAGTAACACCTATGTAAATGCCACAAGGGTACTAAACTAAAGAAAAATAACATAATGAGCTTCGCGGATAACTACAAATTTGTTTTAAAAAACCTTTTTTGTTGTCTATTGTATACAAAAACTGGATCGGTTGACTAAAACAAACCATCCAAGCAATTAATAAGGAAAAATACTTGACATATTTATAATTTGACAGGTACATTCCCTTTGTAAATATTTTTTTCTGAAAAACATTTGTAACTTTGATGAAATTTGTAACACAATTTTTTTAAAGACACTTGCAGTACTTATATATTATATCTAAGACCAAACTTAAATTTTTTAGCTCCATATAAAATATAATTTTTTCAAATAATCGCCAGCTGGGACTCTAGAACTGATCTCCCAGGTCCACTTAAATTTAAAGAATTAGTTCTAATAATATATCTTACTAATAGTGTACAATTTTTATGAAAATTCACTACTATAACGCACTTGCTGCGTCTCGAACCTTTTTAGTGAATTTTCTTAGAAAAAATTCACTAATGAGGAGATCTCGACTTTTGAATTTTGAAAAAATTTTTTCAAATGAGCGCGATCTAGGACCCCTAGAACCCATATCCGGGGTCAGTTTCAATTTTTATATGTTTATATATATATATATATATATATATATATATATATATATATATATATATATATATATATATATATATATATATATATATATATATATATATATATATATATATATATATATATATATATATATATATATATATATATATATATATATATGTATCACACCGATAACTCAAAAAATAATGGGCCGATTTTGATAAAATTTGGCATGTACTTTTCTTTTGTAAATAGCTTGGATAAGTTCGTTACTCAGGAAAATCGGACGAGGTTTTCCGGGAAAATTTTGAGTTTTCATTCGAAAAAAATTCTTATCTCAAAAAGTAATTAGCCGATTTTAATAAAATTTGGCATGTACCTTTCTTTTGTAAATAGCTTTGACAAGTTTGTTAGTCAGGAAAATCGGACGAGGTTTTCCGGGAAAATTTTGAGTTTTCATTCGAAAAAAAATTTTGTCTCAAAGAATAATAGGCCGATTTTGATAAAATTGTAATAAAGTAATTTCGCGAACGTGTGACACATTTTCTGATAGATATCCAGATAAACAGAAACCGTCACATGAAACCGTCAAACGAATAGTAGACAATTTCAGAAACTGCGGATCTGTCAAGAAAAAGATGCAAATTTGGCACATACCTTCCTTTTATAAATGGCTTTGACAAGTTCGTTAATCAAAAAAATCGGACGACGTTTTCCGGGAAAATTTTGAGTTTTCATTTGAAAAAAAAATTTATCTTAAAAAATATAAAATCTATGATAACCAAATTTGGTAGGTAGGTTTACGATATAAAAAGTAAACTATACACCAAAATTTAGATTTCTATGTCACAAGAAAAAAAAGTTATAAAATATTTTGTGCCAGATCATTTCTATGAAAATTCACTACCATAACGCACTTGCTGCGTCCAGGCTTTTAATATATGTGAACGATATGCCGCATCACATTGCGACTGGAAAAGTTTATACAGACTTGCTGATGATACAAGAATTATAATATCAGACAGTGATATAAATCAAATTAAGGCGAAGATCTCGACCGCCTTTAATTATTTTATCGAATGGTGTCATTCCAGTAGCCTAATGGTGAATCTGTATCAAACTGGTTTTATGGGATTCACTGACCCCCACAGAGTGGTAACTGTCCACTGCCAGTTAACTGAGGAAGTTGCTCATATTCCGGCCTGTAAAACAGTTAGATTCCTGGGTATGGTCTTGGATTGGGTACTATATTGTCCAGAACAAATATTGAATGTGTGTAATAGGCTTAATTCTGCATATCATTGCATTTTAAACTTTGGAAATACGCTAACTAAAGAATCTGATTTAAACATATGTAAGGGGTTGTTTTTTTTTCATGTATATTGAATAATTATATCGAACGCAACCCTTCGATGACATAAGGTTACAGCCTTCTTAGTAAACAATAGAAGTAACATATCATATTAATAATAATCGACTAACGGTCACATAATATAATTAATTAGCTCAAGAGTTAATCACCAGTCGATATATTACTTAGCAGTTGTGTTATCTACTTAAGAGTAATCATGCAAAAACAAAAGGTTTATTACTTAATAACTGTACATTTTTTCTTTCATCCCGCTTTATAACTTTGTACAATTGCTTTCTAATTTGAGCCACATTTGGAACAATAGCAAATAGTTTCTATCAAGTTTTTCCAGTCGTATTTGTACACATTGGTACTATACGGTATTTATATGAGCTTTATTTTCCATATTATCAAAAAAAAATCACATGCAGAAGCCAAGATCCAATCAATAACTTGCAACATAGGATGTAAACGCAGAAAATCAAGTTCATTGTTGACTATTGTACTGTCTCGTGATGTCACAGATCATGTCGGCAAAATAGTGGTGTCTGAAGTCAATTATGAAGTTCGCATTTTCAAATAATTTTTGCACCGTTATTTTTGTAGTGTGTGAAATTAAAAAAACATTAAAAACATCTTTGTGGGATGTATATCAGATGTGATAGGAAAAAAACAAGCAAATTGTCTATTGTCCAAGATATTTTTTCTTTTTTTTACCTTTTACCTGTATATAAAAAATTCCAGGTTGGCAAACCTGACGACTTATCCTTAGTGTACCATAAAAATGACAACATTTCTCTAATTTAACCAACTTCTTATCTCTCACCGTCTCAGGGGTAGAAACAGTGGTATCACCTATTTCTACCAGCCTATATTATTACTCGGGGGCGCAGCACGTAGTAGTGTAGTGTATAATTGAAATAATAAGAAATGTATACTAATATTACCTTTTTTTAGCAATATGTGTGCCGTGTCCAAACTTGAACATGTTTCTCCAAATGCCTAAATGTAGTTGTGAAATAGGAACATTTTACGACGAAAAAGGAGGTTGTGTAGATTTAGAAAAATGCCCTTTGGTTAGCCAACTCAGTTTAAGAAGTCCACTTAGAAACCTGAAATACATAATGTCTAAAACTTACAACCTCATAAACTTCATGAGAAGAGAAAGTGTTAATCCTGACGACTTTAATACAGTAACAAGAACGCTCCAAATACATGCAGAAACTATAAGAAAATTGTTATCCAGAACGCTTAAACGTATATTAGCACCAATCATTTTAAGTGGAAAGATTGATTTAAAGGAATGCAAAGAGGATGTAATCTGTATTCTCACGAAAGTATTATCTAATCCCGAGAATATTAACATTATCTTTTCTAATGTCACTGGAGCTTTCCAAGAAGTGCTCCAAGACTTTGGGCAATTCGTTAAGGATCTACAGGACGAAGTACAGAAGTGCGCACAGGGTGACAATTGCCCTACAATAAAAAGCACTTTACATTTGGTAAACTTGCTTCCAGAAATACTAAAAGATTTTTATAACGTCCTGTTTCAAAACACTGTTGAGCTGGAGCGCTTAGTTACAAAGTTTTTATCTCCTAAGTAAAACACACATTCCTAGATTCAATTTTTTTTATGATTGGAAGCAAAACGCTGGTTCTTGAGCCATCATAAATAAATAAAAAGTCTGAAAAACCACACTTTCTTTTATTCAGTAGATACTGAAATTTAGACTAGATACAACTCTTTTCCTATCGCACAGAACTTATTTTCTCTTACAAAGCATTGGTTAATAACTTGTCCAGTATTGATTTTGTGCGCTTTGCACAGCACCGGTTATTAACGACTGGAGGTTGGAACCTGTGATGAGCACTGATAAGTAAAATTTATAGAAGGCTTCATCACAATACAATTTTCAGATTTGAAGATCGTTTCGCTAACAAAGTTAACGTCATCAGAGGGATGGATATACTCAGGTTATTCATCCCTCGGATGACGCTAACTTTGTTAGCGAAATGATCGTCAGGTCTGAAAACTGTATCGTGATGAATTGGGTTCTCCCAATTGTACTTAACTGGTTATTAATATTTAATATTACAGGGTGTTTAACTAAACCCTACAGAACACCAGAATTTCGTTGATAATTTTAGGGCAGGGGCTATTTCATATAAAATATTATCATTGAAGCATTTCCTGGAAAGCTATAGACCCGGAAATTAAGGTAAATAATTAATATTTCATTACTTTTCTCGCTGACAATTTTAACTTGAAATTTTATATTTGGATACTACCACCAAAAAGCTTTCATAAGATCGTACGTAGATTCAACACGTAAGGGGTCTTTAATGGCGTCATTCGAAACTACCGCTTCCACTTTTCCCACCAGAACTTTTTTCTTAATAATTTTTTACAATTTCGAATTCATATAAAATTAGGAAACCTCTCTTATATATAATTTTTAATTTGCAGTTTCCGAATGAAGAAATAAAATTCAATAGCTTACACAAATTCTCATTTAAACTAAATAATACTTCACAGTTATAAAAGGTTTTACTTCCAACCAAAAATTTACTAGACTTTGCCAGAAGATATTCGAAGATGTTTTAAAACTTTTTGGATACCTAAAGAAACTGCCAGTGCTCACAATTACACTTAAATAAGCGTTCTGTAACAATAGGAATGCAAAGTAGGCCAATAACTGAACAATTTTAACATTGTCGTCAGTTTTTTATTTTTTTTGTTTTTTCAACAACACATCGCGAGGGCTTACATCCTAAATACTATCGTACTGTGGGTGTCGACAAGGAGGAAAGAGGCAACTTGTTAATTCTGGACTTGAAGGTTTAGAGGTTCGGGGGAGAAGGAAAAACATGTGCCGGCAAGATTCCACAACTTGGAAGTCCTTGGGACAAAAGAGGGGGCATAACAAGATGTTCTATGTCTGGTGACCTGGACAGTAAAAGGGTGCATTCGCTCTGGTAGATCTGTTGGGGGCAGCAGGTGGAGGAACTATGGAAGAAATCTCAGCTGAGCAGTGCTCGTGCAGATATCTATCAAAAAGAGAGAGGTCACCAACGGCACGTCGGTGGACAAGGAATTGCAGCCTTTGGGTAAGGGTAGGGTCACCGATGAGACGTGTAGCCCTCTTCTTAATGGAGTCAAGGATAGCGAGTGTAGAAGCGGCAGCATCATCCCAGATGTGGGAGCAGTATTCGAGGTTTGGCCTTATTTGTGAAGAACATAAGGTATAGAGATTAGCTGGTGAAAAGAATTTGCGAGCCCGGAAGAGGAGTTTCACGCACTTGCTGGTTATTGTAAAAATTATTTTTTGAGTTATCAGACGGATATATATATATATATATATATATATATATATATATATATATATATATATATATATATATATATATATATATATATATATATATATATATGTATCCGTCTGATAACTCAAAAAATAATTAACCGATTTCGATGAAACTTGGCAAGTGCCTTTCTTTTATTAATGGGTTGAATGAGTTCGTTAGCCAGAAAAATCGGACGGGGTTTTCCGGGAAAATTTTGAGTTTTCTTTCGAAAAAAATTTTTCTCCGAAAGTAACAAAGCTCTTTTAATAAAATTAGTATATATGTTGCATCAGGAGAGATTTTACTACGTACCAACATTCAACTTTTTAAGTTTAGAGTAAATTGAGTTATTGAAATTTTAAATTTTCTTTCGAAAAAAAAAATTTTTTCCGAAAATTACAAAGTTATTTTAATGAAATTTTGTGGATATCTTGTTTATTTTATATGACACTGACGTTGACTCTAAGCCTCCTCAGCTTTCTTTCATATTCAAACTGTTGACCTCAAATTGCTTAAGGTAAATTCTAATAGATGGCACATATGTCTAAAAGCGGGCACAGATTATTTAGTTAGTTAATAAGGACAATAAGTACAAGGACATTGAATAAAGATTTGTTTTCACGAGGTACTGATTCTAACATATAATTTAATATTTATACTTTTATCGCTATAATTATGGTCACATTTAAATCTGCTACTCTCGATATCACATAATCGCCAATAAAGATAGATCGCTAGCACATAAAATTATGATCATTACAGTTTGCTGTTATGGTAGATGACACATTTTGATCATCGACTAATTACAGGTTCCTACTTAGCTCTAGACATTTCCAGTTAGGAAAAACTCTGGACGCAGCAAGTGGGTTATGGTATTTTATTTTTGCTTTTTTATCGAAATATGTTTGTAAGAAAAAAAATCGAGACGCAGTAAGTGCGTTTTGGTAGCAAATTTTCATTAAATGCTTCAAATTTTAATAACTCAATTTGCTATTTAACCTAAAATTTGTTCGCTAGGAAACCAAAATTTAAAGTTTATTGTCAGAAATTTTGTGTGCATTTTCAAACAATAAGTTATTTTGATAAAATATGGCACATTGTTTCTACTATATAGGTTATACCGGTAACCGAATTGATGACTGCTTGCATTAAAAAGACATAGATTTCCGTGAGGGTTTTTATAGTTTGTCGGAAGACAATATTTGTTAGGTTCGCTGGGTTAAATTTAGTACCACGGGCGTCAATGTTCTTTGCAAGTATCAAGACCTACTTACAAAATGAGAACGGTAATTGGTCAATATTTTTTTAATAAATATAAAGCGTATTTCTATATTTCTGACATTGTATGTTTCAAACAGTACAGTCTGCCGCTTAAAATTAGACATAGGTACCTACGTTTGTTAACCATCCAAGCCTATAGAGCTTAATCTACAAGCCGCATGCTTGCAGTCAACCGGATTTCAGTATAGTCTTGCACAAAAGCTAGGTTCATATACACGTGAATTGCGAAATCGCCGCGAAAAGTATTCCTATTGGTTTATTTAAAATAATATCGTAAAACTGTTGTTTTTTATGAGGTTTAATAAATGTGTTTTACTAATTTTTGTGTGCATACAGTTAGAAGTGATTTTTTAATCAAACTTATGGCTGTTAACCCGATATTAATGACTTCTTTACTTTTAAGTTTGTGTAACCCCACTGTTAATTAAGGCCCCCCTTTATTAAACGTACTAATCTCCTGCTTATATATGTCATACAAAAATAAAAAGAAGTGAAACAGGAAGTGAATTTATTTACTTTAGTGCGGTATTCGATATTATCTGAAAGAGTCATTATAGACGACCTTATGGATTGTAATTACGGCAAATTTACAGTTTACTGCACGGATGATTTTTAGAATTCTTTTTTCAGAAACATGCTTAGAACCCCTCCTTGGATGCACCAGCCACAAGGCAAATTTGTTGCAAACAACCCCCAAGAAAGTTAAGGTACCAAGAATGAATAAGGGTGTTGGGCGGTGGGGAAATATGAGCGGAAAATGCTAAAAATATATCAAGTCGGACTTTGAAAGGATTTGTTTTTCACATTTTGCAGCAATGCCTCCTTTAAACCCCTTCTACCCCGCTCCGCATCCATATTCGCCCAGGTCCGGTAACTTTCTTGGGGTTTGCTCCCAAGAACATTTTCTTGTGCTTTATAGATTAAAGGTAGTTGTATGCATGCACAAGGGGAAGGAGAACCCCCCGTGTTTTTGCGTGAGTGTGCAGAAACCCTCTTCGTCCAGCGGGTTCTCCTTCCGCTTTTGCAAGCATACAATCACCCTCAATGCATGTACCACGGGAATTTTTTTATGCTCAGCTTTCTGGTGTATTTTTTGTTGAGTATATTTCCTGGTTATCAATTGTTTTGTTTGAGCTTATGTTAGAGATCATGTTTTTGCTTGCCCATCTTTACCTTATTATTTGCTGTTCCTAAGTAATTAAAATAATGTTTAATAACTTTTAATATAAGGCTAAATTACTATAATATATTATTCGTATGAAAATTCACTACCATAACGCACTTGCTGCGTCCAGAACATTTTATTTTTATTTATTGTACAACAATGTGATAAACTAATTACAATAACTTAGAGACTGATTTATGATAACTTTTATTGACCTACATTGTATAAGATGATTATCAATTTTTACAACAGGTTATTTCATTTTACAAGACATGTATAGATCGTCGTAGTGTCTGCAGGACGGGCACCAATATAATATTAAGTACAGGGAGTTTACCTGAAATTCCCGCGACAATACCTATAATTGTGAGTAATAATCCTCTCACAATACCATGAACCAAGAAGACCAAATGCACTAATATCCCGGCTACAAGTCTTACAATAATTCTAATGGGTATTGACACTATTAAAGCTACAAGTTTGAGAGGGCCCAAAATCGGAAATGTTACTATACGTAATGCCAAAAGAAAAATTTTGAATGGTGCAGTTAAAATAGTTAGAAGTACTTTAATCAGAATTTTTGGTACTAACAAAATAATCTTCAGTGGAATCGTCGCAACAGTGAATATAATCCGGGCAGGTAGCAACACAACATCACCAACGAGGCTGCCATCTGTAAAATATAAAAATCAATACTATCTTCAAATAACTAAATTAGTTTATTTACCTAAAATCAATTGCTTTTCTTTTAGTGAATTTTCGTAGAAAAAATTCACTAATATGGTGATCCCGACTTTTGAAATTTTTTTTGAAAATGAGCGCGAACTATGACCCCTATATATATATATATATATATATATATATATATATATATATATATATATATATATATATATATATATATATATATATATATATATATATATATATATATACATCACACCGATAACACAAAAAATAATGGGCCGATTTTGATAAAATTTTGCACATACCTTCATTTTGTAAATGGCTTAAATATTTTCAGTAGTCAGAAATCTAGGACGAGGTTTTCTAGGAAAATTTTGAGTTTTTTATTCGAACAAAATTTTTATCTCAAAAAATTAAAAAGCTATCGTAACCAAATTTGGTAGGTAAGTTTATGATACAAAAAGTAAACTATACGCCAAAATTTCGATTTCTATGTTACAAGAAAAAAAAAGTTGTTGTAACCACCCAAAAAAAACTAAATTCGTTTACACATATCCCCATCTACTCATATAAAGGGTGGTCCTCCGGGAGGTCCCACGATCGATTGCGGGAAAACTATTAATAGGAAAAACCTGAAAATTGGATATTACACACGTCGATGGGGGCCACAGGCTAAAAATATTTTCAAGATATCGGCACTTCCGGTTATACCGGAAGTAGATATCGATTCGCTTATTTTATATAGAACATCCTATATTTTACTGCAGTTTCGGATGCTACAATAAATTATGAACACTTTTTGTAAATAATGTTCTATACCTATCATCAACCGTCCAGAATATATTTAGACTTTAAGATAAAATTTGAGATTTACGGCCAGTCATAAAGATACCGATATTTTTATAATAGGAACATATTTCGTTACGATTTTTAAAATTATGTTGGAAGATATTTCATTTCATCTATTTCCACATCGCGACTAACGATATAGTATACAGAGTGTCCAAAAAAATTCTTGAAGTTTGCAATGAAAGATTTTCAAATTGGAACCCCTTTTTTATAACACTATCGTGTTCATCTCAAAGAATCACCGATACTTTATATGAAATTACCTATACCTAAATCAAACGGTCTTCATTTTATTTTGAAAAGACTCATTTCAAAACCTGATATTTTGATAAATTTCCTACCATAAGCGTTAGCCATGAAAAATAAATTGCCGAGTGTGTTTCTGTGAAAACTTTGACAGTTTGTTGATTAACTAGCTAATATTGGCACGGTTGAATTACACACACGAAGATTATTTAAATTTTATTTGCTATTTATGGACAATGTAATAAAGTAATTTCGCGAACGTGTGACACATTTGCTGATAGATATCCAGATAAACAGAAACCGTCACATGAAACCGTCAAACGAATAGTAGACAATTTCAGAAACTGCGGATCTGTCAAGAAAAAGATGCAAATTTGGCACGTACCTTCCTTTTGTAAATGGCTTAGATAAGTTCGGTACTCAGAAAAATCGGAAAAGGTTTTCTAAGAAAATTTTGAGTTTTCATTCGAACAAAATTTTTATCTCAAAAAATAAAAACCTATGATAACCAAATTTGGTAGGTAAGTTTATGGTACAAGTATACTATACGCCAAAATTTAGATTTCTATGTTACAAGAAAAAAAAGTTATAATAAAATATTTTGTGCCAGATCATTTCTATGAACATTCACTACCAGAAGCACTTGCTGCGTCCAGGTTTTTTTTATTGCCTAGAAGTATATTCTTTGAGAATAAAATGGTTTTTCGGCCTGTAATACGTCTTATCTTCTAGGCTAGCAACCTAGACGACCACAAAATCGAGCATTGTTTTTATGTAACGTTTCAAATTGCAGTACTTTTTTAACAAGACGTGGACGTTTAGCGAAGGACTGCCTAAAAGTACGTATTCCCCAATAACAATCGCATACAGCCAAACCAATATTATGGCGGTGTGTGACGTTTTGTACACTAGTGCATCATTCAAATGTTGGTGGCCACCTGTTTATTATTAGCGAAAGAACGATCAGCAATAATAATTACAATATTTCATAACACGATTAATTTCCTGACAAGCAACGACTGACATTTTTGTTTATTGTTTGTCGCTCTAGACATATCCAAAGCATTCGACCAGGTCTGGCATGCAGCGCTGCTTAATAAACTTCCGGCCTATGGCCTACCACCAAAACTCTGTACCTGGACAGCAAATTTCAACTCCAACCGGACTATTTCTGTTGTCGTGGATGGCCATTCATCTAAACTGTATCCAATTAATGTAGGAGTTCCTCAAGGTTCAGCATTAGCCCCTACTTTGTTTATTCTCTAGCACATACAACCCAGTTCACAGTTACGCGGACGACAGCACCCTCTACTCAAATATACAATATTCTAAGCCTGTATCTTTAGCCCAATTAGATGAGGATCGCACACTCATGGAGAGTTCTGTCTCCGTGGATCTCCAAAAAATATTAGACTGGGGAAGTAGAAATCTTGGACAATTCAACCCCGTCAAATCACAGTCTTGCTTTCTTTCTCATAAGAAATACACCAGCCCTATACCCATCACAATGAACAACCAAGTTATTCAAAGTAATGTGTCCTTTTCACTTGTTGGCATTTCTGTGGATCGAAATCTGAATTGGCATCAACATGTCACATCAATTGCAGAAGCGACTGCTAAGAAATTAGGTTTCCTCTTCTTAACCAGCTAATCTATATACCTTATATACTTCACAAATAAGACCAAATCTCTAATACTGCTCCCACATCTGGGATGCTGCTGCCGCTTCTACACTCGCAATCCTGGACCCCATTCAGAAGAGAGCTATACGTCTCAGCGGAGACCCTACCCTCACCCAAAGGCTGCCATCTCTTGCCCACCGACGTGGTCTTGGTGACCTCTCTCTCTCTCTTTTATAGATATCTGCACGGGCAGTGCTCAGAGGAGCTTTTTTCCATAGTTCCTCCACCTGCTGTCCCCAACAGATCTACCAGGGGAACAGAGCGAATGTACCCTTTCACTGTCCAGGTCACCAGACATAGAACATCTTGTTGTGCCCGCTCTTTTGTCCCGAGGACTTTAATGTTGTGGAATTCCTTGCCGGCACATGTTTTTCCTTCTCCCTCGAACCTCGAAACCTTCAAGTCCAGAATTAACAAGTTGCCTCTTTCCTCCTTGTCGACACCCACGGTACGATAGTATTTACGTTTTAAGCCCTCGTGGTGTGTTGTTGAAATAAAAAATAAAAAATGAAGCTATAACCCAGTGGTCATTAAAAACATGTAACGCTCCTATCTAGTTTCGCTACGAATCTTACATTTATACCACAATCTTGCATCGCTCTAATATCTACCAATCGAAAATAGAGTTACTTGATGTTATTAAGTGGTAAATGATCTAAAGGGCGACTTTATGTCCATAGCTAAGCGAATTTCGACTTATCTGAAACATTCGTATTTATTGGTTACAGTTGTTTGCGAGGTTGGTAAGAGTTTATTTTTCCTTTGACATCAGGAAGTTTCGATATTCATTATGATTTTCTCTTAAGGCTGTCTCCTTATCTGTATAAATTACATTTGCAAACGCTTCTTGACACTAAAGGTAAGCCAATATATTTGCTACAGTCAGTTTTCTAGATCTTAATGCTGGTGTTTTCAAATATATCATGGGCCTAACTCCAAAGCAAGCGCTAAAATTTCCCGGCCTGACATAGATACAGGGTATCGCAGAGTGTCAACATTTGGTAAGAGATTGGTTCAAGTGTTATTAGCCTTGGCAAAACCAAAAATTGATTCTATGTGAATTAATTTTCTTATAACTGACACTTGTTCATCACGGTGTCAGAAGTCACAAAAATTGAGTATTGTTATTAAATTTCTTACTCGAGAAAGTCTTCCACCTCAAAGTATTAAAGATCGGCTGAATGGGGTATACGGAAAAATTTCTTCGTCTTATTCTCTGGTAAAAGATTGGTAAAAACGGTTTCGAATGGGGCAGTAATCCTTGGATGATGACGCTAGCAGAGAATGGACGGTGGAGATGATGACGAACAACTAGACTCCCCTTGTTAAGGATCTCGTATTGACCGAACGAAGATTGTAAGTGAAAAATTTTCAAAAATGTCGTGGCTTTTAGATACAGGCGTTCGTCAAATCGTCCACGAACATTTAGGCAGTTAGTGCAAGGTGGGTCCCCAAACATCTTTCAGCAGTTCAGTGTCAGCGTCTTGTTGGATATGCCCAATCCTCTTTGGACCTCCGTGGAGAAAATCCCGTTGACGTGTTAAAGACAATTGTCACAGAGGATGGAGCTATGGTTCTCTATTATGAAGTATTTTGCAAAAGGGAGTCGATGGAATGGAGGCGTAAAGGAGAAGCACCGTCGAGAAAGTTTAAGGCCTGTTAGTCGACAAAAAAAAAGTGACGGCTACGATTTTTTGAGATGGTAAGGGTGGTAAGGGTATCCTTATAATAGACTTCAAAGAGTGCAACACTACAGTTAACGGGGCATATAATGCAACACTCCTGCATAAATTACGACAAAATTCTCGGGATAAAAGACGTGGGAGACTCACAAGAGGTGTGTTTACTCCATAACAATGCACCTAAGCACACTGCTGGAGCTGCGCAAGCCGAATTTGATAACTGCGGTTTAGAACACATTCTTCACGCTCTGTATAGTCCAGATAAGGCTCTGAGTGCCCTATTGGACCTATTGGACAGTGAACTATTTGACAATTTGACAAATGAAGTAAACTTTCAATTTGAAAAAAGTAAATGGGACAAACAATATATCTAATTTTTTTATTAGATTTTTTTAGATTTATTCTTTAGTAAATACAATGACGCAATAGCACAATAATAATATAGCATTATAGCAATAATAATAAAATTAATATCACACAATCCATATACCATACAATGCAATATACACACTACATGACCAGAATAGTATTACACATAAGTCTGATGACTTCTGCGCGTCACTATTTTTTCGTGTTCAGTATCTCGTGTCGCATTATTAAATTTTTACTGACTTATATATCATATCAAATCCTTGAGAGCATATGCAAGTTGAGGCACATGTCACTGATGTAACCACTCATAAAAAAAACTAAATACATTTACACATATCCCCATCTACTCATATGCAGGTGGTCCTCCGGGGGGTTTCACGAATGATTGCATGAAAACTATCAATAGGAAAAACCTCAAAATTGGATATTACACTAAAGTCGTTGGGGGCCACAGGCTAAAAATATTTTCAAGATGTCGTAACTTCCGGTTATACCGGAAGTAGATGTTAATTCGCTTATTTTAAATAGAACAGCCTATATTATACTGCAGTTTCGGATTCTACAATAAATTCTGAACACTTTTTGTAAATAATGTTCTATACCTATCATCAACCGTCCAGAAGATATTTAGACTTTAAGATAAAATTCGACATTTACGGCCAATCATAAAGATACCGATATTTTTATAATAGGAACATATTTCGTTACGATTTTTAGAATTATCTTGAAAGATATTTCATTTCATCTATTTCCGCATCGAGACTAACGATAGAGTATACAGAGTGTCCAAAAAAATTCTTGAAAATTGCAATGAGAAATTGCAAAAATCTCGCGATTTTCAAATTGGAACCCCCTTTTTTTATAACACTGTCGTGTTAAGCTCAAAAAATCACTGATACTTTGTATGTAATAGCCTATACCTAAATTAAACGGTTTTCATTTTTTTTTTTTTTTTGGATAAACTCATTTCAAAGCCTGATATTTTGAGAAATTTCCTACCATAAGCGTTAGCCATGGAAAATAAATTGCCGAGTGTGTTTCTGTGGAAACTTTGACAGTTTGCTGATTAACTAGCTAGAAATGGCACGGTTAAATTACACACACGAAGATTATTTAAATTTTCTTTACTATTTGTGGACAATGTAATATAGTAATTTCACGAACGTGTGATCCATTTGCTGATAGATATCCAGATAAACAGAAACCGTCACATGAAACCGTCAAACGAATAGTAGACAATTTTAAAAACTGTGGATCTGTCAAGAAAAAGTTGCAGAGGGCTAAGCCCGTTGTTGACAACAAACAAATGGAGACAGCAATTTTTAAGTATTTTGCCATATAACCTTATATGAAACCATCAAACAGATAATAGAAAATTAAAAAAAAACAATTCACACACAACATGGACTGGATAAAATGAAACAAAAATTAACGTCCTAAGTGTTCAAATTGACGACCTCTGGCGTCAAGACATTTTTCACACCTACGTGTCACCCTCTTGTGTGGCCCTTCTTATTGAATCCGGATCCAATTCACGAAATGATTCTCGAGCCCGCTGCATGCAATCTTCTTTAGTAGAAACTGCAGTGTTGTAGATCTTATTTTTTATAGTACCCCATATAAAAAAATCGAAACAGATAAGTCAGGCGATCGAGGTGGCCAAAGGTGTGGCCCATTGTTGGCAACCCATTGGTCAGAAAATAGAGATTTTAAAAGATTGTTAACCAGGTGACCATTATAAGGAGGGGCCCCATCATGTTGGTGAAATATTTGCCTATATTCGTTTAATGGAAGGTTGTACAAATAAGTTACTTCCAAATTTTGCAAAATTTCCAAATAACGCTCACCTACAAGTAAATAAAAAGAGTTTACACAAAGTATTTTATGAATTTCGGATTAAATATCACCATTCAAATTATCGTCGTATATTTCTAGGGCAACAACGCCGTCATTCCTTATAGCATAATAAACATTAAACTGCCAGCTTTCCTGAAAATATCCTTCCCTAGAAGGATGAACATTGGTGTCACTCCAATAGTGAGAATTACGACGATTGAAAAGTCCATTCTTTGAAAATTTTGCTTCATCCGTCCATATGATGTTATCTAAAAAACAGCTCGTTTTCTTGGAATCGCATTACAATAAATTGACAGAACTCCATCCTTCTTGAAAAATCAGTTTCCTCTAAATGTTGCACAACTGAACAAGCATAAGGATGGAACTTATGTTTTCGTAAAATTTGCAGAACGGAGGTTTTGGACAGTGCTGACTCCAGTGCTACTTGCCTCGTTGACTTTGTAGGGTATGCGGCAAAATATCCCAAAATTGCTGTCTCAATTTGTTCGTTGTCAACAACGGGTTTAGCCCTATGCACCTTTTTCTTGAAAGATCCGCACTTTTTGAAATTGTCTACTATTCGTTTGAGGGTTTTACGTGACGGTTTCTGTTCATCTGGTTATCTATCAGCAAATGTATCACACGTTGGCGAAATTACTTTATTACATTCTCCATGAAGAGTAAATAAATTTAAATAATCTTTGAGTGTGTAATTTAACCTTGCCATTATTGGCTAGTTAATCAACAAACTGTCAAAGTTTCCATAGAAACACACTGGGCAATTTATTTTCCATGGCTAACGCTTATGGTAGGAAATTTATCAAAATATCTGGCTTCGAAATGAGTTTATTCAAAATAAAATGAAAACCGTTTGATTTAGGTATAGGTAATTACACACAAAGTATTAGTGATTTTTTTAAGGTTAACACGATAGTGTTATAAAAAAAGGGGGTTCCGATTCGAAAATCGCGAGATTTTTGCAATTTCTCATTGCAAATTTCAAGAAGTATTTTTTGACACTCTGTACACTCTATCGTTAGTCTCGATGTGGAAATAGATGAAGTAAAATATCCTTCAAGATAATTCTAAAAATCGTAACGAAATATGTTCTTCTTATAAAAATATCGCTATCTTTATGACTGGCCGTAAATGTCACATTTTATTTAATCTTCTGAGCGGTTGATGATAGGTATAAAACATTATTTAGAAAAAGTGTTTAGAATGCATTGTATAATCTGAAACTGTAATAAAATACAGGGTGTTTTATTTAAAATAAGCGAATCGACATCTACTCCCGGTATAACCGGAAGTGTCTCCATCGGGAAAATATTTTTAGCCTGTGGTCCTCAACGACTTTAATGTAAAAGCCCATTTTCAGTTTTTTCCTATTGATGGTTTTCCCGCAATCGATCGTGGGACCTCCCGGAGGACCATCCAGTATACACACATATACAAACCCACACATACACACGAACATGTACTGACACACACTCCCACACCCACATACCTTTATACATTCGCAGTTATAACCTTTATGCAGATACACACGTTTTCACACACACACACACACACACACACACACACACACACACTCGCGCATACACACACTCATAGGCACATATACATTTTTCAATTCAATTACTTCAGCATCTCTATCAAAGTTAACTGTTTTAGCCGTATCAATTCTTTTACTTCTCTTATAAATTTTCTTCTATTAACCGCTTTAACTTATGCAGGCACCATGTAAACTTTCGGGCCGTAATAAGCAATTGATCTCCAAGTAGCCTTTACAGTCAGTGCTGGAACAGCTGGGTTTTCATTAGCTTTATTTCTCGTTACATAATCGTGATTAACCCTCATAGTCAATTCATATCTTTTATGCACAAACTTTAGAGCGTTCAATATAAATAAACCTCCGAAATCTAATACCCTGTTCTCTTTATTATTGTAGAGTAGATCCGTACTGTAATTGTATTTTTTTAGTACAACTCTTAAAATAAGGTTCTGCATAACCTACAGGCTGAATAAAGCTTTTCCATAACATGCATCCCAGCAAGTTATGCCATAACTGAAGATAAATTCCACCAGTGAGTTATAAATCAAGAACATGTTTTGTATTGTTAGTATGTTCCGTAATTTATAAAACTTATGTATTAATTTCCTTAATTTACCCTCTAAATAATGTGTTTGCTTTTGCCATTTTAGAGTTTTATGTACTACCAGTCCCAAATATTTGACCTGTTTCGAGTCTATATGTGCTAATATCGACCCTTATTGGTAGGTTTTCCGGCAGTCCGCCGGCCTGCGTTGGTCAGACCGCGATATATGTCGTTTTCTGTAATTTCTGAGACAACTTTTTGATCTTTAGTGAATACTTAAAATGTTTAGCTGCTGCTTTTGCCCTGGTGTATACTTCACCCCACTGCTCACCCAAAAATCAGCGCCGTATGATCAGCATACGCAATTGATACACAGTCTAGACAGTGTTTATTCAGTATCTCACTTATGTACACCGAAAACATCACAAGCCCCAAAACGCTCCCCTGCAGTATACCATCACTTCCAACCCTTTTTTCAGTATAACAATTCCCTACTCTCACCATCTGCGTTTGTTGTTTCAAAAAGTTACTAAAAATGTCTAATGTATGTCTAATTGCAAATATAACATCTAATTTTGTTAGCATCGAAAGCTATAGAAAGCTAAAAGTACTTTAGGAGCGTCTAGAAGTTTTGAAAACAAATTGGTGCTAATTCCAAACTTGCATCTTTCAGAGTCCGGTGGCCAGGATAACTCTGCATATATTTAATAAAATATTATATACTATATACATACCACATGCTCTACCAAAAAGGCAAAGACAAACGATTGAAGCAATTAGAATTTTAACTGGGAGACCGGTGGTCATGTTTACGGTCTCTAATAATTTAGACTAACAATCAGTTTTACGAATAACAAAAATATATGGACGTGAGGATCTGCTTTTTAGTTATCTAAATAATTAACCTTGAATTTACCTGAAAATTAAGGTGAAGTATTAATATTTATAAGACTTGTTTGAAGTTATTTGGCTTAAACAAGATTATTATGTACATCTTATCATTCCTTTCGACCATTCCGCTAATTAGTTAGTGACAACTTGATAATGAAAGTAATGTACATATACGCATCAAAATTTGCATCTTACTTTTGAAAACTATGTAAGTTAGATTGTCGTCATTGCCCTTTCTAGTGAATTTTCATTAAAAAAATTCACTAAAATTTCTTCAAATGAGAGCGAATTGGTGCTTCTGGAACCCATTTACCTGGTCAGTTAAAATGTATACATATATATATATATATATATATATATATATATATATATATATATATATATATATATATATATATATATATCTGTACATATTTGGCGTGTCAGAAATAAGGTGGCCAAAAAGAATTATAATACAGGGTAGAGCGTGTTAACTATCCCAAAATGTCCACAAATGTGCATTGTATACGAGCGAGCACAATGAAATATTTTCCAAGACAAGGTACATTTGGTCCTACCGGGGTCGCCATCAGCTTTCCTAATTTGAATCGAATATAGTAATTTTAATTGGATTTTTGGATTTTGCGTAATATTTCATTAAATTTGATATACCGCACCATATGCCAAGAATACACATTTTTGACATATTTAGTAATTTTTGCAAAACCTCGTGAACAAAATATACTTAGAACGCAATATATCTTAAATTCTTTAACTGATTGAAACGAAAATTTACAACTTAAGAGAACATAGACAGATCTGGTTTTGTACCAATTTTAAGGTTTTTTGATTAAGGGAAAATAAAGTTGTTCGAAATTAATATTAAAATAATCCTCGACATCACTTGGGATTCTGTAATGCAATATCTACAATGTTGGACAAAGACATATGACGTTTCCTGAACGGCTATGCTATTTAAATAGATAAATATATAAAGAATGGAATTAAGAGTCTCGGTGGTTCAGAGGTAAGAACGTGTGCCTCTGAACCGAAGGGTACTGGGTTCGATCCCAGGGTTCTCCTTTCACTTTTTCAGTACAAACTGTAACATTAACATCAATCGAGGTTCTGGCATTGTATTTGAAGAAGTTGAGTGTCTGCCCGTTCCCCTTTTTGGAGGAGGCGTAAAGCCGTCGGTCCCGTGTCCATGCGAATAAATATCCCTACCCTTCTTACAGAAAGGCAGGGGTTCGGCAAAATTTCCAGGAAAGTGAGGTGAAACTGCTCCCTGGCGTCGGTGATTGGCCATAGTCGCGGAAATAGGCCGACGTTAAAGAAAAAAAGAAAAATAAAGAATGGAAGTTACATCATCATCATTGCAAGATGTCAGAGCGTAACACATTGTGAAATGTACGACAGGGACGTCATCTCGGTGCGGAACCAGGTAGTATGTCGTCACGACTGCTTTAGTTAATACAAAATGTTATAGATGGAAACAAGCTTGACAAGCGCACTATTTCTACGCTTCGTCGCTTGCGCCTGTTGTGTCCCTTTTACAACTGACTTTTAACTAACCTGACATATTTAAAATATGGATATAAATATTAAGTATTGAAAATAAATATTGGACGATGGTTATAAATGAAAATTGTAAGTTAATGACTTAAAACAATGCAATTTTGCGTACAATAGAGAATCAGTATATCAGTAAATCATATTCTAAGATCAGTGTTAACACTCGGTTAACGCCACGAAAACAGGGCCCCATAGACATTATTATTATTGTATAACCGGGGGAAATAACTAATGCATTATGTAGTAATAGTAACAATATCAGCATTTTTTATAGTTTGTCTCCTTGCGGAAGACAATATTTGTTAAGATCGTTGGGTCAAATTTCGTACCATGGGCGTCAATGTTCTTTGCAAGTATGAAAACCTGCTTACAAAATTAGAAGGGTACTGTTAGATAAGTTACTAGATCCATCATTTTTATTATCGATGATTTCACAGGTTAGTCGATCAATATTTTTTTTAAATAAATAGCACTTTAAAGCATATATCTGTATTTCTCATATTGTATGTCTCAAACAGGTACAGTCTCTCGCTTAAAATTAGACATACCTACGTTTGTTAACCGTCCAAGTCTATTGAGGTTAATTTACAAGCTTCTTGTTTGCATCCGACCGGAGTTCAGTGTAGTCTTCGACAAAAGCTAGGTTCATAAACCCGCGAATTGCGAAATTGCCGCGAGACGTATTCTTATTGGTTTATTTAAAATAATATCGTAATACTGTTGTTTTTTATTAGATTTAATAAATGTATTTGACTGATTTTTGTGTGTATACAGTTAAAAGTATTATTTATGATCAGAATACTACTGTGACATGAAATCAAAGTTATGGGTCTTAACACGATTAAAATGTCCTCTCTACTTTTAAGCTTGTGTAGCCCAAATGTTATTTAAGGGCCTCCTTTATTATACTTATTTATCTTCTGCTTATATATGTATTATAAGGAGTGAAACAGCAACTGAATTTATTAACTTTAGTGCTGTAGAGTTTAGGCATTATCTGAAAAGACATTATAGGCGACGATGTGGAATGTAATTTCGGTAAATTTACAGTTGCTGGGCGGAGAGGAAATATGAGCGGAAAATGCTAAAAAAAATTTAGTCAAACGTTTAAAAGATGCGTTTTTCATATTTTGCAGTAATACTTCCTTTAAACCCTATCTGGCCCGCACAACAAACATATTCGCCCAGGTTCAATAACTTTCTTGAGGGTTGTTCCCAAGAAATTTTTCTTGTGCCTTATGTTTTGAAGGTAGTTTTATGCATGCACAAGGGGAATCAGAATCCCCCGTGATTTTGGGTGAGGGGGCAGAAACCCTCTTCATCCTGGGGGTTATTTTTTCCCTTTTGCATGCATAGAATCGCCATCAATGCATGAACCACAGGCATTTTTTTTGTTCCGCTTTCTAGTGTATTTATTGTTAAGTATATTTCCTATTAGTGAATTTTCGTAGAAAAAAATCACTAATTGGGAGATCGCGACTTTTGAATTTTGAAATTTTTTTTGCAAATGAGCGCGAACTAGGACCCTTAGAACCCATATCAGGGGTCAGTTTCAATTTATATATATATATATATATATATATATATATATATATATATATATATATATATATATATATATATATATATATTAATCAACTGTTTTGTTTGAGTTTTGTATCCAAATTACTGTATAAATATTTATGTTAGTGGTCATGTTTTTTCTTGCCCTTCTTTACCCTATTTTACGTTCCTAATTAAATAAAGTAATGTTTTATGACTTTTAATATAAGGCTAAATCACTATAATATATTATTCTTTTGAAAATTCACTACAATAACACACTTTCTGCGTCCCGAACATTTTCTAGTTATTGGATAGTACGTCTCACATTTCGTCATATTTAAATTTTCTAGCCAAATATAATACGTTCATTCTGGCGACACTTAATGACAATTTTTTTGAATTTTCTCAATAAAACAAATTACCAACAGAAGAACGTTCTAGAAAAACTTCAGTTTTAATCGAAAAAAAAATTATAATACGAAAAACACAGTTCTATGTACTTTTCATAAGTCTTGCACAAAGTTGCTTTCTTTGGGATAACTAGTACTTACCAGAACAGATATGGGCTTCGATTTTGATGTTCAAAGCCTGAAAAAAGAGGAAAAGGCTAATTATGAAAAGTGATCGGGACGCAGCAGGTGCGTTAAATTAGTCAATTTTCGTAAGAACTGTAGACTATTACCAAGACATATTACTAACATTAATACTTAAAATTTACACAGACCTTGAAGATCTCTTTTGCAAGCCCTAATACGCGCTAATTTGAAGAATTGTTTAGAAAGTGATATTACCACCGATATCTCTCTTATATCATAAAAAATATTCGAATCTTGTGTTCCAGCTTCTTTTGAGAAAAATATAGTAAATGCCAAAAACTAAATTTTATATAAAGATATAAAATTGAAAATTTGTTATATCTATGTACCTACTGTAAGCCTCTTAAAAAAACTTGCATTACAAATTTCATAAAGTTACAAAAGGTTTCCAGAAGAAAACTTAATTCATATTCAGAAAAGTAACGTATCTGCCAAATTATAAACGTGGCAGGTTATTTCCCTTGTTAATTGCTTGCATGATCCCGTTTTAGCCAACCTAATAGAACCGGTTTTTTCAACAACAGAAACAGTTTTTTGAAAACTTTTTCTGTTAGTGAATTTTCCTAATAAGATATCACAAATCAGTATTAACAATGAAAAATGCCTGCTAAAAAGTTTGAATTTTGACAAAGTTATTCAGACGTTTTAAATAAAACAAGGTTTTGGTCCAAACTTCATACATTGTATCGGCTTCCTGTAGATGTCAATCAATTGAGTTGTCTTTTCTTGTTCACTTTAGATCCAGAAAACTGATGGACCCGTTCTTTTCTAGTTCCATGGTGAAATTTATATTTTCATGTAGATCATTCAACCAACCCAGGAACATGTGAAGCTGCTCTAAGGCATCTGACCATACTATTGGTTATCATTCAGGTTTTGTTTTTTAAGTGCACACACTCCATTTGGCTGCTTTGATAAAATAAAAAATAAGCGTCGTTTATATTCATCCTCTAGCTACTCGAAGTCTGGTGATGTTTCTGTTTTCTTGCAAAATGTTATTTTTGTCTGGAAATCTGAAGAAAATAGATGGAAGACCAAAACTTGGGCAACATCCCACACAGGACATTTTCTGTAACTAAAGATAGGAATTAGTAAGTATCAATTACCTAATTAGCGCCTGCCTCTTTTAGCGCATTTTCATTAAAAAAATTCGCTAATAGAGAGGTCAGGATGAAAAACTTTGGAAAAAATGTCTTCAGATGAGCGCAAATTTGGGCCTCTAGAACCCAAAACCAACGTCCGTTAAAATTTTTATAAGTTTATATATATGATTTTAATCAAACTTAGCAAAAATCTTGTTTGGGCAAAAACCGAGGTCGAGTTCGTTGATCAGCCTTTATGCTCAAGCTTTTTTAGTGGAAAATCGGGGAAAACTTTTTGAAAACGCTATATTTTTGTAAGTATTAGCGTAACCGGAATGAGATTACACATGTGGCTAGAAATGGTGCAAATAAACTTATGTTGTGAATTTTAAGTAATTCGGTGCACAATATTTAGAGTTTTTCCAAATTAAAAATAAATTGCCAAAGACATGCCGTGAGACGACTTAGTGGTTAAAGTCAAATGCCTGACAGACAGAGTAGTTAACCGCCACGCGTAGATTGATTGATAGAACAGGTATTAACCATACATCAACGGTAACCAAACTAAATATACACCCGGCATAAACATATTACCCGAACTAACAATCGTGAAATCTCGGCCGCAATTATGTAAAATGACAGACGACATGAAATTAAAAATTTGCTATCTGATTGTTTGTATTTTATGTTAATGGGAGAATGGGTTGTTTTTCGATCAATAATTTTAGTTTATATGAAAAGCTTGTGATCTAGATCATTGCCGGAAATAACAAAGTTGTTTTTTTTTTATGTCAACAACACACCACGAGGGCTTACAGCCTAAATACTATCGTACCGTGGGTGTTGACAAGGAGGAAAGAGGCAGCTTGTTAATTCTGGACTTGAAGGTTTGGAGGTTCGGAGGAGAAGGAAAAACATCTGCCGGCAAGGAATTCCACAACTTGGAAGTCCTCGGGACAAAAGAGCGGGCATAACAAGATGTTCTATGTCTGGTGACCTGGACATTAAAAGGGTGCATTCGCTCTGTTCCCCTGGTAGATCTACTGGGGGCAGCAGGTGGGGGAATTATGGAGGAAAGCTCATCTGAGCAGTGCCCGTGAAGATATCTATAAAAGAGAGAGAGGTCACCAACGGCACGTCGGTGGGCAAGGGATGGAAGCCTTTGGGTGAGGGTAGAGTCACCGATGAGACGTATAGCTCTCTTTTGAATGGAGTCCAGGATAGCGAGTGTAGAAGCGGCAGCTGCACCCCAGATGTGGGAGCAGTATTCGAGGTTTGGCCTTATTTGTGAAGTGTATAAGGTATAGAGATTAGTTGGTGAAAAGTATTTGCGAGCGCGGAAGAGGAAACCCAATTTCTTAGCAGCCGCTTCTGCAATTGATGTAACATGTTGGTGCCAATTAAGATTTCGATCCACAGAAATGCCAACAAGAGAAAAGGACTCATTACTTTGAATAACTTGGTTGTTCATTGTGATGGGTCTAGGGCTGCTGTATCTCTTGTGAGAAAGAAAGCAAGACTTAGTTTTGGTGGGGTTGAATTGTACAAGATTTTTACTTCCCCAGTCTAATATTTTTTGGAGGTCTACGGAGACAGAACCCTCCATGAGTCTGCGATCCTCATCTAATTGGGCTAAAGAGACAGGCTTAGAATATTGTATGTTTGAGTGGAGGGTGCTGTCGTCCGCGTAACTGTGAACTGGGTTGGATGTGCTAGAGAGGAGGTCATTGATGTGGAGAAGAAACAAAGTAGGGGCTAAAGCTGAACCTTGAGGAACTCCTGCATTAATTGGATACAGTTTAGAGGAATGGCCATCCACAACAACAGATATGCTCCTGTTGGAGAGGAAATTTGCTGTCCAGGTACAAAGTTTTGGTGGTAGGCCATAGGCCGGAAGTTTATTAAGCAGCGCTGCGTGCCAGACCTGGTCGAATGCTTTGGATATGTCTAGAGCAACAATCTGGGATTCACCGTGTTGTTCCATAGACTTGTTCCAAGAATGGGTGACAAAGGAAAGGAGGTCGGCAGTTGATCTGCGCTGACGGAATCCATACTGCCTGTCGTGGATTAGACTGTGTTTTTCAAGGACTTTTAGTAGTTCGGTGTTTATATACTTTTCCATCACTTTAGAGATGACTGAAAGGAGAGAAATAGGCCTGTAGTTGCTAGGAAGCGCTTTGGATCCTTTCTTGGGGATGGGTTGTACTCGAGCAGTTTTCCAGTTACTAGGGAATATGCCTTTATTGTAAGATATCTGAAACAGACGAGTCAGGACAGGAGCAAGTCCTGGTGCGCATTTTTTGAGAACAATTGCTGGGATCTCGTCAAGGCCAGAGGCTTTCCTGGTATTAAGAGAAGAGAGCATCTTTCGTACCTTTTTAGTTTTGAAAATGATATCAGTCATTTTATGCGCGACATTGGGGACTGTTGGTGGTTGAACATTTGGAGGTGGGTTGAGAGTAGAATTTCCGGCGAACAACTAAGCAAAAAGTTCAGCCTTGCCAAGGGCGGTAGAAACAATTTCATCACCTGAGACAAGAGGTGGGAACGTGCTCTTGCAGAAATTATTCCCAATAGACTTAGCAAGAGTCCAGAAGGGTTTGCCGCCGTTGGAGCTTGAGAGGACTTTGTTTTTGATGTGGTTATTAAACGAGTTTTTTGCCTCAGAAAGAATGCGGACATAGCGGTTTCTTGCGTCATTGAATGCTTGACGATTTTCTTGACTGGGATTGTGTAGAAGCGTTTTGTGAGCTTTGACCTTTTCAAGTCTGGCCTTGTCACAGGATTTAGAGAACCAGGGCTTTTGAGTGGCTGAAGAGGTTTTCTGTGTACGTGGAATAAATAATTCCATGCCAGCTTGGAAAATTTCGGTGACGTTTTGTGAGATATCAGAGGGGTCAGGATGGGAGAAGCAGACAGACGCCCATGGAAATGAGGAAAAGTAATCCCGCATTTCGTCCCAGTTTGCGGAGTTGTAGTGCCAAACGATACGTGGGTGTGATGACTGTGTGACCTCGGGTTGCATTGCACAGGAAGCAGTGACCATGCCGTGGTCTGAGCGACCAAGGGGGGCGGTGACTGATATCTTATAGCATTCAGGATTTGTAGTAAGAAGGAGATCCAAGGAATTTGAGCTGTGTGTTGGGATACGAGGAAAGTAAGTAGGTTGCTGAACCATATTGGCCAAAGAATTGCTGACTGCAAAGGCCTCCGCTGCTCTCCCTTGTGGATCGGTTTTTGAAGATCCTAGCCATTCCTTATTATGTACATTGAAGTCGCCAAGAATAGTGACCTCGGAGGAAGGATATTCAGAAATCAGATAGTCGGTTTTTTCAGAAAGGTAGTCAAAGAGCTGGACAAAGTTGTTGTCAGAAGGTGACCGGTAAATGCAACAGATGAATTTAGTTGCAGCCCTGAGAGAGAGTTTTATCCATAGTATGTCTTTTCTTCCAGCTTCTAAATTGGGAAGTCTGGTGCAGGGTAGATTGCTACGGACGTATGCGCACACGCATCCATGCAATCTAAAGGCAGTAGGGAGCTCATACCCCGGGAAATTAAGGTGATTAGTGGCTGTTTTGGCACTGATTTGGGTTTCGGTGAGGAAGAGGAGTTGGGGCCTGTTAGCCTGGAGGAAATGGTGGACGGAGTTCAGGTTAGAATTTAGGCCACATATATTCGAAAAGGATATGTTAAATCTTGATGTTGGCGCCCCCTGTACACCCCTCTCCCGGAGATCCGAATGGAGGGGTATTTTGCCTCCGGAATATTTTATACAAGAAGGAGCCATCATCATTTTTGCTTATAAGGGAAACCGACTCATACACCAGAACCGGAAACGTCCGTTGGGACTTCACCGGCCCCTTGATGTATGGGGTGGTACCTCCTCGGGCGTGAAAAAATCCTTTACTATTACATAAAGGAAAATTCCACTACCACCTGCTAAGGATTGGATTGGATCAATGTCTACCCCTTTAAAAATAAGATTAATAAAGGGACTATCAATTGTCCAGTAGTTATGATTTTCGACATAGTAGGAGGATACAAAACATTTTCATCATTTTGCATCCATGCCTATTGGTCATATTAGTAGTCCAAGACCCTAACCGATAAAATAAGCAATGTTATTAAATTAATTCTTTGACACAGGAACAGTACGTATGCAACCAGGACTGTTAAAAATTGTGTAAATATAGCAAAATTTTGAAATAACTTAATTCTTCATTTAAAATCGAAATATGGAAATTAATAATGAATATATAAACCTTGGATAAATTAACATCTCAAGTGAACGGCGATACCACGTTGAAAAAACCGGTTGTCGTTCGATCTCCGAAGTTAAGCAACCTCAGGTAAGGTCTCCTCTTGGATGGGTGACCACCTGGGAGTACTGTTACCTCTTTTTTTTCAGGTAGTGGCATTTCTGCTTTGTTTTTATTAGCGAATTTTTATTAAAAAAATTAAGCGTATTTTATTTTTAAAAATTCGCTAATAATAGATGGTGAGGCTTTGCAAAAATCTTAGATACCATGCTTTAAAAGTATACATTTAATACAGCAACAAGTGTAAGCTTATTTGTGTTGTACCTTGTAACATGTATGCCAGAAATAAATATATATATATATATATATATATATATATATATATATATATATATATATATAAATATATATATATATATGCATATATATATATATATATATATATATATATATATATATATATATATATATATATATATATATATGTATGTATGTAAGTATGTATCCACACGATAACTCAAAAAGCTATAAAAGCTATTAACCAATTTTGATGAAACTCGACAAGTATTTTTATTGGATTAGGAGCTTGGATGGGTTCGTTTTTCAAATCGAGCAGCCCGTATGTTATTTCAAATTTAATTACGGATTATGTAATTTAAGTTTTATGTATTTTATCAGCAAATTTTCGTGTAAAATATATAAGTCAGTTTTTGCAGAAATCTTTTTTTGTCGAATTATTGTGAAATGTTAGTGATTATCAAGTACTGTTAAATAGACAATTAAAAAAAAGGTGTTTACAAATTTACATGGAAAATCTGTTTTCGAATTTTCTTTAAAAGTAATTTGTCTATCAAATTATGTAAAATATTTTTACCTAGCTAATTTTCGTAAATGGAATTTTATATAAATTTTGTGAACATTTAAGCCGAGTTTCGTAAGAAAATGGTTAATATTCGTGAAAGGGGTTATTTGCAAATTTTGGTGTAAATTTTTTTAAGATTTTTGTTAAAAAGCTTTTTGTGAATAAATATATTTTGGCTGGTGTAGTTTTTGTGTAAATCGCTGGAATTGGTTTGTTGTCTAGAAAATCGGATGCTTTCGGGACAATTATATTTATTTTCGAAAAATGTTTATATTTTTTGAACAATAATGTGTAACACGACCCTACCTTGTTTACATGAATACCTTAGCCTGATTGTTATATTTCATCCCCATAGAAACATGCAGGGTACGCCAGCCCAATCGGACCAGTTTCTAAGAAAAAACCATTTTTCCGATAAAAAAAATTGTACTTCAAAAAAATAAACAAGTTATTTGGTTGGTATGTTGGCCTCGTAAATACCTTACTCCGCGAAAACTCAACTTTCTAGGTTTATAGAAAATTGAGTTATACAAATTCGAAGCATTTAAAAAAAATCGCTACCATAAAGCAATTGCTCCGTCTCGAAATTTCATCTTGTGACAAGCCGTGAAGGAATTGCTCTTTATTGTTCAGATTCCTTATTTTTGTTTTATTTTAACACTTGAAGAAACAATAATGCACAGATTTCATACGTTTTGAACAAGATTTCATTTTTGTTTAAAACGCCTGAATAACTTTGTCACCTTTGAGTCTCAAATTATAATTTTCAGCAGACATTTTGTTATTATTGATATTGAAAAAACCGGTTTGCTTAGGTTGACTGAAATGAAATCATTCAGGCAATTAATAAGGAAAAATAACTGCTACTTTATTTTACTTTTCTAAATATGAATAAAGTTTCCTTCTGGAAATCTTTTGCATAACTTCAATGAAATTTGTAATACAAGTTTCTTTTAAAGGACTTACATTATCTACTACAGATATAGCAAAATTTATTTCTTTAGCTTAATAAAAAATTAAGTTTTGGGCATTTTTCTCAAAAGGAGTTAGAACACAAGATGCTTTTAATAATAGAGGTGTCGATGGTAACACTTATGAAATAATTTTTCAAATGTACGCGTACTAGGACCCCTAATATTGATCTTCAAGGGCTGTGTAGGTTTAAAGTATTAACTTTACTAATATGCCGTATAATAAGAGTGTACAATTCTTATGAAAGTTCGCTACTATAACGCACTTGCTGCGTCCAGAATTTTTTTCGTTTTCCTTCCGAATTTCACTTGGTTAGATGTTCTCAGGTGGTTCTGCTTGACTGTGCAGCCTGCTTGCCTTTTATATTGTGCTCGTCTTTTTGCTTTTAACTAGTTGACTTAACTTGACTTTTTTAAAATGCATTCTGACTGCATCAGTGTATTGTCTTTGTGGGACTTCAGTTCCGTTATATATATATATATATATATATATATATATATATATATATATATATATATATATATATATATATATATATATATATATATATATATATATATATATATATATATATATATATATATATATATATATATATATATATATATACTATATATATATATATATATATATATATATAATATATATATATATATATATATAACCAACTTTTTATATTCTAGGTCCTAACCCCTGAAGATGGCTCGATGCGGGCCGTAACGCGTAGGGTTATAAACTAAACGTATTGTCTGGTAGAAAATACTTTTAAATATTCCGCTAACCATGTCCAACCCAGACGTATTGACGTTCAGAAATAACACAAAATGTTACATTCATCGGGCGGGAATCGAACCCGGGCCGTATTCTTCCATTGAACCATGGATGCTGGCTAATAAACTGCTTGTTTCCGTGGTATATATAGTGACGGCCATTTGTTGCCCCAGGAAATTTTACATTATATTCCAAAAGGAAATTACATAAGTAAACAGCTAATTTGACAGTTAATTAAATTGTCATTTGATAATTTGGCGCTTTACTGAATTGATCTATTTTAAGTTGAAAAATAAAAAACCATCTGCTTTAAAAACAGTTTAATAGAAATCTGGGCCGATTTATTTATTTCTTTCGCATCTTCTCATATTCCTATAATAGGAGATTTACTTATAAATGGAATACATAACGTCATTGCACTTGTATATCTATCATTCTGACGTCGTAATCGTGGAAAAACGATTTAATAGGTGTTGGGGATTTTAGTGGCTGATGTTCCTTGATTGCTAGTTCGGGGAATATGTTTTACGCATGTTATTTGTATTGTTGGGTTATCGGTGAATTTTGGTTTATCTCCGTAGTATGTATCAATCTAAGCATGACAGCTGACTACTCTGTCTTTGTCAGGTACTTTAACCACTTAAGTCGTTTCAATTATTGTCTTTCAGATGTTACTTTTAATTTGGGAAAATCTTTGTGAACCAAATAACTTTAAATTCCCAACAGAGGTTTAGTTACACCAGTTCTAGCTACATCTAAAGTGCCATTCCAGTTACTCTAATACTTAAAATAATGTAGCGTTTTAAAACATTTTTAATATACTTTTGGGTGAAAAAAATGTCGATTATAGCCGATTTACGAACTTGTCCGCAATATTAGCAAATTGAAGATATGTGCCGATTTTCGTTTAAATCAGTATTTTTTTAGTTATCGCTCGGATACATACATACGTCAAAATTGATAATTATAGTAGTCGTATTAATTTGATTGAAAAATACCACAGGGAATGACTAACAAGCTCTTAGGTCTGTGTTTAAGTAGTTATTTTCCGAAAATAATAAAGCTATGGTAACCAAATTTGGCACGTAGGTTTACGTTGTAAAATGTAAAGTATGTAATAAAATTTTTATCTTTATGTAGCAAGAAAAAAAGCTATACGTATTTAAGTAAAAACATCTTAAAATGAGCGAAATGACTAACAAGCTCTTAGATCTGTGTCTAAGACGTTATTTTCCTTTATTTCATTAAAATATGACCAAAAATCCATTGTAAATAAAAATTGCTTGCTATAAATATTAATCACGTTGTTATATTAATCAGCATACTACCTGCTAGTACATACATATGTCATATGGACGGTGGTCCAGTGGTTTAAGCTGTTGCATCAGATAATCGAATCCTATAATAAGACGAGTTTTAATCCTAGCTAGTGACTTAACTTTTTATTATATTTTTTAATCTTTCATTTCATTTTACCGTTACTAGATCAGATAGTTTTTATTCCGATGAAGTTTTTAGCGAGTTTTTGTATACAAAATAATTTAATAAAGGAGAGATGAAAACTTTTAAGACTTAATTCAATTTGAATACCATATCTGATTGTTCGTTCTTGCCCTAACTTCGTGAATTTTATACAGTCGTAGACTTTTCCGATGACTTTACAAGCGGTTTTTTTCTGTAAGCGATTTCAATTTTTTGTAAATTTTCTTAAAAAAAATCACTAATGAGGAGATCGCGACTTTTTAATTTCAAATGTCTCTTCAAATGAGCGCGTAGAAACCCCGTTGAACAGATATCCGGGGCCAGTTTCTATTTTTATACGTATATATATATATATATATATATATATATATATATATATATATATATATATATATATATGATCAAATTTGGTGAGTACCTTCCTAACTCAAGACTGGAACCTGTAATGAGCACCGATAAGTATATTTGGAAAACCCAAATCACCACAACACATATTTTTAAAGATATGACTATCGTTTTACTAACAAAGTTGGCAAGCGTCATTAGAGGAATAAAATTATGAGTACCTTTCTTTTACAGGTGTTTCGTTATCCAAGAAAATCAGCAAGTTTTTCCCCGAAAATATTGTATTTTCTTCCGCAAAATCTTCGGAAATAACAGAGTTATCACAACCAAATTGTGTACGCGGGTTTGCGTCATTATATGTAAATCATGTACTACAATTTAGATCTGTAAGTTCAAATACAAAGAAAGTTATAGGCATTTAAATAAAACTTAAGATTTTCCTCTCAAAACGACAAAGAGTATTTTTGAAACGGCAAAATTGCAACATTTAGGCAAAAAACCTGAAAGAATACGGGTTATGTGGGGAAATTGTAGCAAGAAGGGTGTTTTGCAAACCCTTAAGTTTCAGCTTCAACCGTAATTGTCCTTTTTAGTAAAATATTTGCAGAACATTCATGTCATATAGACCCTTTCACTGACGCTTCGGCATTAGTTTCAATTATAAAGGTTATCGTTCAATGGTCTATAATTTTTAGCGAATGTTGGTAGAAAAGATTCGTTAATGAGGAGACCACCACTTGTGAATTTTTGAACGATTTCTTCAAGGGAGCGCGAACTAGGCTTCTTATAACCCATATCCAGTTGGTTTTAGTTTTTATCTGTTTTCATATATACAGGGTGACGAATTTCTACGGTAAAGTTCAATATATCCCGTATTATACAAGATACGAGAAAAATTATATTCGTTAATTATAGGCTGTCTTGAGCTACATCCTATAAAATTAGTTTTACAATCATAGGTGGCCCATAGGTTGTTGGTGATACAAATTTTCTTTTTTAATCGAACACACCTTAGTTATATTATTAGAGTTTTCCATTTCGATCAAAATATAATGCTTGTTTGTAAGAAAAGAAACTCAGCAGCAAGTGCGTTATGGGAGCGAATTTTCATTATATGTTTTTAATTTCATTATCTCAATTTGCTATTACCTTAACGTTCCTTGGCTAGGAACCAGTTTTTTCGGGAATATTTTGAGTTTATTTTCGAATTTTTTTTACAATTTCAACCAATAGAGTTATTTTGATGAAATATGGTACATTGTTTCTACTATATAATTTATACCAAATTTCATGTCTGATTTCTTTAAAAGAAAATACATGTTTGCTATTAAAGACATTTAAATAAAAAATTCACTACCATAACCTACTTGCTACGACTTACATACGACTTTTATTCAGTTATTCACTACATTATAAGATAATGGCACAAGAAGTAGGTATTTTTTGTAAGTCAAATTATAAACATAATTACTCTCTAAGTAATATATATATATATATATATATATATATATATATATATATATATATATATATATATATATATATATATATATATATATATATATATATATATATATATATATATATATATATATATAATATAAATATATAATGACAACGTTTAGGCCGTAGTTATCTAATAGTTTCTAGGACAAGCTTCTCTTCTGACGCATCTATTGCTAATTTCGTCTCTGAGGTACTCAGCCTTGCAAAAACAACCAGACACACAGCTTGCAATACAATTCTCAGGTCGTCCTCCATTTTGGCAAGTTCTTTTGCACCCACATTGTATCCACTCTTCTCTTACACTTAAACAATTAATACTGTTTCCTTGCTTTACTAAACAAACAAAAACACATTTTAGGTTTTATTTCCATAAAAGATGGTCATCTTTAATGAGTTTTCAAATTGGTGCAATTGGATTTAAAATAGTACAAATAACATTTAGCTTGAGTTAGCACAAATTTGCAATGTAATGTTCTAGACATGTGCTGAGCATTAAGAAATAGAAGCTGATAACTATTATAACAGGTGACGATTATCCTTTAACGCTAAGAAAACAAAAGCTATACTATTTTCGAGGAAATTCCTTAACAATACTACTACCTTTCGTCATGCCATTCCCATAAATGGGTAGGCATATCACACAGTCTAAGCTATTTTCGCTTCTCCTACATTTATTTATCTCTGCATATACGATCTCCTATTACGTAAACTTGTTGCGTCTTTCTTATTTATTATATATCGCACACATTATCCGACCAAGCTTTGTGGGCCTCTGACGGCCTCTTTTATCCTTCACGTTCCCTTTATAAATTCTACCTAATTCTGTGATTACCCATTTTTTTTATCTTGCCAAACCATCTAAATTATTTCAGCAAAATGAATGTTTACACGTTACGCCTTTCGGAGGGGGCGTAAAGCCGTCGGTCCCGTGTCCATGCAATATTGAGCACCTTAAAAACCACTTCCCTTCTTACAGAAAGGCAGGGGTTCGGCAAACTTTCCAGGATAGTGAACTGGAACGGCTCCCTTGCGTCGGTGATTGGTCATAGTGGCCGAAATCGACCGACGTGAATGAAACAAAAAAACACACAAAGCGCAGTGCTTATACATTTACTTGCAGTAAAATCTTCCACATCAGCTTCGTTCAGAACCCATTCATTTCATACTTTATCCATCCTTGTTTTACCCGTCACTCATCTCAGGTAGTCCATTCCCACAGCGTTCAATTCACTTAAATGTTTTGCCCAGCACACCCAACTTTTACGCACATATAGCACAACTGGGACCAGTAGCCTGTTGACTACAGTGATTTTTGCCTCTTTAGATATACATTCACTCCTAATTATACTGGTCGTCATCTATTTTTTGTCGTTTTAAAGTATCTAAATTACTTTACTGCCTCTACTAGACCTTTATGTATAAAAAAAATGAAACCACTTGTTCCAGACACCTTAACTTTGGTCTTCTCTGTGTTCACGCGTACATTAATTTTATTCCCTGCCGTCATCAGTCTTTCTAACACTCGCTGTAGATGAAAAAGTAGTAATGCATCATCAGCCTCCAGTAACATTTTAAACTTTCATTTAAATGCCTTCTGTCTCCGAAAAAAACTTCTCTTATATATTTGTCCAGAAATATATTGGATAACCATGGAGACATAACACATCCTTTTTGGACATCCTGTTCTATTCTAAAATGGTT
Organism: Tillus elongatus; assembly: GCA_964006375.1. NCBI lineage: Eukaryota > Metazoa > Arthropoda > Insecta > Coleoptera > Cleridae > Tillus > Tillus elongatus. Next base: position 48,042,840 of record OZ023267.1, on the reverse strand, counting down.
ATTTGTATGCTTTTTGTGTCTGAGCAAACATTTCTTATACATATCATGTCCATGAATATGTCGAATAACCATGGATACATTACACATCCTTTTTGACTCCCTGATAAACTCTAAAATAGTCACTTAGCATTTCACTATTTCTCACACATGCTCTACTTCCATCATATAGTTATTTAATATCTTTAATTATCCAATCAGCGGCACCATACTTTTCCAAACTAATAAGCAGTATCTGCCTATTTACAGTATCATAAACTTTCTCAAAGGCTATAAGGGCGCAACATATTTTTTCAACATTCCAGAATATCTCAACTACCTACTGAAGTGAGAATTGTTGGTCACTACATTCTCTTTGTGTCATGAAGTCACATTGACAGTTGTTTCAATCATCCTATAAATAATCTCTCAATCAAGTCAACCCGAACTCTCAACAAACTGATCGCTCGGTAATTGTTGCATTCCTTATTGCTTCCTTTACCTTTGCACAAGATCACCATGATATAGCTATTTCACTTCATTGGTACTTGACCTGCATAGCTAAGTGAAGATTGGAACCTATGATAAGCAGTGACAAGCACACTTGGAGAACCCAAATCACCACAACACATTTTCAAAAAGCCTGGCGATCGTTTCACTTACCAAGCCAGCGTCATCAAAGGATGAATAATTCTAAATATCTTACATCTACAACTCTATTTATATTCTTCCGCAGATAGTCGGTCACTAATGAGTTAAGGAGGTCCAACGACATAAAAATTTACATATTTCGTTTGGCGGAAATATTTGAATTATTTTATTATCTATCGCATGTGATTCTACCGGTTTTTCTTGTAAATGAATCTAACAATAGACTAGCCATAGGCGGCGGAGCCAAATTCATACACTTTTTATATTACTGTATTTAGCTCTATATATATATATATATATATATATATATATATATATATATATATATATATATATATATATATATATATATATATACTTTCGAGAGCGTTTAGCTGTCCTCGTTGTCTAACATTTTTTATCAATTTTAGATGTTCCTTATTTACGTGGTGATTATTATCCCAAATATGTCGGGCAAGGGAAGATCCATCTATAGTACCGTATTTTAATTGTGCCAAATGTTCTTAGAATCTAATTTTAATAGATCTTTTTGTTTGTTCGACGTAAAAAAAACTTGCTAGGTTTACCCAAAAGACAAGGATAATACCGCCAAAATGTCGGGAATTTCCGTAAAGATTGTGATCTCATATACGTCGGACAAACAAAAAAAATCTATTGAAATTAGATTCAAAGACATTTAGCACAATTAACATACGGTACTATAGATAGATCTTCCCTTGCCTGGCATATTTAGGATAATATTCACAACGTAAATAGAGAGAATCTAAAATTGATAAATAATATTAGACAGCCAGGACAGCTAAATGCTTTCGAAAGAATATATACTAAATATGGTAATAATAGAAAGTGTATGAATTTGGCTCCGCATAGGTTATTCTATTATTATATTATATTATGCATAAGTTAAACAGCTGACATAACCACACAACAAATTCGAGCATCCATACTTTAACACTACTACGTGAATTTTATCAACATACGCTACTTTTGCTTCCTTTAAGCAAAAAATGGCTATGTATGCCCTCGAAGATACAGTGTTTAATACCTATAAGTAGCTCTTAAGGAAATTTACTTTGGTCATGAGGCGATTAGATGATACCACAGCGCCTTCTTTCAGGGTATGAGAGGGCTAGGGCCTCATGACAATATACTCCATTTACCATTTAACATAACAAACTGTGTCACACAGCCAAACTAATTTTGTCGGAAGACAATTGCTTCTCCAGAAATGATTAATTTCTTATGAGCCTGCTGCCACTAAACTGTTAAATATTAATTTATGTTATGAAATGAAAATATTGTCTAACAGCAGGAAAATATCCATTTCCCACTTAGCGCTACATAGAATTAGACCCTGATATATATATATGAGGTATACTTGGTTCTCTGGTTGAACCATGTCCAGATTTTATAAAAACTCGACGTTTCGGCCCCTATGTCAGAGCCACTTACAAGAGGTCTGCCCAAGCAGATTTAGGCCCCCTACTCGAGCTACAACAAATCCATCTACCATTATCCACCGCTCAAAGGAGTAGGCAGATTGAGGCTTTGGAGTTCACTTTCGTTCATATTTCCTTAACCTCTTGAAAATCGCTCCAAAACGGTAGCGGAAGCGTCGAGTTTTACAAAACTTCATGTGCCATCACAACTCTGAAAATGTTACACAGATTTTAATGAAACTTGACACGCGTGTTCTTTTGGTTTTTGGTAATTAGCTTGGACACGTTTATTAGCCAGGAAAATGCAACTAGTTTTACCTGTAAAAGTTGGGAATTTTCTTCGAAAAATGTCTGTATCTTCGAAAGTAGCAAATATATTTTAACCAAATTTGGTGCCAAAGTTACCCATAAATAGAGTACCTATAACCTGTACCGAGATTCAACTCTTAAGGTTAAAAAATCGGTCACACTGGTCGAAAGAAGTCAAAATATCAAAGTAATATATGTGATAGACAAAATGTATTACAGCTGGCATGTATTGCAGATGAAGCCTTTTTTGTAGAAAAGTCCAAAAATACAAAAAAATGCTTTTCGATATTTTATTATCTTTCTCATATGTAAACAATGTCAAGGTTGCGATTTAAAATGTCAAAATTGGTGATTTTTAAACAAACATTCTAAAACGAAAGCTGATTTAAAAAAAATAGAGATTGCAAGAAGTGAGCTTAGACAGGGTATTATATTTCTGTTTTAATAGCTGTTGTTCATCATTTGACTAAAATATTTTCAGAAAAGTTATTTGAAATAGACCCTTTCTACGATTTTATAGCAGCGTTTTAAATTTAGAGTTTGTTGTTTTAGTGTTATCATTTTTTATTTAACAAAATAAATTCGAAGCAATATCTCTCTTTAGGCAATAAATCGATAACGAACAAACTATATACAACTAGTAGTAATAGTTAGGATGCGGCAAGTGCGTTATGGTGGCGCATTTTCATTTTTAATAAACTAATTTTATCTCGATCAATAGAATCCAATTTTGGTATGTAACAAAAACTTTATAAATGTATTATATGTACAGAACACTCTTATGAAAATTCGCTACTATAACGCACTTGCTGCGTCCAGGCTTTTATTGTGTTGTATTTATTTTGATGAGCGTGTACAGAATCAAGAAAATACATATATGTGTTATATTTACTTTATATGTTATCACAATAATATATAATTTCAATTTGTTATGTATACGTTATATATGGAAGCACACATTTTTGACTGACAGTGTCAAAACAGTACCCTGTTTTACAGACACAACCACGCACACAGATTTGTGGGCACACTTTAGGAGGATTTGATTCATTTTGGCAGGTTATTCGGCATCCACAGTAACCGCCCCACTCCTCATGTTTTTTGCATTTTTCTAAAATCAAATGTAATCATATAAATTTAGATAAAACATAGAAAGCAGATATATGAATTCAAGCGTAAACAATAAAGGAGCTTTCACCAAAAAGCTAAAAATTAAATAAAAATATAAGGTAAAGTGGTCGAACATTGACACATCTTGTGTTTACAATTTTCTTATAGTAACCGTAATTGCAATAATGACTTTAAACTTAGACAGTAATAAAACCCAGTGCCCCGTTTAGCAAAATAAATCGTTCTAAAACCAATATTTTCTGAAATTATACCGAAATAAGATCAACCAAATTTGTATTTAGCAAGCTTTTATGACATTTGATGTGCACTGTCCACAGAACACTCCCTATAGAAGTTTCACCTAAATGGAGCTAACCTGGACTTTATTAGGGCTCTAGTTCGGACATCGCATATAGTAGATGTCTAGTCAACTGTTTTAGTAGTGCTACAATTCTACTGAACAAGCTGTTCAGTGCGCCATTTTGCCATACATTCAAAATTCAAATGTTTTGAATGCAAAAAAGTTTTTGTTCGCTTCTATTTCTTTCATTGTATAATTATAATACAAGTTTGTTGCTAAACGTTTCTTTTCATTAAGTTTTACCTATATTAACTTTTAGTGGATATACTCTACAGTGTTTTCATTGTTTGTCGGTTTTGTGTTTTAAAGGTGCGTTTTGTTTGTTAATCAAAATATGATCGTTATCATAAACTTTGTGTTTAAACAATCATGTAATTTCAATTCTATTTTGAGTTTACTTATCAAAAAAGCAAGGTGCTTTCATAGTTCAAGGTGTTTTGGTGAAACATAATTACAACTGTTTTAGTTTTCAGGCAAGTTTAGAACGTTTTAGTAGTTCATAGGTTATAAGTAAAATAACGTTTTCTTACAGAAGCTTTGTGGATATAAATATGAAAGCAACCAAAAAAAAAAAACGATTTATTGTTGTGTTCCGGGGTGCCTGGATTTATTTAGCAAAATACATCGTTTTTCTTTGAAACCATCAGAAGACCATTTTGATGACTGGGTGAAAGCTGTACATAACCCTAAGACGCTTGGTTTATATCCACAAGCCATTTACAATAGATTTTATGTTTGTGATCGTCATTTCGTGAGAATGAGAAGAGGCCTGAAAAGAACTGCTGTTCCCATATTACATCTTCCTTTGAGTAAGTATTCATATATTTTAAAGTGTAAATAAAAATTTATATTTCTATTTATACAACATCTCAGAAGTAAACAATGGATCGGGTGGATTCGGAAGGCAACCGCAGAAAGCCTGATAGTGCACACTGTTGTTAGATGAATATTACCAAGTGTCATTTTAAATAAAGAAGGAAATTAAAGGGTGCACAAATGTTTTTCTAATAAATGACAATATGACGTCATTTATACATACCCTAAAAGAAGGAAAAACCAACCTTGCCATACATTGTGGTCATGTGTGCATATAAATGTAATATTGTACAAGCACCAGACTGCTGTAATATACCTACCTATCGATAAGGAATGGCAATAAATACTTCATCTTACTTTCAGAATTAAAATGGTTTTTAAATAAATGTAATAGGAATACTGTTCTAGGTTTTTAAATAAATGTAATAGTAATACTGTTCTAGGTTTTTAAATAAATGTAATAGTAATACTGTTCTAATAAAACACAAGTGTATTTTATCTTGTTTGATTTTCCATTAATCATATCGATAGTAAAAACTGAAGCCGCAAGTGTTAGAAGGTTCAAATTGCCAATTAATTTTTCCTATGATTGCAAAGCTTAAAACAGGCCTATGTGTGTTATTAAAACATAACTTGTTTTGCTTTTACTATAAAAATCATTAAAAAATTAATTGACTAATTTAACCTCTTTACTGGCAGTGGTATAAAATTAAATAGAATTTATTTGGATTTGCTAAATGAAATCAAATTTCCCGCGTGTGACTGAAATTCATCGCATCCGCCAGAGGCGCTGCAATATTGTTCAAAACGTCAGCATTGGCGTTTCCCCTCTATAGGGGGTGTTCCGTGGCACTGTCCAATGTTTATAGATTAAAGAAAAGTTGCATGGTAACTATCGCCCTATCAGAAATGAAAGCGGAAACACGTCACATGTATTCTCAATTTAAATCTAGTCAATTAATAGTGCATTGAATATGGAAATCAAACGGCATTTTGACGTTCGTCTTTTTAAAGTTATATTCTTTTGGAACTTATAACAAGATTAAACATATAATAATAAGTTAAAATAAATATTTTTTTCACAGGGTAACAGGAAGCATTGAACTTTTTGGCTATTAATCGATTTCAAATTAATGGACTTGATTAATTGGTTTATCTTCAAAAGAATTAAGAAAATTAATTAATATTTATGAATTGATAAATTTATAATGCCTGAAATTGGACAGAATATTTTTCTTCTAAACCGCAACCTAGTTTTTTAGTTGTTTTAATAGTTTATTTACCTATTTTACTGGATACGTTTAATTTAATAAAGATAACCTTGGTGATTCAGGGGTCAGAACGTGTGCCTCTGAACCGAAGGGTACTGGGTTCGATCCCAGGGTCGGTCCCGTGTCCATGCGATGTTGGGCACGTCAAAGATCTCTACCCTCCTTACAGAAAGGCAGGGCTTCGGCAAAATTTCCAGGATAGTGAGGTGAAACTGCTCCCTGGCGTCGGTGATTGACCATAGTCGCGAGAATTGGCCGACGTTAAAGAAACAGAACACACACATAATTTAATAACATGCAACTACTCACAATAAGTAATTTATTTAAGTTTATAATATTTAGGTAAGTATGTATTTGTACACATACAAAATAGTAGGTTTATAATTTGTACAATCAATTTCAAAGCAAAAAACTCATACAGCTTATGTTTAATTTTAAAATAATAGTAAATTGTGCCAGCGCAATAAGTAATTAAGTAATATAGGTAGGTATAATAATACTTGGTAAATTTTCAGATGAGTTTTAGAATCTTTTCAGAAACATGCTTAGAACCTCCCTTGGATGCATAAACCGCAAGAAGAGTTTCTTGTAAATAACCCCCAAGAAATTTACGGGACCAGGGGCGGATAGTTGTCATGGGCGGGGAAGAAGAAACGAGAAATGCGGAAAAATAGTTTAGCTGGACCTATTTAAGTCGTCTTTATTCCATTTTGCAACTATACCTCCTTAAAATCCTGTTTACCACGCACACAGAATCCCCATTCGCCCCACGCCTCGTAATTTCTTGGGGGTTGTTCCCAAGAAATTTTACTTGTGGTTGTAGGCATGCAGAAGGGGAAGGAAACCTCTCAAGTACGAAGCACCCAACCCTCGTCCATCCTTGTCCCATGCCGGCTAACACCCACAAAACTCGGGGGTGGGGTTTTCCTTCGTCTTCTGCATACCTACAACCACCGCCAATGCATAAACCACAAAACAAATTTTTAAGGAACAACCCCCAAGAAGGTTACGGGACCTGTGGCGAATAGGGGTTCTATGCGTGAGAAACAGGATTTTAAGGAAGTGTAGCTGCAAAATGGGATAAAGGCATCTTATATAGGTCAAGCTAACCTGTTTTTTAATTCATTTTTGTTTATACTTCCTTTTAGTGAATTTTCATAGAAAAATTCACTAATAGGGAGATCCGTGTTTACATATATATATATATATATATATATATATTATATATATATATATATATATATATATATATATATATATATATATATATATATATATATATATATATATATATATATATATATATATATATATATATATATATATATATATCGTACCGATAACTCAAAAAATAATGGACCGATCTTGATCAAACTTGGTGAGCACCTTCCTTTTGCAAGTGGCTTGGATAAGTTCGTTAGCCAGAAAAATCGGACCAGGTTTTCCCGGAAAATTATGTGTTTTCTTCCTAAAAAAGTTATATCTCCGGAAGTAACAAGTAAGCGTATTTGTATTATAAAAAGTGAACCATGTACCAAAATTTAAGTCTTTAAGTTTAAAGATAAAAAAGTTACGGGCAGCTAAAGAAACAAATTTTGGAGTTTTCCTCACAACGTGAAACTCGCAATTTGAAACGTCAAAATTGCCAATGTTTAGGCAAAGAAGGTAAAACAAATACGGATTGTGAAAAGAATATGTTGCAATAACAGTGTTCTGCGAACCCTTAAGTTTCAGATTCAACCGTCAGAGCCCTTCATTTTACTAAAATATTTACATAAAATTTATTTAAAATAGACCCTTTATCTGATGCTTTGGCTGTCTGTTTAGTTGAGTTGATGCTTTCGCCGTAGGTTTAGTGAAGCTTATGGTTTAACGGTCTATAATTTTTTACTAATTGTCGTAGAACAAATTCGTTAACACATATTTGCATTTTTTATCGAAATATGATGCATGTTTGTAAGAATATATCTGTACGCAGTAAGTGCGTTTTGGTAGCTAATTTTCATTAAATCCTTTAAATTTCAATAACTCAATTTGCTATTAACGTAAGTTTTGTTGGTTAGGAAACCAACATTTAACTTTATTTTCGAAAATTATTTCTACAATCACAGGCTGGCCTATAGGTCGTTGTGGATATAAATTTTCTTTTTATTTTTACTCGAAATTGCTTTTTTGCATTTTTCATCGAATAAATAAATAAATATATAGCATGTTTGTAAGAAAAGAAATTCGAAACGCAGCAAGTGCGTTATGGTAGCGAATTTTTATTAAATGCCTCAAATTTGAATAGCTCAATTTGTTATTAACCTATAAGGTTGACCAAGAAATCAGTTTTTTCGGGATAACATTAAGTTTTCTTTCGAATTTTTTTTTTTGATTTTCAAACAATAAAGTTGTTTTGATGAAAGATGGCACATCGTTTCTACTATATAGGTTATACTGGTACCCAAGTTTGATGCCTGTTTTCTAAAAAAGAGCGGACATAGTTGCTATTTAAAAACATTTTTATGAGAATTCACTGCCATAACGCACTTGCTGCGTCCCGAACCTTTTTATCTTCTTCCTAGCCAAGCACTCCTATTCACTACTTGTACCGTAACTCTCTTAGGGGTGGTTTTCATGAAATTGTGGTTTATGCATCCAAGTCAGGTTGTAAGCAGGTTACTGAAAATTCACTCCTACCGTACTTTCTTGGGGTGGTTTGCATAAAAATTTTCTTGTGGTCTATGCATTCAAGGGCGGTTGTAAGCATGTTACTGAAATTTTTTTCTAAAAACTGTCCGTCAGCTCATCTGCAAATTTACATAATACTTTACTATTTTCACTTATTTTGGAAAAGAAAAGAAGGAAGTTTTATCTCCACTTTCAATCGCCTTTTTAAAATTATTTTTACACATTAATACACTTCCAGCAACTCCTCTAGTCATCGAAATTGAAATTTCGGTTAAGCTATTTATTGAGTTCTTGTACATTAAACACATATCTACTTATCCACCTTTATGATAATTCACCGATATCATTGTTAAATATAAAAAAAAATCTTGAATAACCAACATTCAATTCGTAATACCGTTAGCTGACTGTGCAGTTAAAACTTAAGAAAAACTGTGTTTAAGACAATTGGTTAGCTTTAACTGCCACTTCATACAAAATTAACATTAAAGTAAATGTGTAACTGATCGTATTCGAATTTCTTTTAGCAAACACCTTAACAGTTACACACATTTCTAATAAATGTTATTTAAAATACCAAAGCGCAATCTGAAACTATAGGAAATAGCATGTGGAATACACATGACGCATTACCCTCCTCTCGGGCCTCACCTCTCTCAGAGTTACCTGACAACCTATATAATCTATAAACCTTGTGCATTTTCAATGTTACACAGCGCTAGGATATCATTGGCATAATACTGGAATAATAGTAAATATAGAACACAAGCATTTTATTCATAAATGACATTCAAAGTTGATAGGTGTATTTTTAATATTATATTTTGACCACATAAATCGCAGTACATTGTGCCTATGGACAAGACACCACACATGTCAATGTTACCCTACTGTTGCAAATTACAATGCATTGCATAAAAAAAATGACTAAACAGTTACTGTATATATATATATATATATATATATATATATATATATATATATATATATATATATATATATATATATATATATATTGTAATAGAATGGGTTTTACTCTAATTATTAACGTTTAGTATTTTGATTTTAACTTTTACCTATAAAGTTTAGTGAACTGGGTTGTTAATGTGTGCTCACCAAAGGTTTGTGTGTGTAAATTACACCTTGGTGTATTCAATGCCTTTTTATTGTAGTGTGCCACATAAAATTGATAAAAGAATAAATTTGACTCTCAAAACAGGGAGCTTATTTAGCTGGTGGGTTCAAGTCCTCCAAATTTTTATAACTTCAAATATATGAATAAATTTTCAAAAAAAATTGTTCCTTTCTTTTGTTTATATTTGCAGATGCTGCCCTTTTCTGATATTTGTTCTTTTTCCCAAGTACTTATATATGTATAGACCAAAATAAAGCAAGGATTTTATATTGACACAAAACTCGAATATTTATTAATATTAAGATAGATGACAAATACTTGATTGCTACTTATTCTTTTTAAAGCTTTTTTTTTTCAACAATTACAACCTCCGGAAAAGAAACTGGCCAGTATATTATCAAAGCTTTGTATTAAATTTTTCTAAAATTTAAATTTTATTGACCAATAAACCTTTTTAATATGAAAGGTATTGCAATACGTTTTATTCAGTTTTACTTTTGTGGAACTAAGTGCCAGGCAACTCCTCTTGACTATCTTGTTGTAATATGGGTTGTATACCCGCTGAATCTCTGAATTTATGCAGAACTGTCTGGTCGCTCCTCCAGTAGTGGCCTTTTTAACTACTATTGTAAATAAATATGGCGGATGTTGACTTTACTGTCTTTGTAGTAGTGAAAATTTGAAGAAAGTGGTTTTATATTTGAAATTTATCCACTTGTATATAGCTTTACTGCTGTGTATCTAACTATTCAGTTATTATTTTACTTGAAAAAAACACGTAAGTATTTTAATAATTATTTTGGAAAAAATTTTTCCTGTAGGCGCTGGTTATCCAACTGTTGATATTATTTATCTTATAACTTAAGTTCGTACTTTTCTATGTATTTTTTCAAGAAGACTTTCAAAAATACTGCTTCTGCTTTCCAATCTCGCCAAAAAGTTCTTGTTGTTTTTTTTTATTTTTTCAACCAAACTGCCGTTGCCAGAGTTTCCTCTCTATAGCCTTCTTTTTTCTAACATATTATTCCTCTTATCCCAACAACAATGCCTTTCATTTCTTTATCACTTAGGATACCTGGCAGGCATTGTTGTTCAAGATTAAATTTTTGACATACTTCCTTAACCTATATAAATTATTTGTATCGTCAATTTGACATCTTATGTTGAACAAAAAACATCTGTTCTAATTTCTAGGTTATTACATCTTAATGTTCTTTATTCTAATAAACAATAACATCTTAAGTTAATTAAAGAAACCAGTTTTAAATCAGGGTTTCTAACCATACACCTGGCAACTACTACTTTAGCGCACGAAATCACTTGCAAAAATGGTTGTCAAGGTAGTTTACGATAGGACGGTCAGACGTCACTACCGTACACTTATAAGTGAATTTTCTTTACAAGAAATTCACTAATGAGGAGAACCCGACTTTTGAAGTTTGAGAAAATGTCTTAAAATTAATTCAAACCTTGACACCCTAGAATCCATATCCAGGGCAAGTTTCAATTTATATATATACTGCGTGGCCCAACGAAAAATATGCATCTTTAATTTTTTTGTGAATTTGGGGGAAAAGGCTCGGACCCGTTTTTTATTTTTTGGTGGGACACATTTTAAGCATATTTTCTAACCAACCTTTTTAACCCGCTAGCGGGATACAAATGTACCCTGAAAATCTAAAATTGGAAGTGGGGTCGAGTCATACACTATTTCAAAGGGTAGACAATTACCTTTCCAATTATGCCTTATTTGTTGGATTTTACTGCGACAGTTGAAGCAAAAACGAGTTTACAAACTTAAACCCCATAGTTTTAGTATCAATGAAAAAGTCACGCAAATTTCAGTTCTTAGCAGTGAAACCAACCAAAATTTGTTCAATGTATTGTGTTGAGATAATGACTCGACCCCAGGATCAGATGTTAAGTTTCGTAATTATTAGTATTTTGTTAAGATTTATTAAATACTTCAAGCAATTGCGACTTATGAATTTTCGATTGCGGAAAATATGTCGAGATCGTGGAATGTTACACCAGGGTACACAGATGGCCAGAAAAACATCAACCGCCTCACTGTTCATTTCAAAAAATGTATCGGCGTTTTCACAAAACTGGTAATATAAAGTCTTGACTTAGCCAGTCTGAAGTTAGGTTAGTCAATTATTTTCTGTCCTGCTCCCTCTATTTGTTAAGACACGTGGATACCATACGGCATCATGCTTGCCCTTTACAGTGATAGCAATATCATCTGCGTATCCTTGGAATATAGAGCCTGTTCCGTCCAATGTAACCATACGTTTATCAACAACCACACCATAAATGATAGCATTCCTTCTTGAGAACAACCTTTTGCGGTCGTTACTGTTGCGTTGGTGTCATTTGTCGTAAAAGACTGAGGGTGGACATTGTGGCTGGAAACTGAAACAAAAGCATAATCACCCTAAAAACCACAAAAATAATAACATAGGGTTATGCGCCAGATACGTATTTCGACAACGAAGTTGTCTTCATCGGTAGCTGTCTCTCAACTAAGTGAGTTCGTTTAGAAATATATATATATCTAGCGCATGACTTTCTATTATTATTTTTATAGTTTTTGGGGGTGATTCTGCTTTTCGTTTCATTTGTTGTATAAAGCAGCGTATCAAACCGGTTATGTTTATGTGACAGTATTACAAATTACTCCGTAACGCCGAGCCTCGACTTGAATACGCTTAAATACTCCTCATGACACCACACTTTATATACAAAAGCGAGAGTGGTAGTAAAACTGACAGTGTTTCTAATATTTAAGCCGGAAATTAGTTGCCTATAACCTTGTTCACTTTTTACTCTAAATATTTGTTGATTGTTGTTGCCCTTACTTGGTGAAACTAGTCCATACTACATACAGACTTGGATACTACTTCTCTGGTTGGTTTTTGTAGGTGAAGGACGTAGCCAGCGCGTGAGCTAACTGGAGCAAGTGGCCCTTCGAATTCTGGATGTTCTAGGATGTTCTTTAATGTTTCTGTGACTATAGTTTCACTGCTTGACAGCATTCCTATGATTTCGTACTAATTCAATTTTAATCTGTCTGAGAATGCTGTCAAGCAGCGAAACTATAGTCACAGAAACATTGAAGAACATCCTAGAACATCCAGAATTCGAAGGGCCACTTGTTCCAGTTAGCTCACGCGCTGGCTACGTCCTTTACCTACAAAAACCAACAGTGAAGCCAGAGAAGTAGTCTCCAAGTCTGTATGTAGTCTAAATATTTGATTTACAAATGAATCATAAATAATTATTTTTACCTGACTGTGCTATTACTATGGTAATGAAAGCCACAAAAATCAGAAATTTCCACATTTTATCAGGCTTTGCACTCACTCTGCCTGAAGACAATGATAATGTTTGTAATGGGATATGTTTCACTTTTATATCAGCTATTTTTAATTTATTGTAACACAAACAATTAATGTGTTAAGGTTAAGCAATCTTGAGTAACGAACATGTTCAAGTAGGTATGTAATAAGAATACTACAAATAAATGCGACAAATATTGCTTAACCAGTAGAATTATTTTTATCAAATTTATCACTTGACTTTATGCCAAGGCGAAATAAATATGTTGTACCCAAGGTAGATAATGATAGCTTAACAATAATTTCCTAAATTGCATTTTGTTTTCTAATTGTTCCCTTAGAGAAATTTCGTAGAAAAAGTTACTAACCCAGAGATCGCGATCAATAACTTAAAGAACAATAGGCCGACTTTGAGGAAATGTATGCAGTATCTTCCCTTTGTCATTGGCTTGGATAAGTTCGTTAGCCAGAAAAAACAGACCAGTTTTTCCAGAAAATTTTTGGTTGTATTTCGGGAAATTTGTGTATCTTTAAAAATAACAAAGGTACGGCAACCAAATTTGGTACACAAGGTTCTACTATAAACCGCATCGTACATACGAATTTAGTTCTCTAGGCTAAACAAAAATTTTAAGCATAAAAAATTGCTTGTCACTCGTAATCAGAGAAAGGCACACGACCAAAATTTATCTAATATTACTGACGCAGATCAAGTTTTTTTGGCGCAAAAAGAGTCTGTAAGTAACGGATAAAATACTTTGAAAATTGTATAGTTTTTCTTCTTAAAATGTTAAAATCGCAACTTAAGGCGTCAACATTGGCGATTTTGAAACAAAGATTCTGAAGCAAATGGAGCTGTGGAAAAGAAATGTTGTAAGAAGTGTCTTTTACAGAGTCTTGAGTTTTTGGCTGAACGGCCATTGTCCTTTAGTTTACTAGAATTTACAGTTCAGACCCTCTCTATAATGCTTTGGCATTAGTTTAAGTTATAGAGTTTGCGATTTAATAATCTAATATTTTTTTGTATAACAAAATAGATTAAAAAAAGCTCCCTCTCTTTAGGCAATACCAATATTATATTTTTATTAACTTTATTGTTTAAAATTGTACAATATGTTTATTCAATAAGTGTAAGACTTGTGTCACACATAACTTAATTTAATATAGTTGCTGATATGAAACTGATTGACAGCACTCCAAATTCAGCAACATTGAAAATTTGACATGCCAAAAAACTTTCTGTCTTATTACTGAATTTTCTTTAAGAAAAATTCACTAATGAGCCCTAATTAGGTCCCCTAGAACACATATCCGGGGTCAGTTTAATATATATATATATATATATATATATATATATATATATATATATATATATATATATATATATATATATATATATATATATATATCACACCGATTACTCAAAAAATAATTAGCCGATTTTGATCAAATTTGGTGAGTACCTTCCTTTTGCAAGTGGCTTGGATAGGTTCGTTAGCCACGAAAATCGGCCCAGGTCTTCCCGGAAAATTTTGTGTTTTCTTTTTAAAAAAAAATTATATCTCCGGAAAGAACAAAGTAAGGGCAACCAAATTTGGTACGTGTGTTTGTATTATAAAGAGTGAACCATGTAAATTTAGGTCTCTAAGTTTGAGACAAAAAAGTTATGGGCAGTTAAAGAAAATAAATTTGGAGTTTTCCTCAAAACGTCAAAGCCGCGATTTAAAACGTCAAAATTGGCAATGTTTAGACAAAGAACGTGAAACAAATACGGATTGTGAAAAGAAAATGTTGCAAGAAGAGTGTTTTGCGAACCCTTAAATTTTAGCTTCAACTGTCATTGCCCTTCATTTTACTAAAATGTTTACAGAAAATTCATTTGAAATAGACCCTTTCTCTGATGCTTTGGCTGTCGGTTTGGATAAGCTGATGCTTCCGCTGTAGGTTTAGTAAAGTTTATGGTTTAAGGGTCTATAATTTTTAGCTAATTTTTATAGAACAAATTTGTCAATGCATTTTTGCATCTTTTATCGAAATATGATGCATGTTTGTAAGACAAAAATCTGAACGCAGTAAGTGCGTTTTGGTAGCGAATTTTCATTAAATCCTTCAAATTTTAATAACTCAATTTGCTATTAACCTGTTGGCTAGGAAACCAACATTTAAGTTTATTTTTGGAAAATTTTTGTACATTTTCAAACAATAAGTAATTTTGATAAAATATGGTACATTGTTTCTACTACATAGGCTATACCGGTAATTAGATTGATGCCTGCTCGCATTTGCTATTAAAAACATTTTTATGAAAATTCACTACCATAGCGCACTTGCTGCGTACAGACTTTATAGCTTTCATCTAATGTTTCACCTGATGTCTTCGTTTCCAGTATCCAGTAGTAACAGTTTGGACGCAGCAAGTGCATTTTGGCAGCGCACTGTCATAAATATATTTTTTTAGCTAATTTTCTATTAAATTATTATCAAAAATAATAAAGTTAGAAATTCGATACGTAAGCAGCCTATATAGATACTATAGCATGTCCTAAATTTTGAGTTCATTTTTTGTAGAAAACCTTAATTTCCATGTTTAAAAAAGTGCACGGTATTTTATCTGTATCACATAGACTCCCATCCTTAAGGTTGGTGGTTCGAATCTCCGTAGGAAATCAGTTAAAAGTTATGGGATTATTTAGCCAATTTTCCAAGACAAATATTTAAATATTTAATTAAATTTGGTACAAAAAAAGGTGAGTAATAATTCATTTCCTAGGATTATCTATATTTAAAAAAATGGTAAGATGCTTACTGGCAATTAGGCCATTGCTGACCCTTTTTGCTCATCTAAACTAACCTACCCTCCACCTTGAGCTCGATCTCAACGACGACAGTAATTTGAAAAATCATCCGCCACCGGTGAGTCTCGAACCGTCGTCCCCCGAGTCCGTATAGGATAGTCTGAATCGACTTTCCCGCACGGCCACGGAGGCGCTTTATCTGTATTTAAGTTTCATTACCTACACGTATATAAGTAATTGATAAATTGTTGTCATAAATGTCAAATGGAACTTCAAAGTGACAGACTTGAATTATCTTCTTATTTTTGGCAGCTTGTAAGTTGGAAAATATTAGTATTTTCCGCGTATATTTGTCTTTGCTTTTATGGGGTCAAATTTAGGTGAAAAGCTAATTAACCCCTTGTTTACATTTACAGTTTCCTTTCAATTTTAATTACAGATTATATACTTTGAATTTTATGTCTTTTATCAGAAAATTTTCATGTAAAAATATTTAGTCTGTTTTCTTGACAAATTTTTAAACTAATGTTTAATATCATTGTCAGAAATATTGCGAATTCGTATGAAAAAAATTTGTTTAGCTAATTTTTGTGTCAAAACTTTTTACATATTTTCGCAAGAAGATTGTTTTTATAATAGGAAGGGAAAAAATGTTTTATGGTGTATTTTTATCTCTGATGACAGTATTCGTTAATAATAGTACACAACGATGGCCGTGTCCAAAAATATGTTATGGTGAATTGAGTTCTTCAAAGTTTTTATATTATTAAACGCTGCTGAAAGTTCATGTCTTAGTTTGACATTACTGTGGATTTCCAGATATTTTTCTTCGGTGTTATAATGAAGACTATATTAATTTAAGATATTTCTTATACGAATTTTGTTTTGTATGACTTTTGTTCATCTTTTATTTTAATGCCATCTTACCCTATGCTTCGCCAAGCTTCTTTTCGATTGTGGTGTATCTAGTATGTGAGCTCTCCCATTAGTGAATTTAGCTCACAGGAGCGCCATTATCTGTACACACGTTATAGATTTATAACCTGATTTGTCGCGTTGCTTTTGTGTCTTGAATTATCTGCAATGCAATTCTAAGAGACTGATTAGGATGACAACATAATTTCTCCCTCATTTAAACACTGCATCTAAATAGGCCACCTATTGAGGCATTAAGGTAAGTTTTCGAGTAGTTGTAAGTTTTAACAAAAGATTTAATTTTTGAGGTTGGATTTCTAAGAAGTAATAAAAAAAAACCCGAACGTAGTTTGTGCAGTTTTGTCTTAATACGTTTTTTAGATGTTATGTTGGCTTTAAACTTGCTCGTTTATCCATGGTCTGTCATAGTTTTAATATACATTTGATGCTTATTTTGTATATAGTGGTACTACTTGCTACTTAAAGAAAAACAAAATTGGAGCTATTTAACCAAATCAATTATTTCAAAAAATTGTAACCCTACACATTATCTACCTACATACAAATATAAAATAAATCGTTACATATTACTTCTACATCGTCAATACGTGTGGAAGTATGGCATCAGCGACAAAGATTTCAATTTTTTTCGCTTAAACGTCGTAAGAAGTGTCAAAACATATAGAAAGCATGATCTGGGAATGAACATTTTTGGTGTCCGTCGGTCTATATTTCTGTCTGTTTGTAGCCAAGATAACTTTAGAACGAATTGAGATATCGTCTTCAAATTTGGTATACAGTTAGCACCCTACAAACGAACGATTCGAATTGTTTTTGGGTAACATCGCTCAAGGGGTTCGGGGATGAATGGGCGTGATTTGGTGAAAATTGACAGTTTTTCGGTAAAACTCGAGTTATATCACGTTTCGGGGTTTGTTTATTAGAAAACTTTTAATTTCATCAAGCAATTGATGTTCTCTGCTGAAACTAAATTAGTGGCTGAATGTTTGAGCGTAAAATATCGGTGAAAGAACATTAGAATTTGTTTTGCTAAAACGACGCTAAAAGTCTCAAAACATATGGAAAACTTTAGTCTGGGCCGAAATTCGTTTTGTCTGTCGGTCGGTCGATCTGTCGGTCTGTACGTCTGTCTGTCAATAGACGCAATAACTTTCTAATAAATTGAAATATCATATTCAAATTTGGTATCCAGTTAGCACCCGACAAAGTAACGATCCAAACTGTTTTTGGGTAAGATTGCTTCAGGGGGTACGGGTCAAATAAGTGATTTGGTCAAAATTGTGATTTTTTCAATACACCTCGAGTAACATAACGTTTCAAAGGTTTATGGGTACAGGAATACAAATATTTTCTTTTTGGTCAAATCATGGACCATAAATTCATTTAATGAGAATGTCTTTTTGGGGAGAGCAGATTATCACAGCTATGTGAAAGTTATGATGCGATTTGCAGCACTATATTTATTTTCACTGCTTTGTTGTAATCACAATTCAGCTTTATTTGATAATTAGGTGGCCACTTTACCATTCGTTAATAAATATAGCGGTATGTAAGCAATAAATCACTCAAAAAATATTATACATTTAAAAATTCATATTTTGTGTATACTACCATTAATTTATCCATATATTTAACAAAATACTGTATTACTGCGACCTCCATTGACGACTAATTGTACCGTGGCCTTTCTGTAGCGGTGTCATTTAGTCAATGGGCGAGTATACCAAGCGCCAGTAGCTGCCAGCAGCTCCATTCTTATATCAAAAAATGTTTTTTGACACAACAAGCGGTGATGCTTGGTGAACTCGTTCAATGATATTTACAGTGGACTAGTTTCTGCTATATAACTAAATGGATTATCTGATCATTGGATGGCGCTGATACTACCGATTTTAAAAAAGACCCAGCGCGCCATTCCGATGAGGAGGTGACAGAGACGAAAAAAGGCGTTGTTTGTTTTCAAAGCAAGGGGCCGTTAGAGTACTCTTTGTGTTATTTTAGCTATTATATGTCAACATTATCTTATAAAATTTCTTCCAAGTCAAAATATTTCTTTATAGCTAACTGTTATATTTTCGTTGGAGGTTTTTTTTTTTTGAAGGAGACAAGTGCTGAGTTACTGGTTTGCCGCGCTTGTCAATGTGTGACATTCAGTAGATATTATCTCCCTAGGTACCTGCAGACCTTGTAGTTGAGTTTGAAAGTCTTTGCTTTTGAATATCAGCATAGAAAAATGTTTAGAGGATTCAGGTCTGGAGATACGACTAGCCATTCAATAGGACCACTTCTTTCTATCCACTGGTCTAAAATAATACAAAAACCTGAGTTAACCTAGCTTTACTCTCTGAATATGTCACGTACATTTTCAACATTGCATCCCTTTTAAATGAACTTTTATGTTAAAATCAAATAACAACCTACCTGGGTAACGATTATCCAAAAAAAAAACTCTCACATATAGCTGCATAATGAGCAGAGGCACCATCTGGCTGAAAAGGTAGGTGATTGTTGTTATCGTTCTCATGATTTTCCATTATTTAGGCTGGAAGAACATCTATTTAATTATGTAGCAAATTAACATAAATCTCTCCAGTCAAATAACCAGGAATGAAAATTGGACCAACAATCTGATTTAGTATAATCCTTGCCCAAACGATTAATTTTTAAAAATTGTAGGTATGGGATTTCCTGTACAAGTAACGATTTATGTCACCCCAATAGCGGCAGTTATGTCTGATGCTTACTCCGTTGAGTGAAAACGTGCTTTCTTTAGAAAAATAAATGTCATGAAGCAGCTCCGGATTACTTATAATTTTTCCACTGGTGCCTTCACGAAATTGGAGGCTCCTGTCACTATGATGTTCATTCAACTCATACAGCAACTTTGTTTTGTGGAAATGGTATTCGTAGATTAGCGAAATTTTGTAGATGCTGAATCTAGCTATACTCGTTGTTATCTATCACTTACGTTTTCGTCTGGATGGTCTCTGGAATAGTGTAAGTAGTCATCCGGTAGTAACTTAATTTAAAATGAAGAACGGCTTAAAACAAGCTTTATTTAAACAATCCACGCTGGAATTGAAATGAAAAAAGAATATTAAAAAAAAAGTAAAATCCTACCTACAGATAGTCATCATTTTTACTTTTTTCCACCAACTCGTACACTTTATTAACTAAAACATAACAAGATTTTTCTCAATATCCAGTAAACACCAAAGACATGATAATTTGTCAAAAACTAATTATGGCTGAAACACAAAATATTTTTAATTCTTTATTTTGAGGTTTTGAAAGCAAATATCTGAAAAGACAATCAGTAGATACAGAAGAAGCTCGGTTATCAGGAATAAAGGGAGGTATAACAATTCTGGATAAGCCTAAACCCGGATAAACCAGAAAAAACATTGTTTATTTGTAAATATGTATTTTCATACATATGATGGATGATAAGGATACTTGCGTGCATATAAATCGGCCCACTGTAAACTTTTCACTGTAACTATATTTTTAGTGAATTTTTGTAGAAAAAATTCACTAATGGGGAGATCCCGACTTTTGAATTTTGAAAAAAATTTTGCAAATGAGCGCGAACTAGGACCCCTAGAACCCATATCCGGGGTTGGTTTCAATTTTTATATGTTATATATATATATATATATATATATATATATATATATATATATATATATATATATATATATATATATATATATATATATATATATATATATATATATATATATATATATATCACACCGATAACTCAAAAAATAATGGGCCGATTTTGATAAAATTTGGCCCGGACCTTTCTTTTATAAATGGCTTGGACAAGTTCGTTAGTCAGGAAAATCGGACGACGTTTTCTGGGAAAATTTTGAGTTTTCATTCGAAAAAAATTCCTATCTCAAAAAATAATAGGTGGATTTTAATAAAATTTGGCATGTAACTTTTTTTTGTAAATGGCTTTAACAAGTTTGTCAGTCAAGATAATCAGACAAGGTTTTTTGGGAAAATTTTGAGTTTTCATTCTAAAAAAAATTTTATCTCGGAGAATAATAGGCCGATTTTGATAAAATTTGTCATGTACCTTCCTTTTGTAAATGGCTTTGAAAGGTTTGTTAGTTAGGATAATCGGACGAGGTTTTCCGGGAAACTTTTGAGTTTTCATTCTAAAAAAAATTTTATCTCAGAGAATAATAGGCCGATTTTGATAAAATTTGGCATGTACCTTCCTTTTGTAAATGGCTTTAACAAGTTTGTTAGTCAAGATAATCGGACGAGGTTTTCCGAAAAAAATTTCAGTTTTAATTTGAAAAAAATTTTTTTCTTAAAAAATAAAAAATCTATGATAACCAAATTTGGTAGGTAGGTTTACGATATAAAAAGTAAACTATACACCAAAATTTGGATATCTATGTTACAAGAAAAAAAAGTTATAATAAAATATTTTGTGCCAGATCATTTCTATGAAAATTCACTACCATAACGCACTTGCTGCGTCCAGAGTTTTTTGAGTATTCATCAGATCAAAAGAAAAGAAATATGCTGTTCGAAATACAATTTAATATGTTTGATATGAGATTACATTTATGAAAAGTACTTATCCCTTATATTCGTAGCAACCGATAAACAAATGAAGCGTGTTTATGTGGTGATTATAACCTGCTGTTGCTTGACAGCTGAATATGACACGCGCAACGGTTAGAAGGGTGTGCCAACGTTATGAAGAGGCTGGATCCTTTCATAGGTGACCTGGAATAGCTTAAAGAGATTTACAACGGCTCGTGATGACCGGTTCATTGTATCAACAACCCTAAGAAATTGTCACATTAATGCGGTTCAAGTAAAACAACAGCTCCGTAAAGTACGATGTGTGACTGTTAGTCAGTGGGCAATAAGACAGAGACTACAGGAACGTAATCTGACCCCTAAAATACCAGCGATTCGTCCAAAAGTTACCCCAGATCATCGCCAAGCACGCCTGCGTTTTGTACGGGATCATCTGAATTGGACGTTAGAACAATGGGGGTCTGTTCTGTTCTCAAATGAGAGCATAATATGTCTGCATGGTAGCGACCGAAGAAGAAAAGTTTACCGCAGACCAAGAGAGCGATTTTCAGAATGCTGCATCGTAGAGCGGATTCCTTATGGAGGTGGTTCCGGCATGATCTGAGGTGCAATTTCTATGTGAGCACGAACCGATCCTGTCCTCATCTGTAGGGGCAACCGTGGTAACGGGAGAGTTTAACGAATGCTAGGTACATTGAGGAGATTTTAGCACTTCATGTTGTGCCTTACGTCTACCACATTGGAGACGAATTTATTTTTGTGCAGTCAGTTTTCAGGTTATCGAGTGTCCAGTGTGCAGTCTTGATCTAAATTCAATTAAGCATTAATGGGATGAACTAAAACGAAGAATTCGAGCTAGACTTCGTGCCGCAACCTTGATTCCATAACTTATTGTTGCAGTAGAAGGAGAGTGGCATAACATTCCGCAAGAAACAGTAGCGAACTTGTTTATATATGTGCCTAATCATATAAGAGAAGTTATTAGGGCAAGAGATGGGTCATACTCATTATTAAACATTAACCTTTCGGGAGTCTGACAGGTCCAGAGGTATGCTAAACATGTTGTATCTATTTGGGCAATAGATGGCGGAAGCTGACATTACGGGTAGCTGCCTCAACGACATCGGTCTATCTGCTGTTAGTGTAGTTCCAGCGTGTTTGGTGTAAACAACTGTGAATCGTATGCATAATAGTGGATCGGGTATCATAGACCTCACCAGACTTAATAAGCTACTCCGAATTTAACAGACTTTTAAGGTATGCTTTGTTTTATTTTATGTCTCATGTGTCAAATATTATTCCAGAAGAGAAATACTTAATTAGGTAAACTTTATAAAATATAAAATACAATTTATTGCTACAGATTCATCGTTTTCAAAATGGGAGATTACGAACGGGAGCAACGTAGACTTATGGCCTTATGGGAAGAGGTAGAACGTCAAGAGCTTGCAGATGAAATTTCAAGTGATGAAGGAGAAATAGACCATTTAAGTGAAAGTGAACATAACAGTGAGACAGAACAAGAAATTAGCGATGATGAAAACGACAGGCAAAATAACCTTGAAAGTATGTTTTATAAAGGCAAAGATGAGGCAACAAAATGGTTCAAGCATCAAGGTCGGCCAAATGTCAGGGTAAGAGAAGAAAATATTGTTACGCAACTACCCACTGTCAGAAGATCATATAAAGACGGTAAAACAGCAGCAGAATGCTGGTGATATTTTATCACTGAAGAGATCACGACTGAAATTATTATTCACACCAACCAAAAAAATTGAGCTAAGCGTGCTACGTATGCAGAAAGAGATCAGTATAAAGTAAAAGAGACAGACAAATCGGAATTGCGAGCTTTATTTGGACTTCTGTATTTAGCGGGCTACTATAAATCTGGACGTCAAAATGTCAAAGATTTATGGGCAACAGACGATACAGGAGTACCGCTATTTCTTTTGTGTTGCTTACGTTTTGACAATTATCAAGCTAGACAAGAGAGAGTGGTGCTCGATAAACTTGCACCGATTAGGTCAATTTTTGATGCATTTGTTTCCAACTGCAGACAAGTTTATTCTCCAAGTATGTATCTAACCATTGATGAGCAATTGGTATCGTTTCGTGGCAACTGTCCGTTTTGACAGCACATTCCCAGTAAACCCGCTAAATATGGGGTAAAATTTTTTGCATTGACAGACGCCAGTGGTGTTTTTATGCTGTTAATCTAGAAGTATACCCGAGGGACCGTTCAGAAAAAGTAATAAGTCCGAAGATATAGTCCTTCGATTGATAGAACCGGTATCAAAGAGTGGCCGTAATGTTACGTTCGATAACTGGTTCACGAGTTACAGCCTGATGCATCGATTGCTCACCGATCATCGACTAACATCTGCTAGAACTGTCCGCAAAAATAAAAGAGAATTGCCGCGATGTCTGGTGTCTACAGAAGGAAGGCCTCTACCGTCAAGTGTATTTGGTTTTCAAAAAAAAAAAATTACGATGCTATCATATATCGAGAAAAAGAAAAAAAAAGTACTATTCTGGTCGACGCTTCATCACGATGACAGTGTTTATGAATCAACGGGGGACAAACAAAAGCCTGAAATAGTCACGTTCTACAACATGACAAAAGGGGGCTTACACACTTTAGATAAGCTTTCAGCTTCTTACGACATTTCAAAAAATTCTCGGCGATGGCCGTTGGCAATATTTTATTCAATTCTCAACATTGCCGGAGTAACTGGCGAAATTGTATACAGAAATAATACGAATGATTATGCCACAACCAGGCGGAATTTTTTGAAAGACTTGGGAAAACAACTAATTAGAGAGCATTAGGATAGACGTCAACAAAACCAAAGGCTTCCTAAGGAATTACGCAGGCAGCAGCCTGATATTCCTGTAGCTAATCCAAATGACACTAGAAAAAGAAGACGCTGTGAATTTTGTCCACGTAATTCCGACAGAAAATCACAATACCTCTGTGTTACATGCAAGAAGACCATTTGTTTGGCACATGCGAATTTTATGTGCAGTGAATGTAATAATGAACACGAATAAGAATTATTATTCTAATACTGAATCAGTGTAGGTACTTGACAATAACTTTTATAATCATGTTTTCTTTTTAGCTTTTTAGAAAAAAAAATTATTACATTGTTTTTTGCTTAAATATTTATTCTAATAAACTTATTCTACTATATTGCGTGATGTTTAGAAACCCCCCTTTGAGACCATTCCTTGGTTTATTTGCATTCTGGTGCCTTAAAACCTATTGGGGTCTATCAGACCCCACTAGATTGATATAGTCTGTTTGAATCATCAGACTCCCGGAAGGTTAAGTGTTAAGCTCTTGATTGTCAATAACCCTATTTGTATAAGTAATAAAAAAAGTTTATTTGCTTTATGCTTTCATATCACTATGGTAAACCTAAGATGCCGAAATAAATTTTGATAAATGTACTCTTATATCAAACCATATTAAATTGTCTTTCAAACAGCTGTTTTTTTGGTGTGATGAATACTTTCCAAAAAAAAAGTTACAGTTAAAAGTTTACAGTGGGCCAAATTCTATGTACGCAAGCCTATGTATAATAAATGAAACAATTTAATATTTCCAGTTTATTTGTTTTTTATAAAAAAGGGAACAAAGTTAAAACTAAAAAACAATCCAGGTAAGTACTTACATACATACTAGATATATGTATATACCTACAACCAACATACATAATATGTTATTTAAAAAGGTGTCCTTTTTATTTTCAAGGTAAATATGAAGTGATTGAAGATTAGGTATCCACAGTCAGATGTTTTCCGGCCGTATAGTCCCTCCATTTCCCTAATAGCAGGACATTAGCAGGTGTTACATCTAATTCCTCTTCTAGATAGTAAAGTGACTTTTCCAGCACCGGCATTCCATCAGTGTGATTTACTTTTGGAGTCACTTTCTTCTTCCAATTCATCGTCAGCGATGAAGTCTCTTTCGCCTTGAGTCACAGTCAGTACAAGATCTGATGCAATGAATTGCTCTTGTTCATCAGCCCCAAACCTTTAAAATTTTCCCGTTCAACATCTTCACACTCATTTACCTTCGTTATAAGATTATAAATACTTCCAGCTTTATCATCAGAATCACCTACTGCAACAATAACGTCAGGTTCTATAATTTTTGCCCAGGATTTTTGGATAGTGGACTCTTCGATTGTATTCCAAGAATCAGCTATCCAGTAAATCATATCTGTACAGAACAGGGATAAGGTTTATAAGATAAATAAAGACTTGGTTGTAGGAAGACCTGGATATATGACCAGTTGCAAGAATAACACTACTAAGTGGTTTCTAAACAAAAGGTGATTTTATTTTATATATACAAAACTGATGTTAAAAATGGTAAATACTTAGTTCTAAGACAATTGGTACATGTTATAATTAAAGTTTCTTTATTTAATTTATGCCACAACAGTTTTATATTCGGTGATTTACGGCGTTTGCATATTGACGTTGAAAAATGCAGTGGGGGAATGTGCTGACATAGGGATTTCTATGTTTACTTGAATTAAAGGTCGGTTGCAAATTGAGCTTGCTACAGGCAGAACATCGTGATATTGCGCTTCGTATGCACAGGTCTTTGAGTAGGTCACATACAACAGCTGGACTCAGGAAATTCGTCTCATTCTAAAACAAATAATAAATGCTCGATTGCAAACCGAGGTTAACAAATACGTAATGTATCGATGAATTATGGTTCATGTCTGAACATCTTGGCAGCTTCAACGAACTTGTTCGGTGGAAACTGAGGCTTCGGTCTCTTGATGGCCATTTAAATTAGTTTCAAGCTATAAAACAGTTGAATATTTAAATACTTGATATAAATGACTTATATGAAAAAAATTACATGAAATTAAATTGATAATAAATAAGAGATGAGGTTATTCTTCTTCATGATTGAACAATATCTTTTAGCTTGATTGTTTCAGAGATGTCGTTAAACTACATTTTTCTTTTTCTGTTGCCCCCAAGATGTTTTCCAATAAAAAAAGACGATAACTTCTTTTCAAATTTTTTAACACTACTTGCTCTATTGGTTGGAGTAAATCCGTTATATTAGGGGTCAAGAACATAATTGTTATGTCTTCACTGCTGAGCTTATTTTCGATCGAATGAGACGGCGAATTGTCAACCAAAGTGGTTTTCGTTTTTTTGCAGTCAATATTTTGTTTAAACTTGTCGCTTTTTGGCACAAATTGTTCAAAAAACCAATTTCTGAATAACAGAGTATCCATCCAAGTAGGCACTTCTTTTACGTCTATAACAGGCAAGAGATTTGGAGCTATGGATTTAATTACTCGAGGTTTTGCAAATTTCCCAACACACTTGCTTGTGCCCTCTTTAATAATTGGTGCATACAAGAATTGTTACGCGTTCTTTACTACTTTTGTACCCTGGAGCACCTAATTCACTTACGTCGTGCAAGTGTACTGCAGGTTGCGAGTCAAGAACTTTTTTTGCTATTTTTGGATAAAACAGAGTTAATAAGGCTCCGGATAATCGAGCTTCTACTGTAGCTACTTACTTTGTAACATGTCACATGTGTTTAACATATGTGTAACATGTCCCACGTGTCACCACCTATAACGAACTATAGAGCTACTGAATTAGTCCCACTAGTGACGTCACAATCCTTGGCGCAGCAAACACAGTTCGTGGTCAGTTGCTCTACCGCATTACAACTCAATGAGAATACGCCTGCAAAAGTGACAACTCGACGATATGTCAAGATAAAAAGTCTTTATAAAACGATCTGAATGCGTGACATGCTCTCTTTTCTCTTATTGAATCAACCTGAGACATGCTATCGTATAGTTAATTTTTAATTGGGAAAGGCAACATGCCTAAATGGGTAAGTTATATTTACAATACCCGCTTATTTTCTAGTTGCTTGTGAATTTCTTTAATTGAGATTAATATTTGATTGCTTTCTAGTATATACCGTGCTGAATTCATTTTCACTGCTCTCTTCATTACAAATTATATACTGTTAAATGGTGTCTTGTAGTAGCGTTAATTCAATGATTGATTGCTATTGTGCCGTACTAATTGTACTTTCAAAGGGGTCATTTAAAATTTTATTTCATTTGTGTTATTTCATTTTGGTTATTAACACACAGAGAAGTTTTGTACTTAAACGCAACCTGCTACCAGCCGCCTCATATAGATCATAAAGCCTTTCCTGGAGGAGCTTCAGTAACACTGAACATCAACCATGTGTGCCAAGTCACGAAGCCGTTCCTCCAGGAAAATGCACCTACACAATGAGGCACCTCCAACATCCTGGGCTGGACGGATATAGTTATCACTCCAAGGGCAGCATTCTGAATCACAAGCTAAGTACATCATTTATCTACGAAATATCTTCTTTAAAACGTCGTGTTATGCTCCACAATTCATTTCAACAGTTTTATATGCCAATTCAACGTAATTAATCACTATATATTTTGTATTTAAATCTAAAAGTTCAAGTAGTCAATTTATATTTTTCTTTATTTAAATATGCCTAATTGAAAGTATTCATCATTATATAACTTTAACAATTTTTAATAAACCGATTTTTATTTTTACTCCTGACTTTTATCTGTGCATTTAAAAACCCACCGAGTGCAAGTGCTAAAGCCCACGCCCTGCGTCAATTTATATTACATTTGTGCCCCGACTGAGTAGCCAAGCTAAATGTTATTCATTAATTCTTTAGCTAATACACAGGGTATTTAATTTAAGTTATACTGCCACCCAAACAATGGGGCTAAATTGCGTTATAACTTATTAGAAATATGTGAAAGTTAATATACTGTGGCGATTAATCTCTATTATTGTAGGTAAACAATTTTTATTCACCAGAATTTGAATACCTACATATAATAACTAGTCAAGTCTTCTCTTTCAAGATTACATATATAGTTTGTTCGGTAAATAATGGATAATCCTAAAACAGGTTATAAGGCAGCTTACGAGCTGTCATAAAAACGTATAATGTCTCACGGTTTTCGATTTTTTTTATTTTCAATTGTTTTTTTAATCTTACCTTAATGCCTTTATTTTTAATGCTATTTGTACCACTTTTACCATATTTGTATTTCTTCTTTTAAATGCCTTTATAAATGTACCATAGAACAAGTGATAGACGTTTCAACAGCAATTGAATTTTCGTGAAAATAAAATACTCTTCTCAAAGTGTGACACTGCAAAATTTCCATGATGCGATTATTACAGTGTGTCACATTTTTGCAAAACTTGCCAGCTGCATTACAAACTTGCCTATTTAGTTAAGATTTAAAATTGTTCGCACATTTATCTTCTGATATATAAATGTATTCCTATTAAAACGCCAAGGGACTATTTTTGCAAAATGAATATTTCGACTAAGATGCATTTTCCTTAAATTCTATGCAGTAAAATTAGAAATAACATTAGATTTTTATATTGAAACCCAAACAGCATGAGGGAAGACAGGTCCCGGTACCAATTTCTAATCTGTGGACTGGAATCGGCGCGCATACCCAGCTCGATTCAGCTGCAGTGGGGATGCGCATCCTTAAACTAATTCGCTTGCTGTACGCTTTTTATTTAACGCTGCTAAAGTAAAATACAGCCAATTAAACCCAGAAAAGCAATAAATTCCAGAATTGCACAAGCCGAAAGCAACTTTACAAAAACACGAAGCCTTCTTTGCGATTCGCATATCGACATAAACCTAAGGTTAAGGTTAGCAAAATGCTACATATGGTCAGTTCTTCTGTATGAAGTATAGACATGGACCTTAAAAATAACGAGCATGAATAAACTGGAAGCTTTCGAGATGTGGGTCTATCGGCGCATACTAAAAATACCATGGACAGCAAGAGTGTGAAATGAAGAGGTCTTGCGCAAAGTGAACAGAGACAGAGAGCTTCTCCAGGTTGTCAAGCGGAGGAAGACAGCATATCTGGGCCACTTATTGCGCAATCCCAAATATAATATCTCCCAGCTCATACTTAAAGGTAAAATATAGGGGAAAAGAAGTGTGGGCAGAAAGAAACTGTCATGGCTGAGAAACATAAGAGATTGGACAGATCTGTGCTTTGAGGACTTGATGAGAGCGGCGGAGGATAGAGAGGAGTTTGCTGTTGTAGTCGCTAACCTCCATTAGTAGAGATGGCACCCAAAGAAGAAGAAGAAGGAAAAGAAATCCAAGAGATAAGTCTGGCAATTGCAGTGGCCACAAAATAGGCACTAAGTGGTAGATCCATCTCTCAGGTGAGACACGATTGAGATATCCTCTCACCGCCGCCGCATAGTAGGCTAAACATCCATGATTTGAGAGCAACATTGTTTTCCTCAAATCGAGCGGAACATCTTCCAGTAGCAGTTGGGGGTTCATTTAGGAGAAATTCCAAGTAGGGTGCAGCATTGTGTATATGCGGAAGCTCGACTATGCTAATGATCTCTTCATTTAGTATTCCGGTCCACAATGTATTTTAAATTGTTTGCTAAGACGGGGTCTGCCTTCATGTTCTTCAGATTTTCCAACTGCCAACTGTACAGGTCGTTCAAATTCATGGATCCATCACTGCGGCACCAATACTCACCTAACCACATTATTTTGTCACAAAAATGTGAAGACTCTGAAGGAATGCGTAGTCATCAGTGTTACAAATTCAGTTCACCGAAGACTTCGCCTTTATTAACAATGTGGATAATAACAACTAGGTGATGTAACATGCGCGCTGTGAGTAAATGTTATTTATTTTATCGTTTAATAATAATAGTAGTAATAATAACGTGTATTTAGAAACGAAATATAATAATACAAAAAGTTATTCATACTGAACAAAATTTGATAAAAAACAGAAAAACACATTATGGTGAGAATATATTTTGCTAAAAATATCCTCTTTGGCCGTTTAATAGTAATATTTTTTTATTTGAGAAGATAAATGCAATACATTTAGCTAACCCAAATCAGCATAACATATTTTTTAAGGGCATGGCAATCGTTTTGTTAATAAAATGGGCATCATCAGAGTATAAAACATTCTTGGATTTTCCTCGAATTTTCATAAATCATCAGAAACAAAATCTTCCACATTCTAGTGAAAAAAGTACTCGGCAAACCAGGCTACTTGACTTGTATTGATTTATAACATTTAATAATTGTATAGGTAACATTAATGTATATTTAATCTTTATTGACATATTATAAATAACATACATTTATTCTTCATCTTTGGGGCAATCTGATTCTCTGACACACTTTCCGCTAGCAGTGTCCCTTATAAATCCATATGTACAGAAGCAACCATATTCACATCCACTTACACATTTAATTAGGGCTCCTCTGTTCTGGCAAGTTCTGGGACATCGAGTTCCACATTTAAAAACTTCCCTTACACTTGGGCATTCCTGTACTAAATAAAATAAGAGATATTATATAAGACAAGATACCATAAATTAAAAAGCACATATTTAATAACTAAACCATTTAATTAAGACGAGATACTGTGTACCGTGGTTTTGAGAGTGTACCAGTGGCGGCTCGAGGTTAATTTGATAAGGAGGTCAACGGTATTTACAAAAAGTGGTTTTCTGAAAAAAAGTGCCGTAGGCCAAAAATTCTTTTGCCGACCCCCCTTCTGGATATGTATATGAAATTTGCGACGTAAATTTCCTGCTTTTTAAACTGGAAAAATAAGCAGAAAATGCAAGGAACTTGTTGATACGTTAATATTAAAAAAAAACCTAAGGGCTTTTTATGCGGGGTTCAAACAAACACTAAACATAAGGAACACTAAGACTAAGACTAACAACATTTATATCGTTTTAAAATTTTTTTAGTACTTTCGCTTTCACTTTCATACCGAATTTCATACCTATCTACAGTTTTTTAAATATTAAGTCAATTTTTCTGTCTTTTGATTTTGCGAAATGATCTATAACTAGTTCGCTAAAATTAGGAATGCTTTTTATAAAAGATTTTTCCATACTTAACATTGCCAGAGCGCATAATCTGTCTTGTGCCATGGTGATCCTTAACAAACTTTTAACCCTTTTTAAAGTGGAAAAACTTTGTTTACTTTCCACTGTCGTCATTGGTACAGTGCATAAAATATTCAAAATTTCAACTGTTTCTGAAAAAGTAGTCGTTAAATTTAGGTTGTAAAAAACATTAGAAGAGTTGCTGCGCCATCGTTTTCACGAAAGTTGACTCTGTCATAAATTATGCTTAATTCGGTTTTTTTATATTAACGTATGCATTTTTAATTAACTTTAAAGTATCGTCTGGAATTCAATATAATTTTCTTTACGAAATAGTTGTTCTATGACAAGATGATCACAGAACTGTAATCGCTTTTCAATTTCTACTACAATAATATCACATATTTCTAAATATATTCTTTTTTTCGATTCTTGTCCTGTTTTTTGTCGGTTATTGGGATTTTCCGTTTCATGCATTGTTTCATCGTTTGAAAGTTTCTCTAGAATTTTTTGAATCGCATGTTTAAAATTAAGTATCAGTCTATATACATCGGTGGCAACTTATTTTCTTTTCTGCAGTCCATTAAATAATATTTCGGCGTGTGGTAAAATTAAATGAAAAATATCAAGCCAATATAAGAAGTCGCTGTTATTTAAATAGTTCAATAATCCTGTAGCTTGTTGCAAAATACTGCTATCGTCTTCTAAACCAATGATTTTCTTTAAGCAAAGTTTAATATTTTCTTTGTGTTGCAAATTAGCAAAAAATATCTTAATGCATTTTTCTTAACTTGCAGCTTTTTGTAATATTAAGTTCCGCTGATGAGCATAACAATGGACAAAATGAGCATTTGGGTATTTTTCTTTAATCTTGTTTTGAACCCCTCCAAATTTTCCACTCATTACTGAAGCGCCATCGTAACACCTAGCAATTAATTTTTCTGGTCCAACCCCCAAATTTTCCATTTTTGAAAAATTACTTTTGCCAAATCGTCAGCCGTTTCTCCCGCCGGTTTTATGAATTTCCAGAACCTTTCAAAAAGTATTCCTTCCAGAAGATAGCGAATTATTAAAACCATTTGTGTTTTATTGGAACTACCTCTGGATTCGTCTACTTGAATTCCCAAAAATTGTGCATTTTTCACTACTTTTTGATACATTTATGTGAGACATACAATATTGAATCCAGCAAATAATTTTGGAGAGTTTTTGAAATTCCTTTAAATGATTTCTACTATTCTCCAAATGGTCTTTAAAAATTGAGTCCAACTCTGCCATAAAATTTACAAGTCCACAAAAAATCGCTGGATTTTCTGAAGTCTGAGTCTCATCGTGACCTCTCAAAGCGAGTTCAAAGGCTCTGCAGAATTTAATACAGTTTAATATTTTATTAAAATGTATCGCTTTTGAGTTACAGTTTTGTTAAAAGCTTGCACAGATTTTTTGTAGGCACTATCAAGTTGAAGTCTAATGTCCACTCTGCCAAGGGCTGAAAAACTCACCATGGACTTGATATGTTCTGCAGCTAAAGTATGTTTCTTAATTTTCTCTTTCAAATGTTTTAAATCATTTACACCTGTTTTACTCTAAACATCGGAGTAGGTAATGGGGCACTCTGGCTAGACATGACGTCACATTTCACATCTCGCCTTGTTATGTAACCTGTAAACATTCCAAGGTCAATGACCTGTTATGTCTAGGAAACTTTGGCCAGACAGTGACGTCACATGACTTGGGCCAGACAGTCACATGCAAACATTCCAAAGTGTCTAACCTATTACTTCAAATTATTCTAAGGATATTTTTAAAAAAACCATTTGGAGCAGGTGAGTTTCGAACCCGGGACATTCAGATGAGGAACGACTACCTTAACCGTCGCGGCTAATCAAGCACTTGTTAATTTATTGTTTCAGATTTGTATATATACGACTTTTAATTAAAACAAACCATACATAAAGCTTTTGTTATTAGACATAAGACATAATAATTAATATGTTTAATATTAGACAGACTATTAGATTTCGCATAGAAATTAGCCGAACGCCACAATTGTTATATGGGTAGGTTCTAAAAATAACACACAGAGGTCGTTGGCAAACAAAAGAAGGAAGTTCAGAAACAAAATAGACAACAGGTTCAAATAGGAAACCAAACTTAAATATCGTAGAGACAATAGAGGTCGCTGGCAAAACAAAGAAAGAAGCTCAGAAACAAAATGGACAACAGGTTCAACTCTTAAAAATAGGAACTTTTTTAGCCTTATGTGTGGGCGCGGCAAGTAGTTGATTTTATTTTGAAAGAGATACAGGTTCGATTCCTGATATATGCTCCGTGATATGGTAGCGTCAAACAAATACAAAGAGGTACTGAATAACTAAACAGTAAGCTTAGAAACAATGGTTGGTTACAGGTTCAATTCCTTTCTTAGTTTTAAGCTAACCCCACGTGTTTAGTGTCATGTTACTCGTCTAAGTAAGCAGAATTAAAAAATGGCGACTAAAATAAAATAAAAAACTTAAAACCCTTATCGCGGAAGATCCGTGAGATGTACGATAGAACCAATACATGCACGGTGTTAAGGAGGTCAAATCAAAGTGGAATATACAATAAAATGGCCACTTCCGGTCTAAACTTTAAATCCTTATATCTTTTGAACGGAAAGTGATAGAAAGGAACCGGCTTCAAAAATATATCGTTTCATAACAAGGTCTACAAGAAAATGAGATAAAAAACTTTAAACCCTTATCGCGGAAGATCCGTGAGATGTACGATAGAACCAATACATGCACGGTGTTAAGGAGGCCAAACTAAATTGGAATATACAATAAAATGACCACTTCCGGTCTAAACTTTAAATCCTTATATCTTTTGAACGGAAAGTGATAGAAAGGAACCGCTTCAAAAATATATCGTTTCGTAACAAGGTCTACAAGAAAATGAGATAAAAAACTTCAAACCCTTATCGCGGAAGATCGATGAGATGTACGCTGGAACCAATACATGCACGGTGTTAAGGAGGCCAAACCAAATTGGAATATACAATAAAATGGCCACTTCCGGTCTAAACTTTAAATCGTTATATCTTTTGAACGGAAAGTGATAAAAAGGAACCGACTTCAAAAATGTATGTTTCGTAACAAGGTCTACAAGAAACTGAGATAAAAAACTTCAAACCCTTATCGCGGAAGATCGGTGAGATGTACGATAGAGCCAATACATGCACGGTGTTAAGGAGGCCAAACCAAATTGGAATATACAATAAAATGACCACTTCCGGTCTAAACTTTAAATCCTTATATCTTTTGAACGGAAAGTGATAGAAAAGAACCGACTTCAAAAATGTATGTTTCGTAACAAGGTCTACAAGAAACTGAGATAAAAAACTTCAAACCCGTATCGCGGAAGATCGGTGAGATGTACGATACAACCAATACATGCACGGTGTTCAGCAAAGCAAACTCTAATAGCATATTCAATAAAAATGTTACTTCCGGTAGACACTTCCGGTATAGCCAGTCTTAGAGCTACATACATGTGTAACACCTCAAAATCATCGTCTTGTTGAACAGAAGAAATATAATATTTAAGTAAGTCAGAACAAGCTGTGTTAACACCTAAAAACAACACACTCTCTTAGACTTAATGAAGTTACTTTCAGAGAAAATTTCCACCATACCATAAAGAACAGTATTCAATAGCGTATTTAAATGTTGACTACATCAAGTGATGCGTACTACAGACAAATTTTAGTACACCCTCTTAGACTTATTGAAGTTGACGGCACAGGTAGCTGTCAAGCGTACCTAACAAACCAAAGTAAATATGTCTTGAAGAACAGTCTTCAATTACCCTAAACCAACACATCCCTATCATTTCAGAGTAATCTTAGCCATGTGACCAGTTAAACTAAATGTCTTGAAGTGTAGCTTTTATGTTTATGAGATATAAAATAAGAAAACCAAAGAGTTAATTGTCTATTAAAACAACAAGCAGAAGGGGTTGACTTGGTACCTACAGCTGCTACATACTTGGTAAAAATGGGTGCCACTAGCATTTCAGAGTAATTTTAATCACACAACACTCTAACTAACTGTCTTGAGATGTGGCTTTATGTGTTAATGGGTGGAAATAACAAAACTAAAGAGTTGATTGTCTATTACAACTGTCAGCTAAAGAAGCATTTAGGTAGCCGGAATACCGATATCCTAAATATTTCAAGAGGAATCTTAGTCATACAACACTCTTAACTAACTGTCAAGAGATGTGGCTTTATGTGTCATTGGTTGGAAAATAAGAAAACTAAAGAGTTGATTGCCTATTACAACAGTCAGCTGAAGGAACATTTGGGTTATCGGAATACCGATATGCCAAATGTTCCAACCGAAGGAGCCCACTTAGAGACATCTCCAAGGGCTCGGAATACCGATGCCCTAGAAGTGTCGGAAGCAACATTTCAATTAACACCAACAACCGTTAAATACTTGTTGGACTTTAGTATGTTTGATATTAAATTCGATTTTGCTACATAACCATTCATTTTTATGAAAAACTCAACAATTTTTATTTCTGCGTAAGCGAATTTAATCAGAAATATAGAACCAATCTTCAAGGAACCGAAGTAAAATGATAAGAACATTAAGAACAAACATTCCGATACCGAAGTGATCCTAAACACACCATATGATGCAAATTCTGTAAATCTCTTTAACAGAAGAAAAACAGAAGTGAAACACCGTAAGACAAATAGAACCGACGTACATAACAGATGTGTCTGAGGAGAAACGTATTCAGAACCTTATTGAGTTTACTAAGTTTTAAGTATACGAACATAACAGTCTATGTACCAACCAACCAACCAACCAACCAACCAACTGTTTTTGAGGTGTAACCTTTATGTATATAACTTAATTTTCGATAGTGTAAAATAAAATTAAAAAGTGTGATATATGAAAAATAAGAAAACTAAAGAGTTGATTGCCTATCACCACAAGCTGACCGAACAGCTGTACCAACGGAATACCGATACCCTAAATATTTCAACGGAAGGAGCCCACTTAGACTCATCTCCAGGGAGCCGGAATACTGGCCCCCTAGAAGTGTCGGAAGCAACATCTCAAGTAACACCTAGAACTGCAACATACTTGGTAAAAATGGGTGGAGCTCAGATTGTAAACGACTTGATAGGTGGTACATATGTTTGCAAAGATTTCATTCTAAATTTAGCCTGTTGGATATCCAATCATTTCTATGAAAAGTGCAACCAACCAACTAACCAACCACCCAACCAACCAACCAACGTTGAGGGGCGTAGAGATAGCAAGCTATCTACAAGTGGACCCCTCTGAACCTATGATGTTAATAATGGATTAAGAGATTGAATTGGTACGTGTTTATATTGAAGGCTTGCATGCTACGTACAAGTGTCTGAATATATGATGGTAATGATGGGTTAAGATATTTAATTGACATGTATTAAAGGCTTAGCGGTTTTCACTTGAGTCATCGTCATTCGAAAACTATTAGAACGAAAACCAGGTCCTTTACTCTGGTATATCTTACTCAGTAGGAACCAAATGTCTTCGAAAAAAACATTCTTTGCTTTTCTGAAAGGCAAGTGAGCAGCCCCCTTGTCGAACCCCTCCGAGCTAAAGGTAAACCCCACTCTGTCTTCGGGATCGACATCATGGACTATATGACTCACAATATCTTTAATACGATCTCTGACCCACTTCTCTGGATCGTTGACATCGTCAGGTATATCTTGTAGTCTAAAGCATACGCTTCGTCTATCAAGTTTAAACTTCTTATTGGAGGTCACTGTATCTTCAAGTATTTGGAATGCCATTGTTTCGTGCTACACAACTGACTGTGTTGGTTAAAGGATCGAAGTTTAGCCTCGTGTTTATTAAAGACTAAAGTTTAGCAGGTACTATTTGTTTTCACCTTCACTGTTGGCTACCGACTGAACCTTAGCGGACGCTCCTCGTCTTAATATTCGACAAAACAACACAGACAACACAACTTATTGTTTTCACCTTCACTGTTGGTTAACGACTGAACCTTAGTGGACGCTTCACGTCTTAATATTCAACAGACAACAACGACAGCTGTCATACAGCTGTCTGACATGACAGACAGCTGTCATACAGCTGTCATACAGCTGTCTAACACAGCTGTCTAACACAGCTGTCTAACACAGCTGTCTAACACAGCTGTCTAACACAGCTGTCTAACACAGCTGTCTAACACAGCTGTCTAACACAGCTGTCTAACACAGCTGTCTAACACAGCTGTCTAATACAGCTGTCTAACACAGCTGTCTAATAGAGCAGACATATGTCTAACACATGTCTAGCAGATGTGTAACAGTCACTCTTTTGCGGAACATAAACTGAATGTTTTTAAGTCAAACAAGAAGAAAACAATTTAAAACACATCTACGATGACCATGAGGCAGCCTACATGGACTTTGAACAATTTTTAAAAATAGATGCGGCCAGGTTAGTTGAT
Source organism: Tillus elongatus (assembly GCA_964006375.1). NCBI lineage: Eukaryota > Metazoa > Arthropoda > Insecta > Coleoptera > Cleridae > Tillus > Tillus elongatus. Next base: position 48,004,949 of record OZ023267.1, on the reverse strand, counting down.
TAACCATCCAGGTCAGTCACAGCTGACGCTATAAATAAAAGCGATGCTGGAAGCGAGTGACGTCACAAGAAACGGTGGTGCATGTGCCCAGGTTAGACCTCTAAGCTTTCCAGGTTAATACCGGGTTAGCTCCATGACAAGGTGGTGGACCAGTCGGGTTAGCTAAGAGTCGGGGTGGTGGAACGGTCGGGTCAGCTAGGCTCCGGTCGCCTAGCTGACCCGACCGTTCCACCACCCCGACTCTTAGCTAACCCGACTGGTCCACCACCTTGTCATGGAGCTAACCCGGTATTAACCTGGAAAGCTTAGAGGTCTAACCTGGGCACATGCATCACCGTTTCTTGTGACGTCACTCGCTTCCAGCATCGTTTTTATTTATAGCGTCAGCTGTGACTGACCTGGATGGTTAATCAACTAACCTGGCCGCATCTATTTTTAAAAATTGTTCAAAGTCCATGTAGGCTGCCTCATGGTCATCGTAGATGTGTTTTAAATTGTTTTCTTCTTGTTTGACTTAAAAACATTCAGTTTATGTTCCGCAAAAGAGTGACTGTTACACATCTGCTAGACATGTGTTAGACATATGTCTGCTCTATTAGACAGCTGTGTTAGACAGCTGTATTAGACAGCTGTGTTAGACAGCTGTGTTAGACAGCTGTGTTAGACAGCTGTGTTAGACAGCTGTGTTAGACAGCTGTGTTAGACAGCTGTGTTAGACAGCTGTGTTAGACAGCTGTGTTAGACAGCTGTGTTAGACAGCTGTATGACAGCTGTATGACAGCTGTCTGTCATGTCAGACAGCTGTATGACAGCTGTCGTTGTTGTCTGTTGAATATTAAGACGTGAAGCGTCTACTAAGGTTCAGTCGTTAACCAACAGTGAAGGTGAAAACAATAAGTTGTGTTGTCTGTGTTGTTTTGTCGAATATTAAGACGAGGAGCGTCCGCTAAGGTTCAGTCGGTAGCCAACAGTGAAGGTGAAAACAAATAGTACCTGCTAAACTTTAGTCTTTAATAAACACGAGGCTAAACTTCGATCCTTTAACCAACACAGTCAGTTGTGTAGCACGAAACAATGGCATTCCAAATACTTAAAGATACAGTGACCTCCAATAAGAAGTTTAAACTTGATAGACGAAGCGTATGCTTTAGACTACAAGATATACCTGACGATGTCAACGATCCAGAGAAGTGGGTCAGAGATCGTATTAAAGATATTGTGAGTCATATAGTCCATGATGTCGATCCCGAAGACAGAGTGGGGTTTACCTTTAGCTCGGAGGGGTTCGACAAGGGGGCTGCTCACTTGCCTTTCAGAAAAGCAAAGAATGTTTTTTTCGAAGACATTTGGTTCCTACTGAGTAAGATATACCAGAGTAAAGGACCTGGTTTTCGTTCTAATAGTTTTCGAATGACGATGACTCAAGTGAAAACCGCTAAGCCTTTAATACATGTCAATTAAATATCTTAACCCATCATTACCATCATATATTCAGACACTTGTACGTAGCATGCAAGCCTTCAATATAAACACGTACCAATTCAATCTCTTAATCCATTATTAACATCATAGGTTCAGAGGGGTCCACTTGTAGATAGCTTGCTATCTCTACGCCCCTCAACGTTGGTTGGTTGGTTGGGTGGTTGGTTAGTTGGTTGGTTGCACTTTTCATAGAAATGATTGGATATCCAACAGGCTAAATTTAGAATGAAATCTTTGCAAACATATGTACCACCTATCAAGTCGTTTACAATCTGAGCTCCACCCATTTTTACCAAGTATGTTGCAGTTCTAGGTGTTACTTGAGATGTTGCTTCCGACACTTCTAGGGGGCCAGTATTCCGGCTCCCTGGAGATGAGTCTAAGTGGGCTCCTTCCGTTGAAATATTTAGGGTATCGGTATTCCGTTGGTACAGCTGTTCGGTCAGCTTGTTGTGATAGGCAATCAACTCTTTAGTTTTCTTATTTTTCATATATCACACTTTTTAATTTTATTTTACACTATCGAAAATTAAATTATATACATAAAGGTTACACCTCAAAAACAGTTGGTTGGTTGGTTGGTTGGTTGGTTGGTACATAGACTGTTATGTTCGTATACTTAAAACTTAGTAAACTCAATAAGGTTCTGAATACGTTTCTCCTCAGACACATCTGTTATGTACGTCGGTTCTATTTGTCTTACGGTGTTTCACTTCTGTTTTTCTTCTGTTAAAGAGATTTACAGAATTTGCATCATATGGTGTGTTTAGGATCACTTCGGTATCGGAATGTTTGTTCTTAATGTTCTTATCATTTTACTTCGGTTCCTTGAAGATTGGTTCTATATTTCTGATTAAATTCGCTTACGCAGAAATAAAAATTGTTGAGTTTTTCATAAAAATGAATGGTTATGTAGCAAAATCGAATTTAATATCAAACATACTAAAGTCCAACAAGTATTTAGCGGTTGTTGGTGTTAATTGAAATGTTGCTTCCGACACTTCTAGGGCATCGGTATTCCGAGCCCCTGGAGATGTCTCTAAGTGGGCTCCTTCGGTTGGAACATTTGGCATATCGGTATTCCGATAACCCAAATGTTCCTTCAGCTGACTGTTGTAATAGGCAATCAACTCTTTAGTTTTCTTATTTTCCAACCAATGACACATAAAGCCACATCTCTTGACAGTTAGTTAAGAGTGTTGTATGACTAAGATTCCTCTTGAAATATTTAGGATATCGGTATTCCGGCTACCTAAATGCTTCTTTAGCTGACAGTTGTAATAGACAATCAACTCTTTAGTTTTGTTATTTCCACCCATTAACACATAAAGCCACATCTCAAGACAGTTAGTTAGAGTGTTGTGTGATTAAAATTACTCTGAAATGCTAGTGGCACCCATTTTTACCAAGTATGTAGCAGCTGTAGGTACCAAGTCAACCCCTTCTGCTTGTTGTTTTAATAGACAATTAACTCTTTGGTTTTCTTATTTTATATCTCATAAACATAAAAGCTACACTTCAAGACATTTAGTTTAACTGGTCACATGGCTAAGATTACTCTGAAATGATAGAGATGTGTTGGTTTAGGGTAATTGAAGACTGTTCTTCAAGACATATTTACTTTGGTTTGTTAGGTACGCTTGACAGCTACCTGTGCCGTCAACTTCAATAAGTCTAAGAGGGTGTACTAAAATTTGTCTGTAGTACGAATCACTTGATGTAGTCAACATTTAAATACGCTATTGAATACTGTTCTTTATGGTATGGTGGAAATTTTCTCTGAAAGTAACTTCATTAAGTCTAAGAGAGTGTGTTGTTTTTAGGTGTTAACACAGCTTGTTCTGACTTACTTAAATATTATATTTCTTCTGTTCAACAAGACGATGATTTTGAGGTGTTACACATGTATGTAGCTCTAAGACTGGCTATACCGGAAGTGTCTACCGGAAGTAACATTTTTATTGAATATGCTATTAGAGTTTGCTTTGCTGAACACCGTGCATGTATTGGTTGTATCGTACATCTCACCGATCTTCCGCGATACGGGTTTGAAGTTTTTTATCTCAGTTTCTTGTAGACCTTGTTACGAAACATACATTTTTGAAGTCGGTTCCTTTCTATCACTTTCCGTTCAAAAGATATAAGGATTTAAAGTTTAGACCGGAAGTGGTCATTTTATTGTATATTCCAATTTGGTTTGGCCTCCTTAACACCGTGCATGTATTGGCTCTATCGTACATCTCACCGATCTTCCGCGATAAGGGTTTGAAGTTTTTTATCTCAGTTTCTTGTAGACCTTGTTACGAAACATACATTTTTGAAGTCGGTTCCTTTTTATCACTTTCCGTTCAAAAGATATAACGATTTAAAGTTTAGACCGGAAGTGGCCATTTTATTGTATATTCCAATTTGGTTTGGCCTCCTTAACACCGTGCATGTATTGGTTCCAGCGTACATCTCACCGATCTTCCGCGATAAGGGTTTGAAGTTTTTTATCTCATTTTCTTGTAGACCTTGTTACGAAACGATATATTTTTGAAGCGGTTCCTTTCTATCACTTTCCGTTCAAAAGATATAAGGATTTAAAGTTTAGACCGGAAGTGGTCATTTTATTGTATATTCCAATTTGGTTTGGCCTCCTTAACACCGTGCATGTATTGGTTCTATCGTACATCTCACGGATCTTCCGCGATAAGGGTTTAAAGTTTTTTATCTCATTTTCTTGTAGACCTTGTTATGAAACGATATATTTTTGAAGCCGGTTCCTTTCTATCACTTTCCGTTCAAAAGATATAAGGATTTAAAGTTTAGACCGGAAGTGGCCATTTTATTGTATATTCCACTTTGATTTGACCTCCTTAACACCGTGCATGTATTGGTTCTATCGTACATCTCACGGATCTTCCGCGATAAGGGTTTTAAGTTTTTTATCTTATTTTAGTCGCCATTTTTTAATTCTGCTTACTTAGACGAGTAACATGACACTAAACACGTGGGGTTAGCTTAAAACTAAGAAAGGAATTGAACCTGTAACCAACCATTGTTTCTAAGCTTACTGTTTAGTTATTCAGTACCTCTTTGTATTTGTTTGACGCTACCATATCACGGAGCATATATCAGGAATCGAACCTGTATCTCTTTCAAAATAAAATCAACTACTTGCCGCGCCCACACATAAGGCTAAAAAAGTTCCTATTTTTAAGAGTTGAACCTGTTGTCCATTTTGTTTCTGAGCTTCCTTCTTTGTTTTGCCAGCGACCTCTATTGTCTCTACGATATTTAAGTTTGGTTTCCTATTTGAACCTGTTGTCTATTTTGTTTCTGAACTTCCTTCTTTTGTTTGCCAACGACCTCTGTGTGTTATTTTTAGAACCTACCCATATAACAATTGTGGCGTTCGGCTAATTTCTATGCGAAATCTAATAGTCTGTCTAATATTAAACATATTAATTATTATGTCTTATGTCTAATAACAAAAGCTTTATGTATGGTTTGTTTTAATTAAAAGTCGTATATATACAAATCTGAAACAATAAATTAACAAGTGCTTGATTAGCCGCGACGGTTAAGGTAGTCGTTCCTCATCTGAATGTCCCGGGTTCGAAACTCACCTGCTCCAAATGGTTTTTTTAAAAATATCCTTAGAATAATTTGAAGTAATAGGTTAGACACTTTGGAATGTTTGCATGTGACTGTCTGGCCCAAGTCATGTGACGTCACTGTCTGGCCAAAGTTTCCTAGACATAACAGGTCATTGACCTTGGAATGTTTACAGGTTACATAACAAGGCGAGATGTGAAATGTGACGTCATGTCTAGCCAGAGTGCCCCATTACCTACTCATCGGACAAAGGGGAAAACAATAAACACGGAAAGCCAAAAAACATGTCCTTGTCTTTGCAGACACATAGAAAATCACACAAAGCATACATCGTTTTTTGAAATACCTTATTACACTTTTATTTTTGTCCTAAGTCACTTGCTTTAACGTAAGCTCGGGTAAGGGCCGACCAAGCTGTTTAGATTCTAGGCGTTTTTCGAATGATAAACTATTGCTTTATTTCAAGAACACAATGTTACAAGCAACACAATGATCCGACATTTTAAGAATTTAATGTTTAATAACTGGTTTCATATAGTAATTGTAATTAGTAACTATTAGTTTATGAAATCTACGCTCGACACCTTGGATGACGATTACACCGATAACAATAAGTTAAACGGGAAGACTGCAAAAGTAGACAAACATATATCTAAATTGCCGAGGGAGGTGGCACACTGGGTGATCTCGGTTCTCGATCATTGCCTGAGCTCCGACGTTTTCGCTCGTTTTAACACGTTGATTTTATGATTATTCTTTCTCGCTCTCCGGTAGTTTTTAGCCGCAGTGGAGAAATATACACACATCTAAACGGACAGGCATATTTGGCAAATCTCATTTTTGACCGGGACATAACGTGTGCGACTTTTAAGCTGTGTAAGTAATGTAATTGAAGATTCCAGACACTTTTTTAGATATTTTTAGATGGTTTGTTGTTAAAGTACTCTCACTTTTATAGTTGTATTTTTTTTTATTTTGAAATAAGTTTTATGATTAATTTGATTATTTGATTGGGAGGTCAATGACCATTTGACCCCATTGTCGAGCCGCCACTGGAGTGTACCTAAAAATCCAAATATGTCAATTTCACGCCGTTCGCAGCAATTGGGCATAACCCAATCCACACATGACATGGCAATTTTTGGGCAAGAATTTGCCTGGACATGACTATAACACTCAGTTGACACAAGAGTTAAACCTACTGGACCGCAGGAAACGCCGCACACTTATTAATTGGTTGCTTCAAAATAAATCAGCTAATGATGATTGTTGTAATAACATAATTTTCAGCGATAAATCCTAATTTCATCTTAATGTTAACAAGCAAAATTTTTTGATATGGGGCAGTGTAAATCCAAAGATAATCCTTTAAAAGCCCATGCATTTTCAACGTGTGGTGCTGTTTGTTGTGGTTTATGGATTGGTGGCGTAATTGGGCCTTTTTCTTTTGAAAATGAAGACACCAGGCGCTTACGACGACAGCAACCATAGACATAGGATATTGGCCTAAGGCATTCAAGGTGTCGATAATTGTACGAGTGTATAAGTCAGAAGATCATTTGGAGGTGAGCAATTATAGACCCATATCATTGATCAATTGTTTCACTAAAGTCTTTGAGACCATAATTAAATTAAGACTACTGAATTACTTGAAAAAATATAACTTGATCTCAGAAAAGCAGTTTGGCTTTAAAGAGAGAGTGTCGACTCAGGATGCTATACTTAGTCTTACAGTTGATGCTTATGCTTCCTTGGCTGACGGTGCGTCGTCTTTTTGTATCTGCATAGATCTGGCGAAAGCTTTTGACTCTGTAAGTCACATGTTGTTGTTACAAGCGCTGGAGGACATTGAAATGAGGGATAATGTGATAAAATTGTTTGGGAGTTATTTAAATGATAGAAATCAGAGCGTCAGGCTTTGGTAGGTCTATGTATATAACAGCTACCTGCGAAGAGCTCTCAAGTCGATCAGCAACAAACAGTTTCTCAATTAGAGCTGAAGTAAAACTCCCTAAATTATGATCTACCTAAGATTTTCAGCTAGAGCTTAATGCCTTAAAAACACAGAATTGCCTCTTCTCTAGGAAAATTAACATGCAGATGACTGGCAAAATACTGCAAAAAAGTACACAATCTACATTGGTTATAATTTTTGCAGAGGATCTTTGCTGCAACATCTCAGGATATTTAATCTTTTTTAATCGCCAGAATTTTATAATAAGGTGGTGCGATATGCCTTTCAGCCAGAGAAGTGATAACAGGATAACTCGAGGAATGGTAATGTTAATTGGCGACGAATATTATGTGCTTTAACGCCACTGGATCTTTTGAACCTATGTAAAAAGAAAAGTATACACCAACAGTCAAACGATTGACAAGCTCAAAGATGAGATGTGACCCGTGTTCGTCAAATTGGCCATATATTATGTTCAGATTTTATTGGAAGAATCCGCGGTGGTCAGTTCGCAGATACTATTTTCCATGAACAAAACTGTATGAAATCCGGTAACACTTATTGGAAAACTCTCTCTCTCTCTCTCTCTGTGTGTGTGTGTCTGTATATATATATATATATATATATATATATATATATATATATATATATATATATATATATATATATATATATATATATATATATATATATTGCACTACACTGTAATCGCTTTTAAATATACACTTCATTTGTTGGCTGTCCTTTTTGTGATTTTGTATTGGTTTACGTGGACTGCAGTTTAGAACCATCCTAGTTAATCATCAGCACGCTACTGACTATGACCGTTCCTGTATAGTCTATGTCTGAGATTACACCTGACGCCTGCGGGTTGAGCTTCTATTAGTCGGTTTACTGTTCTCTGTTTGGTTGTGTTTTCGGACTGTGTCGTGTGTATCGGTCTCCTGTCTTGATCACCGTGGTTTGATAATGTGTCTATTTGTATGTGTTTTATTAAGTTTTGTTTAAATGTTTATACTTGGGTTTGTTCTGGCATTAATAGTTTTTTATTATTTGTTTGTTGAATGTAGTATTGTTCACAGATTTCCATTTTTTTTGTGGTGTTTAACATGTTTCATTATTTGTAATTGGGTCATTAATATGTTTCATTAGTTGCAGTTGGTTGAAATCTGGTTTTGGTTGTTTTTGTTGTAAATGTGTGTAGCTACGTTTGATTTGTAGCTAGGTATGTGAATTTTATCTAATGCTGCTATATGTTCCTTGAATCTTGTTTCTATTGATTTTTTTGTCATTCCTATATATTTTATATTGCATGTGTTACATTCTATTTGATATATTCCGTTTAATTCATGTGGGTTGTCTGCTTGTTTTTTTATTTATTTTGTTAATTATTTTGTTGTCGGTTTTGTACCTAATTTTTAAGTGATAATGTTTGAGTGTGTGTGTTATTTTTTTGATGTGGTGATTATAAGTGAATGTTGTGTATTTTGTGTTTGTTTCTGGTGTTTTGTTTTCGATTTTGTTGATTTGTTTGTTTTTTATTTCTTTTACTGGTTTTTATATTGTGTTATTGTTGTATCCATTGATTTGTGCTATTTGTATTATGATGCTGTATTCCCCTTTCTCGTTCGTCATTATGGAGCGGCACATTTAGCATTCTGTTTATTCAGTATCTGTATGCGGTATTTTTTTATGTGCGTGGGTGTATTGACTGTTGAAGTAAATGGTGTTTTTTGATTATTTTTCTATTGTAAGTTTTATGTTGTTGTTGATTTGGTTTATTTTTTCGAGGATATTGTCTATGTTGGTTTTTTGGTTGTAATATATTATTAATATATCATCGACGTATCTTATCCATTTGATGTTTGGGTCTGTTTCTTTTATGATGGTGTTGATTTTATCTTCTAACTGGCATATGTATACTTCTGCCATGATGCTTGATAGTGCAGATCCCATTTGTAGTCCGTCTTCTTGGATGTAGTATTCTTCGTTGAATTCAAAGTAATTTTGTTTCAATATGATGATTAGTATTTCGTTGATTTGTCGTTTTTTATTGTTCTTTTGCATTTAATTTTCGATTATAATTGTAGTTATGTTATTGGTGTACATATATGTTATGTCGAATGAGGCGAGTCTTGTGTTTTTTTTATGTTTCTGTTTTCTAATGTACTCACTAGTTCCATTGAGTTTGTCATGTTAAATTTGTGTTCTATTTTTATTTCTTGTTTTAGTACTTGGTCGATTTTTTTTGCTATTTTGTATGAGGGTGCATCATCGAAGTTGATGTGTGGTCTTATGGGGTATCCCGTTTTGTGTATTTTTATTATTCCTGTCATTGGTGGTGCTTTAGGGTTGTTATAATAATGTGTTGTTTTTTGGTTGAATATTGTCTTGTGTTTTTTATAATGTTTAATATTTGATTTTTGAATCTTTCGTCGGGTTTTCATTCAGTTTCTTGCATTTGCTTATTGAGAATAATGTGATATAATTTATAACCAGCACACCAAAAAAATATATATAACACAAACACTCCAACAATATGACTTAAAAATGAGATACAAAACGAATACCAAAATAATTAACAAAATAAATAAAAAACAAGAACACAACCCACATGAATTAAACGAAATATATTAAATAAAATCTAACACATGTAATAGAAAATATATAGGAATTACAAAAAAAATCAATAGAAACAAGATTCAAGGAACATACAACCGCATTAGATAAAATCCACATACCTAGCTACAAATCAAACGTAGCTACACACGTTCACAACAAAAATACCAAAAACCAGATATCAACCAATTACAACTAATGAAACATATTAAAGACCACAAAAAAATGGAAATCTGGGAACAATACTACATTCAACAAACGAACAATAAGAAGCAGTTAATGCCAGAACAAATCCAAGTACAAAGATTTAAACAAACCCTAATAAAAGACATACAAATCGACAAATTATCAAACCACAGTTATCAAGACAAGAGACCGATACACACCACACAGTCCGAAAACACAACCAATCAGAGAACACTAAACCGAGCAATATAAGCTTAACACGCAGGCGTCACGTACAATCTTAGACAGACCACATAGGAACGACCATAGTCAGTAGCGTGCTGATGATAAACCAGGACGGTTCGAAACTGGAGTCTACGTAAAGCAATAAAAAATCACAAAAAGTAGAGCAAACAAATAAATTATATATATATATATATATATATATATATATATATATATATATATATATATATATATATATATATATATATATATATATATAGTGTAAATGGTATGTCACGGCAAAAATGATCAATTTAATAGTTATTACTTGTTGGAACAGGGCAATTTTTTGCTAAAACACATTTTCCAGATATCTCATCCATTAGATAATCTTCTTTACATATACATTTCTTAAAACACTTGTCGGTGCAAACTTTAACAGGTCCGTATTGGTTTTGGCAGGTTCTTTGACATTTTAATGCACACTCGGAGTAAACTGCATTGGGATCCGTACACGAACAATTTTCTACGAGAAAGTAAACGTTGTAAAAACAATAATTAAATACACTATGAATAGGCGTAAATAATAACGTACCTTATAGAGTAATAATAACAGCTACCCTCGCATCATAAAAGCAAAATAAACAAGTGACTAATAGTAATACTTAATATAAATATTATAATTTTTTTAGTATTATACAAAATATAAAATTTCCGCATAGATATGGGCAGTTGGAAAATAATTCTAATTGAAAAAGTATTATAAAGAGATTAGAATATATTGTAAAAGGAGGTATCGGGTCAAATGTTAAAAAGTCTGGACGCAGCAAGTGCGTTATGGTAGTGAATTCTCATTTAAAAAAATTAATAGCAAATATGTGTGTTTTAAAAGAAAGCAGGCATGTTGGTTACCAGTATAACCTATATAGTAAAAACAATGTGCCATGTTTCATAAAAATAACATTATTGTTTGAAAATGTACAAAAATTTCCAAAAGTAACCTTAAAGTGTTCCCGGAAAAACTCGTTTCTTGGTCAACCTTATAGGTTAATAGCAAATTGGGCTATTCAAATATGCAGCATTTGATGAAAATTCGCTACCATAACGCACTTGCTGCGTTCAGAATTTCTTTTCTTACAAACATGCATTATATGTAAATGGAAAATACAAAAATGCAATAAAATAAGGCACGTTCAAATAAAAAAAGTGATTGTAAAATTTTTTTTAAGATGTAGCTCAAGATACCCTATAATTAATGTATACAATTTTTTCATATCTTGTATAATAACGGATATGTTGAGCATTATTGATTTTTCACGAAAATTCGACTAAAATTATATACCATTAAACGATAAACTCTATAGCTAAGACTACTGCCAAGCATCAGAGAAAGCGTCTATTTGAAATGAATTTTATGGAAAGATTTTAGGAAACTGAAGCACAATGACGGTTAAAACTAAGATTTCAGGGTTTGTAAAACATTCTTCTTGAGACATTGTCTTTCCATAGCCCGTATTAGATTCAATTTCTTTGCCTAATGTTGCCAATTTTGACGTTTCAAATCGCGACTTTGGCGTTTTGAGGAAACCCCCCTTTTTTTTTAAATGCCTATAACTTTTTTACCTTTCGACATACAGAGATAAGTCTTGGTAAGTACAATATAAACCTGTGTAATAAATCTGGTTGTCCTTGCTTTGTTACTTCCGGATATATAAATTTTTTTCTAAAGGAAACACAACATTTTCTGGGAAAACCTTGGCCGATTTTCCTGTCTAACGAACATATCCAAGCCACTTGCAGAAGGAAAGTATTTACCAAATTTAATCAAAATCGACCCATTATTTTTTGTTATCGGTGTGATACATACATATTTATATATATATATATATATATATATATATATATATATATATATATATATATATATATATATATATATATATATATATATATATATATATATATATATATATATATATATATATATATATATATATATATATAAACATATAAAAATCGAAACTGACCCCGGATATGTGTTCTAGGGGGCTAAATTAGCGTTCATTTAAAATTCAAAAGTCAGGATCTCCTCATTACTGAAGTTTTTTAAAGAAAATTCACTAAAAGGAAGGAATAAAAGAGAAAAGAGCGATATAAACCCGTGTACTAAATTTGGTTGTCCTTACTTTGTTACTTCCTGAGATATAATTTTTTTTCTAAAGAAAACACAAAATTTTCCGGGAAAACCTTGGCCGTTTTTCCTGGCTAACGAACTTATCCAAGCCACTTGCAAAAGGAAAGCATTTACCAAGTTTAATCAAAATCAACCCATTATTTTTTGTTATCGGTGTGGTACATATATATATATATATATATATATATATATATATATATATATATATATATATATATATATATATATATATATATATATAAATCGAAACTGACCCCAGATATGTGTTCTAAGCGGCCAAATTAGCATTCGTTTGAAGAATTTTTTTTTAAATCGGGATCCCCTCATTAGTGAATTTTTTTAAAGAAAATTCACTAAAAGGAAGGAATCAAAGAGTTTTTGTGGCCCCTCAAATTTTCAAATATGTTAAATTTGGAGTGCTATATATATATATATATATATATATATATATATATATATATATATATATATATATATATATATATATATATATATATATATATATATATATATATATATATATATATATATATATATATATATATATATATATATATATATATCACACCGATAGCTCAAAAAATAATAAGCCGATGATGATAAAACTTGGCATGTACTTTGATTTTATAAGTGGCTTGGATGAGTTTCTTAGTCAAGAAAATCTGACGAGGTTTTCCGAGAAAATTTTGAGTTTTCATTCGAAAATAGATTATCTGAAAAAATAGAAAGGCTATGACATCAAATTTGCTAGGTAGGTTTACGATATAAAAGATAAACTATACACCAAAATTTAGATTTCTATGTTACAAGAAAAGAAAGTTATAATAGAATATTTGGTGCCAGAGCATTTCTATCATTACGCACTTGCTGCGTCCAGGCTTTTTTATTATTCAGCACGAGTCCTTTTAGACTTATTAAAAAACATTTTGTATGATTAAAGGCAATAAAAGTACCTAGTTAAATTGATTGTAATAGCAACTATGCTTTAAGAAATATATCTAATCATTCGCATGTGGTGATTCAGAATTGTTTTTTTTTTGTTTGGAGGAAAATTGCAATAAAAAATTTTGTAGGTAATTTTAGTTTAGTGCACATTTAAAAAAAAAACAATTCAGCATCTCGTTTCTAAGATATAAACAAAGTATCCGTTTTTCAAATAGAACATCTTGCATATACATAGCTAATGTTGGCTTCAGTCGATCGCCTGTAACAGAACGTGGAATTTAGCAATTTGTTCTACCACTGATCGTTTATCAGTACGTTGAGGACAACATAAGATTGTTAACGTAACACAGTAATTACGAAAGTGTGCGCCTCTGAGAAGAGAAGGCAAGATGTTCAGTTTAAATCTTAAAAACTTAAGTGGGTAAAACCTTAAGTAAATCACCGTGGACAAAAAATTAAACATTTTCTGGCAAGTAAGATTTTTTAGTGGTTAGCGACTGGTATAATGGCATTTGAGAGATAAATGTACAGGGAGCAGCTGGGTATAAAAATATTTCCATATGTTTACATGAAATATATTTTTTTCAACTTAGCGTTGGCCTTTTTCCGCGACTATGGCTAATCACCGACATCAGGGAGCAGTTTCCCCTCACTATCCTGGAAATTTTGCCGAACCCCTGCCTTTCTGTAAGGAGGGTAGGGATCTTTTACGTGCCCAATATCGTATGAACACGGAACCGACGGCTTTACGCCCCCTGGAAAGAAAGGAACGTGCAGACATTCCACTTGCTTAAAAACACTGGCGGAACCTATGTACAAACAATTTTATATTAGTGAATTTTTATTTAAAAAAAATTTACTAATAGAGGTATCGATGGTGAGACTTTGCCAAAAAATTTTCAAATGAGCGCGAACTAGGACCTCTAGAACCCATATCCGAGGTCAGTTTCAATTTTTATATGTTTATATATATATATATATATATATATATATATATATATATATATATATATATATATATATATATATATATATATATATATATATAATATATATATATATATAACAAATGCCCTTATTTTATTAATGGCTTGGATGAGTTTGTTAGTCAGGAAAATCGGACAAGGTTTTCCGGAAAAATTTTAAATTTTCTAAAGAAAAAAATTTTTTTCTTCGAAAATTACAAAGCTATTTTAATGAAATTTGGTGTATATCTTTTTTTGGGAAAGACCTTACTACGCACCAAAATTCAACTTTCTAAGTTTATAGAAAATTGAGTTTTTCAAATTTTAAATTTTCTTTCGAAGAAAATTTTTTCTCCGAAAATTACAAAGTTATTTTAATGACATTTGGCGAATATGATGCGTTGGAAAGGGTTTTACCATATACCAAAATTAAACTTTCTAAGTTTATCGAAAATTGAGTTATCCAAGTTTGAAACATTTAATAAAAATTCAGCGTCCCGAACTTTTTTTAATTATAATTTCTTTCGTCAGGTCTATTAACAATTTGTATATGTTTAAGTTTCTTCCCTTTAGTAAATGCATTAAATTGAATGGTAGTTGTAGTATATTCATTTTATAAATTTGGCTTTTATCTTGGCAAGATTCAAGGGGCATTGCAGCAGCATATGTTATGAATCGCCCAGTTCACCACACTCACACAATGGACTCGATCGTAGATTTCTTTTGATTAGATAGGCTGCTGGCAAGTGGTTAAATCTGTGTCTACAAATAATGTGGATCCATTCTTTTTTTAAATGTTGCAGAACCATGGCGTTCTCTGTAAGTCTGGCTGAAGCTATTTGTAGGATTTATCAAATTGGTCTGCTTTATAGCGTTTCTGTCATTTTTCAAAGTATATTTTCTTCGCCTAGATGTCAATATTATTTGTCGGACATAAATAAAGTCCTTCTTCCCCGTATTCGATAGCAAATTTTGTCAAGCTGTCCATACATGCATTACCTTTAATTTCGCAATGACCCTTGATTCAGCAGAAAGTTATGTGTTTTGAAAAAACAACAAATAATAAATTGTGATGGAAGTTCTGAAACGGTAATGGAATCACGAGAAACATTACCCATTTAACCGAATTTGTAGCTCTTATAATAACCGAGATAGTAATACATGCAGCACCAATCTGGGACACAGTGTATATCTCGTTTACGTTATTTCACATAGCTCACAAATAACAAATCAGAATACATAGAGTTTGTAAGTACAGTTGGAGAACCTAAATCACCACAACACATATTTCAGAGACCTTACGATGGTTTCGTTGACCATGTCAACATCTTCAGAGGAAGAAAAATTCTAAAATTAAACTACTAGCTACCGTGTATTTATATCGCGTCTAGGTAAACGAACTAGTCCGAAGTAAAATTGTCGTCGCAGACCCATCGTTCGGTTATTGTGTAGTGAAACTACGAGGTCGAAGACCTGCTTTCATCTTCTGGTCGACAAATTTATGAGCCCTTATCTAATATATGGATGAGTTATTTAAAGAATCTGCACGTTCCCTTTCGATCTAGAAATTTACTATGTGGATATTGGAGCAAGGCGACAACCACATCTGGCGAGAACAAACACAATAAACTCCCCTCATCTTTTTTATAAATTTCTAGCTCGAATGATCGAAATTTCTAGATAGAAAGGGAACGTGCAGATTCCCTCAATAACTCGGTACCATTCCTTTTAATCCTATTATCCTTAGATTAGATAAGGGCTCATAAATTTATCAACCAGAAGATTAAAGCAGGTCTTCGATCTCGTAGTTTTACTACACAATAAACAAACGATGGGTCTTTGACGACAATTTTACGTCGGACTAGTTCGTTTACCTAGACGCGATATAAATACACGGTAGCTAGTAGTTTAATGTTAGAATTTTTCTTCCTCTGAAGATGTTGACATGGTCAACGAAACGATCGTAAGGTCTTTAAAATATGTGTTGTGGTGATTTGGGTTCTCCAAGTGTACTTATTAGTGCTCATCACAGGTTCCAGTTTTCACATAGCGACATAGAGTTTATATTGATTTATCCGATGGCTCTATAATGCAATCCACAAGTTAAATGTGTTTATATTTTAGCAGCTTTCAAAAGAGAATGCAATGAATTTGCTGCAATGGACACATTGTATTAATATTGATGCACAAACTGTTTTGCATTTTATATAAGCAACACAATTCCGTCAAATGCATATTTAATTTGTCAGTTGGTAATTTGGTAGGTTTACTTTTGTTTTAATGGCTTTAGCAAATTGTAACGGACGAGTATAATAAAATCATTTATCATTACAAAAGCGTTTATCAGGATTGTAATAAATTTCTTTTATATACACACGAATGGATCCATACCAAAGCATACGACAAAAGAAAAAACAAATAGGTTTGATTAGATAAAAATCTATATATCCCGTATTTTCACAGATTACATAATAACGTAAGCACTTCGAAATTTGCTTCATTTCCAGCTACATAAAGCAAGCTTCCTGTTTTCACAGATTTTTTGTAAATAACTAATATACCGGTTTCCAGTATGTATACAGGGTGTTTCTAAATGTCTGCTAAAATTTCTAGGACGTATAGTACACCAAAAAATAAGTGTTGTTTATTCTATAAAACTATTACCTAAAATGCACCCCTAAGGAGCTACAGTCCATAGAAGAAAACTCTAAAAATCGTTTTTTGGCATTTTCTTCAAAGCTGCTATAGGTAACTTAATGAAATTTGACACATGGGCGTAGGTTTTTATAACAAATACTACTAATTTGTTACAATCTTCATATTTTATTCAGAGGTGTAACCTACAACGAGGCTGGAATGGTTAAATTTTCATATCTTTTTGTGCGTGGTTTTATCTAATACACTTATAGTAAACCCCAAAGCTTCATTTATTCTACATAAGAAAGGTATTTTTGTTAAAGTGTTTTAAAGTTGACCATTTTTGAGTGATTTGCAGTTAAATGTTGACGTATTTTTCAAGCTTTTGAAATCATTTGTCCAAAATGCCTTCCAAAATCTTTTAAATATGAATTAAGCAAATAAGCGGGATGTCATCTTGACATTGTTTGACGTATTGTAAATGTCACGTTATTGTTTCCGTTATTTATTTATTTTAAAAAATGGCAAATTATACGTATGCTGAACAAGTTGATATGATTTTAACATTGGGTGAGTGCTGGGCAAGTTCGAGTGCAGCTGTGAGAAGAGATACAGAAAAAAATTATACTAGAAATGTACCAAATCGAAGAAACTTTTTGGCAGTAGAGCAGAGATTACGAGAAAATGGGTCTCCTAAAATAACAAACGCAAATGGACGACGTCCTAGAAGTGGACGAGCGGTATAAGTTGAGGAACAAGTTTTGGAAACCGTTTTTCATGAGCCTACTTACTACCTAACTAGTTCACGCAGATTATCATCAAGAACTAATATTTCCCATGGAAATGCGTTTAGAATTGTGAAAGAACAGCAACTACATCCTTACCATTTTAGGCAAGTGCAACATTTTGTACCAGAGGATAGGTCATCAAGAGTCGATTTTTGTGAATTACTGCTTCAACAGAAAGCTATTGATCCAATTTTTTTTAAATAAAATCTTATTTACGGACGAAGCAACGTTCAAGGGCGGACGTTTTTAATTATCATAACTCGCATTTCTGCGCCAAAGAAAATCCTAGAGTTACTATCAACATGTTTTTAAAATAAATGTTTGGGCAGCTTTTTTAGGAAATGAATTCATAGAGTTTTACATGATTCTTGGTACCTTAAACGGATATATGTATTCCGTTTTTTTTTTAGGAAATGATCTACTTTAAATATTGGAAAATGTACCCTTACATCTCAGAAGGGTCATATTCTTTATGCATGATGGCGCACCCCACATTTTAATAGAACAGTGAGTGCGACGGTGGTTAAATATTAATTTTCCAAACAAATAACTCGGGCGTGGTGCTGATGCACCAATACACTGACCAGGCAGGTCTCCCGACATGAATCCACTCGACTTCAATATTTGCGGATATCTGAAAGCAAATGTGTATAAAAATGAAATTAACACGATCGAGGAATTAAGAGACAAAATAATTAATAAATGTATATATCTTAAAAATACTCGTGAAGTGTTAAATAATTTAATGTGCAATTTAAAGGAAAGATTTAATTTATGTAATCTAGAGAACGGGCGACATTTTGAGCACCTGTTGTGATTTATTAATTTTGTTGTGGTTTACTAGTGTTATTAAGTTTTTTTTTAGCTTATAAATAATCCTAAAATTGTTTCATTTCATGTTGTTTGAATATTACATTTGGTTTTCAAACCTCATTTTATGTTTTCTTCTTAGGCAGTTTTACTTTTAAGAATTAGCTCTAAAAATACGTCAAATAATGTCAATCCTGTTCATTTGCTTAATTCATATCATGACCTATTTAAAAGATTTTCGAAGGGATTTTGGACAAACGATTTTAAAAGCTTGAAAACACGTCAACATTCAACTCGAACACGGTCAACTTTAGAACATTTTAACAAGTTTACCTTTTTTATGTAAAATAGATGAAGCTTGGCGATTTTTGATCAATGTATTAGATAAAACCACGCACAAAATTACATGGAAATTGAACCATTCCAGCCTCCTTGTAAGTTACATTTCTGAACATAATATGAAGATTCTAATAAATAAGTAATATTTCTCATTACAAACTACGGCCCTGTGTCAAATTTCATTAAGTTGACTGAAGTAGTTTTGAAGAAAATGCTAAAAAAAATATTTTTAGAGTCTTTTACTAAGGGCTGTAGCTCCTTAGAGGTGCATTATAGGAAATAGTTTTATAGAATAAACTACTTTTTTTGTGTACTATACGTTCTCTAAATTTTAGCAGACATTTTTGAAACACCTTGTATAACTTTGCGTCATTTATCCTTTAATTATTCAAAAACCATTGTTTTAGATTTTTTACATAAGAAGTCTTGGAAATATTGTTTGATAGTGGCTTTGCAAAGTTGTATGCATTTGTATTCGTAATTCATAAAAACGAAAAATCTGGTACAAAAAGCAGAAATATGACCATTTAGCCCAGTATTCCCTATATGAATGTTAACGAACCGCAAATATGGGAACTATCAACCACACTATACCTTTTCAAGTTTAAATTAACGATAATCAGAATCAAAATGACATTAGTCATAATCAAATTAACAACTTCAATTTCAAAGTGACATTAATCAAAATCATATTGGCATTAGCTAGTGAAACTAAAGTTGACATTATACAAAACCAAATTGGCACTAGTGAATTACAAGTTGGCAATAATTTAAATATAATTAGTGAAAACATTTTATTAAATTAATTAGACACAATAACATTAAAATAATTAATTGAAACCACTAACGATCTTTTAGATAACAAATTTTGCATACCTAATGCAGAAGGAATAAATCTTTGAGTATCCGCAATGAAAAATGCACAATAAACAATAATTTTGACAATATTGACAAGAACAATGTTCTATAATTTTTGCATACGATATTCAGACGATCTCTGTCAGCATAAGGCTATTTAGCTTCTTGGCCAAATATTCTTTTACTCCTGCTTTTAATATAGACCATGCTTGCTCAATGGGATTGAACATAGAGCTATACGGAATTGGTTGTAAAAGTGTGTGATGGTCAAATTCGTCCTCTGCAAAAACTTATTCAATACTGGAGTGGCATGGAGCATTACTAACGACTAACGCAACTCCAGTGTGGTACATGTTTTGCGCTCGTCTTAAACACTGCCTCACAAATTCGTTTGCTTCCGGGTTCTTGAAAGAGCACCTTATAAGTTCTAAATAAATTAGTCCCATGGTGCTAATACATTCTATTAAGTGAATATTCGCACCTACATAGCCTGCAGATGTACATGTGCATCGGATTCCATTTTTTCTCGATATGAACAAAATTAAAGTTCCTTTCATGCCTGAACTTCTAGCAATTTTCCAGCGTAATTTCGCCTGCTTGTTTATATTTCAAAATTATTTGCATTTTCAGGTTCTCAACGAACAGCCTCCAAATACTGCCAAACGCATTCTTTAGAAACAAAAATTTCTAGTATTTTCTGACTCAGTTCTTTAAGTCATTCTGTAATTTTTTTCGACTGAACGTTCCATGAATTAGCGGTGTTAGGAGGTTATTTTAACTCCACGTTTACCACTTCGCTGCTTCTCTGATAGTTTTTGAGAGTTAACCCATCGATAGGCAGTTCATTTTGGCATCCTCAGTCCATTCCCTAGATTACGCCAGTCACCCTTGACATTATAGAAAGCGCAAATCGGCCCCTTCAAATTTTCAGCCGCAACTTTTGTTATATAGGGCATTTTGGATGAATATACTAAAATATTATAACATTTTTTTTCAGAATCACTCAATGGAAATAACACACCGACTGAATTATAAACAAATCAATTGTTTCATAGCAACAGGGGTGTTTAATGTCAATATGATTTTGTTTA
This sequence comes from Tillus elongatus, assembly GCA_964006375.1. Taxonomy (NCBI): domain Eukaryota; kingdom Metazoa; phylum Arthropoda; class Insecta; order Coleoptera; family Cleridae; genus Tillus; species Tillus elongatus. The sequence continues at coordinate 47,984,277 of OZ023267.1, read as the reverse complement.
ATGTCAACTTGACTTTGACTAATCAAGTTGTAAATTTGATTTTGCTAATGCCATTTTGATTCTGATTAGCGTAAATTTGAAGTTAACCAGGTATAGATCTAGTATTGTAGTACGGTAAAGGTGCATATAATTGTAGGATCAGTCTTTCAAAGCTTGAGAAGTGCGAAGACCTTAAGTTTACCTGCCCCAAAAATTATTTTTGTCTCGACATTTCTGCCGTGGTTTTAGAAACATTTTCAGAAGTTCAAAATGAAGCATATATCAGGCGTACTTTTTAGGGTGATGGATAAGAAGTCAGTGACATGATACATCTCACAATATTTTGAAAGGCAGGCTGCCTCTACCAAGTTTCTTTAGATCCGTCTTAATGATTTTTATTATTACTATTATAATTTGTACACTTCGCTGAGAAACAGTTATTCGGAAACTTTTGTAATAATGGCCAGAAGACTAATTGGTCTCTAGTTCATTAGGTCCAATTTGTCGGCAGATTTGAAAGTGCCTGTGAGCCAGGCGGTAGGATGAACGCCTATATTGAAATATGTCTGAAACATTTGGGCCGATGAGACTGATAGAGAAGTAGTGCAACATTTCAAAACTCTGGCTGGAACTCCATCGGAACCAGAAGATACGGAAAGCGAGCGGGAGGCCAAAATAGCCTCTACATCATTTGCACTGACGCTCGGGCATGAAACACTGTCGTTGATACCACTAATTGGAAGAGGCGCCTAATTGTGGGCTCGTAAAGTAAATATCTAGCTAAAAGCTTGTGCCAGTACCCTAGCGGCCTCACCGTCGGTTCTGCATATGTTGCCAGTACTGTCTCTTATAAGAGGGGTCGAAACTTTGTTACCGAGTTTATTACAAATGCACTTGAAGAATGCTATCGTATTATGACTGGTTGCTATGGCATTGTGATATAAAACCCATGACCCTGGATATTTCTTGTAAATACTCTCGAGAAGGTCCTAATTTAAGGACGATATACAGAGTTCCTAAACATATTAATTTGTTTTAATAAGCAACCTTATATTTTGTCGAAAGATCCCTTTGATGTAAAACCAAAAGCACAAGCAAGAGAATTAGTAATCTAAAATCCAGCCACTTGCCCACAGAGAATGATTTTTTTCCAAGTTGTCTCAAAATCTACAAAAACTTCATTTGTTAATTGATTGTGGACGATTAAGGAAACCACTGAACATCTGGGATACAATTAATATAGGTGGCTGTGTATCAAAGGCAAACTGCGTGCGTGTTTCATTTGAAGTTGCAAATACTTAAAAGTAATGTCTGTAGATAATATTTTAAATAGTAATAGTTTATTCATAAAAGTTCTTAGCAACTTGAATTTGGAATGACGTCTTATTTTGGTGTAAGCAACCCGTTTTTAAGAAAGTCTTTTAAGAGAAAATAAAGATTCAAAATTTAAAAAATTTAAAAAAAAGAGATATCTATATAATAAATGATGAGTAATTGTATATAATAGCACATTTTAGAGGTAGGATAAATTTAAGTATATTAATATACAAAAAGAAAAGTGTAACGTTGATCTTACAACTTTAGGAAAGGGTAGCAAAGAAGGGCCATAATGTGCTAATGGCTGATCAAAACCACAGCCAGTAAATCGAAACACACACACAAATCTTTTTTAATCATTTTTGCAGAGTCTGTGTTCAAAAACAATAGCTTGCCTAAAATATGATTCCAACAGCAATTCAAACAACATAAGGTTACCGATCGTCAGTGCCCGGGAATGCAATCTTTTGACTCTGCGGTATGTTGAGGAACAATAGCTTGCTAAAAAGGCCAATCCGATAATAATTGAAACATCATTGAATTATGTATACTAACGATCTAGAAATAAATAATAATTTTCGTAAGGTCAATGATAATGCAGCTTAGAGGTTGTGTTGAATGAACTGAATATGCGAGTTTCATGAACACTGGATGGTTAATATTCCTATTATTTGATAGATTTTCAAGCATCGAAATCAGAATTATTGTTATAACATTGTTGTTTAGCAACTAAGCGCAATAGCCAAGAGCAACTGTATTTATTTATATGTATAATTATATCTAAACTAAGAGAGCGAGAGAGGATATAGACTGTTGTTATTAAGATGGTTTAAGCATTCATTAAAGTTATATTTATATTGTAATCAAAAGCATGTCGTTGAGTTCGTAAATAGTCTTCCCAGCCTTACGCACATATCTCCTAGTTCATTAAATACTCTGCATACATTTACATATAAGCAGTAACATAGAACAAAACAACGGTAGCAAGACAGATAGGTTGAAAACATAAATATTAATATAGATTTCATTTTAACCACCCAATAGCTACCTGCTGGAACTGGACAGTCGTTTTCCAAAACACATTTTCCAGTTGCCTCATTAAGAAGAAGGCCCTGTTTGCATTTGCATTTTGCAACGCAAACAGCAGGGCAAAATACGGGATCTCTGTACTGACTTTGACAAGTTTTTTCACAGTAGCTCCCACAGTCTGTGTAATATGCATTTGGATCCTTACAGGTCTCTAAAAATATTAAGGTTAAAACATACGTTTAATCCAAACAAAAAAATACGTGATGCATCAAGTGCGTTATTGTAACGAATTTTTATTAAAATCTGCATAACTCAATTTTCTATAAATCTAGAAAGTTGAGTGTTGCTATCCAGTAAGGTATTTGCGAGTGCAGTATACCAACCAAATGTCATCAAAATAACTTTGTTATTTTTTGAGATCCAAAATTTTCCTTTCAGCAAAATTATTTTTTTTTTAGAAAACTGGTCCGATAAGGCTGGCTAACGAGCTCATCCAAGCCATTAATAATAGAAAGATTCTTGCCAAGCCTCATCAACATCGGTTGATAACTTTTTGAGTTATCGTGTGGATACAGACGCACACGCACATATATATATATATATATATATATATATATATATATATATATATATATATATATATATATATATATATATATATATATATATATATATATATATATAATTCAAACGGACCTTGGTTTCCGGTTCCAGGGGCCCAAATTCGCGCTAATTTGAAAACATTTTTGCAAAGTCTCACCATCGATATCTCTCTATTAGCGAATTTTTTAAAATAAAAATTCGTTAAAATAACAAAACGTTAAAAAAATGTAATATTCTACTATTTTTTGTCTATTTTCTTAAGGAACCTTTTTGTGTTTGTGTGTGTGTTTTTGTTTCTTTAACGTCGGCCTATTTCCGCGACTATGGCCAATCACCGACACCAGGGAGCAGTTTCACCTCACTATCCTGGAAATTTTGCCGAACCCCTGCCTTTCTGTAAGGAGGGTAGGGATCTTTAACGTGCCCAACATCGCATGGACACGGGACAGACGGCTTTACGCCCCCTCCGAAGGGCGGAACGTGCAGACATCCAACTTGCTCAAATACAATGCCAGAACCTCGGCTGATGTTAATGTTACAGTTTGTACTGAAAAAGTGAAAGGAGTACCCTGGGATCGAACCCAGTACCCTTCGGTTCAGAGGCACACGTTCTTACCCCTGGACCACCGAGGTTCTAAGTAACCTTTTTATTATTTTATTTTGTTTGGTCTTCGTCTCTTTTTATGGTATAAATTAGGATAGACGGGAATGCACGCTTTATACCTTAGGAATCTGACTGGACAGCTTCAAGATATATTTTGTTAAGTGCCAATGTTTTGATTTGATTCAAAAATTGTTCGATGTGGAATCGCGTCCCAGGCAGAGCAAATTATTTTTTTCTGCTTGAGAACATTAATTGAAATACGAACGTTCTATTTCATATTATTTCATCAAACATCCTGATGGCGGCGCCATAATTGTTCCTGCGGTTTAAAAAAATAAAAATAAAAACCTTAGAGATGCTTACTTGGACAATCTGTATTTAGTATGCATTCACTATTTTTATTCCTTATGTATCCAGGCTTACAGTGACATCCTTCTACACAAGCAAACGTTGGACAAGGCTTTTGGTTTGGTTCTTCACACGTTGGTTGACATGGATTTGCACATTTAACTGTTTCTTCATTATTACCACATTTTAAACCTACAAACCCGCAAACATGTATATAGCCGTATGAGTTTATGTGCGACAGATGTATACAGGGTCTCCCAACTAAAATTTGCACACCTTAAAATGTCCGATTTCGTCCAAGTGTGGGAAAAATGATAAAACAGGTCAATTTTAATTTGAAGGGGGACCAATTTCTTTCTTGGTTTCGAAGTTATTTCTGCATCCCTGTAGCGCAGAGAGCCACCCCTCCAAGAAATTGTAATGCCAAGGGGAGTTGAGTGACATATCATTTTGAGCTGCTTTCATTTCTATTCCATCATGTTTTTTTTCTATTTTGAATGATTACTTTCTGACAACACTGCCTAGATTAATGTGAAAGGAAACAAAATAGCACAATCGATTTTTAAAAGCTTTTCTAGCGTTTTTCAACATTACTGGCGTGATCAAACGGCACTCTGTGACGATTCATATCTCAAGCATTTGAAGAGATTCAGGTGGTGTAGCATAAACCTTGGTCTTTGAGTGGCTATACAAAAAGAAATACAAAGGGGTTAGCTCGAGCGATCTAGCTGGCCTTTCGATGTGACCTCTAGGACCTATCTATTGTCCGGGAAAATAAGCATCTGAAAAACTGTGTATTTATACATGATAATAGGGTGACGCTGCATCCAGTTGAAAGAAAAGTTGGTTTTCTTGCAGATTTATGTCTTCTTTCAGTGCTTGGGTCATTAAAGGGTCAATAAGGTCTTCTAACAACTTTGAATAACTTTTACAAATTGCCTTCAATAAAAAGTGGCCCGATAATGTGGTCGCCCAGAATGCCTGCCCACACGCTTAATTTTTGGGGCGTTTGGGTGTGATCTTCCCTGGAGATGTGTGGGTTTGTGTTACTCTAATAACAACAATTATGCCTGCTCACTTCACCGTTCAACACAAAGGTACTTTTATCAGAGAAACAATCGTTGTAAAGTAGACCTAGGTCATTCGTCAAACGCTCAGTTAAATTTTCACAAAACTATGAACGTCGATCCGGATCATCTTTGTTTAATTCTTGGAGAAGTGCTGTCTTTAATGAATGAAACTTATGTTTTTTGATAATCCGATGAACAACAATTTTTGCCACACGACTTTCTTGAGCTATTTTTCTTACAGATTCCCTGTTATCCATTAAAATATGATCACGAACAACCACTTCAACGCCATCATTTTGGATAGGATGATGACGGTTATGTTTTTTGTTTGTAATAGGGCCAGTTTCCTCAAATTTTGTAATTAAATTATTAAGGTCTTGAAGACTAACCTGCTCTTCCACATAATTTTGGTTGAAAAGCCTAACATTAACACTGACAGAATTGTTATTTCCATAGTGCAGTTTTACTAGTTCAATTCTTTGTCGGTGCTATAAACTATTTTAAAAATTAGGGGCTTCTTTTCAACTCAGTTACTGAACGACGATAATTAATGTAATCAAGTAGAAACTGAGAATCTCGGTGGTTTAGTGGTAAGGACGTGTACCTCTGAACCGAAGGGTACCGGTTTCGATTCCCAGGCTTTCCCTTTCACTTTTTCAGTACATACATAATTAACGTCAACCGAGGTTGTGACATTGTATTTGAGCAAGTTGAATGTTTGCACGTTCCGCCCTTTTTGAAGGGGTGGCTCTGGGCGTTACAGGTATACAGAAATAACATCGAAACCAAGAAAATATTTGCACCCCCTTCAAGTTAAAATTGACGTGTTTAGCACTTTTCCTGAAACCATGGCAGCTCTAAATGATGTGTCATTCGAGTCCTCTTGCCATTTAAATTTTTTGAAGGAGTGGCTATATCAGCTAGAAGGATGCGGAAATAACTTCAAAACCGCGAAAAAATTTGGTCCCCCTTCAAGTTAAAATTGGCTTGTTTTAGCATTTTACCCACACTTGGACGAAATTTTAATTGGCAAAACCTGTATAAAATAATAAATAAATAAATAAAATAATTCCTGGACAAAATTAACTCACCACTTCATTAAACTTAGATAATTACGTTAATAAAAAAAGTAAATTAAATTATAATGAAAACGTTAAAATTGAGTTTATACAATTGTTGCAGAAAGAAATCAGCGAAACGTGACAATTATTAAACCCTTTTTTTGTCGAAACTAAGTGAGATATAAAAGGCCTGGACGTAGCAAGTGCGTTATGGCAGTAAATGTTCATAAAATTGATTTGGCACCAAACATGTTTTCATTAAATGCTAATAACTTTTTTTTTAACCTAGAGATCTAAATTTTGGCATATAGTTTACCTTTTATAATGTTAACCTACTTACCAAATGTAGTTACCATAGCTTTTTTATTTTGAAAGATAAGATTCTTTTCCGAAAGAAAACCCAGCATTTTCTCGGAAAACCTAGTTCTATTTTCCTGGATAACAAACTTTTTCAAGTCACTAACAGAGGAACGTACCTGCCAAATTCTATTAAAACATACAAAAATTGAAACTGACCCCGGATATGGGTTCTCAGGGCCCTAGTTCGCGCTCATTTGAAGAAATTATTTCAACATTCGAAAGTCGGGATTTCCCTATTAGCGAAAAACGAAAATCAGTATGAAAAACATCTAAAAAAGTCTGGACGCAGCTAGTGCGTTATGGTAGTGATTTTCATAAAAATGATCTGACACAACATATTTTTCATAACTTTCTTTTCTTGTAACATAGAAACCTAAATTTTGGTTTATAGTTTACTCTTTATATCGTAAAGCGACCTGATAAATTTGGTTTCCATAATTTTTTTATTTTTTGAGATAAAATTTTTTTTCGAAGGAAAACTCAAAATTTATTTGGAAAACCTGGTCCGATTTTCCTGGCTAACGAACCTGTCCAAGCCACTTACAAAAGTAAGGTACTTGCCAAATTTTATCAAGCTGACCCCGGATATTGGTTCTAGGGGTCCTAGTTTGCGCTTATTTGCAAAAAAAAATTGAAAATTCAAAGGTCAGGGTCTTCCCATTAGTGAACCTTTTCTACGAAAATTCACTAAAATCGAAAGTTGTGAAATTAATCGATGTTTGACGCATTCATAGGTCTCACAGGTATAGGGATCAACTCTGTGCGAGCGTCAAAGCAGGTGCCCTCCTAAAAAATTACAGAGGTGCCACCAAATGGTGCACTAGGAGAAATTTTACAACTTGCAAATATCTCTCCTTTCCTTCGCCAAACATGCTCATGTTCACGTCCATCAGAAGATTTTAAGCTAATCCTCGTTTCGTCAGAGACTACAACCTTCCTCTGGTCATAGCCAGACCAATGTTTATTATTTCGGGCAAAACTCAATCTTTAAACTTTGTGCTTTCTTGCAAGTAATGGTTTTTTTACGGTCTTCTTCTCCTTAATTCGGCTTCGTTTCATAGTATTCTAGTCGCTCTAGACGATATTACATTATTAACCGCTAATAACTCATTTTTTAACACATTACTAGTAATTCTCCGGTTTTTGAGGGTGGATTGTCTCTTAGAAAATGGTCATCTCTGTGACTGATACATCGTTTTTGCCCTTGCCCTGGCCTTTCAGTATGAGATCTTGTGTCTTTAAATTGTCTAACCATACAAATGATGCCAGAATGATTTATTCCTAACACACTGGTAACTTAGCGCATCGAGCATACCTCGTTCAGCAGAGCAAATGCCCTTATTGCCTCCTCCACCGAAAAAATTCTTTGTTGTTTTTTTTTTTATATAGTTTTAAACACTCTTAGATGAACTTTAAAAGACGTATGCAATACAACCAATAACAATAATTAGCCTAACAACTCTTAATCAGCAGTTTCTGAACGAATTTTAAATCATTGTGGTCAAACGTGACTAATTGACGTTTCCAATTTTAAAACAAAACAGCGTGCGCTTGAACAATCAGAAAAGGTCGTAAGTCTCCTTGTAAGATAGTAGATTAAAAGTTATCATTATCTCTGAAAGATTTAAAAAATGTTAGTGGTACGTTAATTTTGTCTATGTGATAAGAAAATATATTATTATACTATTATAACCATGAAAGTGAATATTAATATTAATGTGTATATACGTATATAAAATAATGCTATTAACGCTTTCTTATATTTTGTGTTTCAAAAGTTTGGGAATAGTTATTTAAAAAATCGCTTAACAACACAAATTAGAATTTGCGACGAGGGTGGGGTGGGGGGTGGTGGTTGGGGCTTATAGAACATGATATAGAACATTTAATGATTGATGGCAAGGTTGTCAAGTTTACTTTTTTCGGATAATGTGGAAAAGCTTGCTTTTTTAAATACAACACAAATTTTATTTTTATTTCAGTGAATCGAGCGCTCTACGATCACTAAAACCACTTAATATCAGGTCTTTCCTTCATTTGGGTTTTGGAATATGACAACAAAGCGTTTTCATTCAAGTCTCGAAACGGTTTCTTCTTTCATAAACTGCTTCGTGAAAACATTAAAATTTGCTACAGGGGGGTTATTGAGGATAACCGATTCAATTACACGTGGTACACGTGTTTGTATTATAAAGAGTGAACTCTGTACCAAAACTTGGGTCCCTAGCTTTAAAGGCAATGAAATTATGGGCAGTTCGGGGTTACCTTGGTTTTAGTTTTTCTTGCCCAGTTGTTTTTTTTTTGCAGCGGCCTTTAAGCCACTTATCCACAGAGATATTCCTTTGATGAGATTCACCTTACTGTATTTTCCTCTGGCATCTTTTAGTTTGTGCGAATTACATTTCCTTCTTGTATTACCTTTATTCTTTGATAAAAGGTGCACGTTCATAGTATAAGAATTGAATTATAGTATGCCATATAATATGGGTAGCTAGATCCAAACAACTTTCTAAGGCGTTTCTTAGTAATACTAAAACCTATTTGATATCTAACTGTAGCCCATGTTACTTTCTATGCGTATAGTGTATACATTTTGAGATGGGGTAATAAATCAAATTTACTTATCACTTGAATCGCTTAAGCGAAACCATGGAATAACGCCCAGGGCTGATGGTCTACTAAAGTCTCGCTCCTTCTCTTCGCAGGTGGTAGTGGAATTTTCCTCTACGTGATGGTAAAGGTTTACCACGCCCGAGGAGGTACCACCCCATGCATCAAGGGGCCGGTGAAGTCCCAACGGACGTTTGCGGTTCTGGTGTATAAGTCGGCTTCGCTTATAAGCAAAAATGATGATGGCTCGTCCTTGTGCAAAGCATTCCGGAGGTAAAATACCCCTATTCGGATCTCCGGGAGAGGGGTGTACAGGGGGCGCCAACATCAAAATTCAACATATCCTTCACGAATGTATGTGGCCTAAGTTCTAACCTGAAATCCGTCCACCATTTCCTCCAGACCAATAGGCTCCAACTCCTCTTCCTTACCGAAACCCAAATCAGTGCCAAAACAGCCACTAATCACCTTAATTTCCCGGGGTGTGAGCTCCTTACTTCCTTTAGATTGCATGAAGGCGTGTGCGTATACGTCCGTAGCAATCTTACCTGCACCAGACTCCCCAATTTAGAAGCTGTGAGAAAAGACATACTATGGATAAAACTCTCTCTCAGAGCTGCAACTAAATTCATCTGTTGCATTTACCGGTCACCTTCTGACAACAACTTTGTCCAGCTCTTTGACTACCTCTCTGAAAAAACCGACCATCTGATTTCTGAATATCCTTCCTCCGAGGTTACTATTCTTGGTGACTTCAACGTCCATAAAAAGGAATGGCTTCAAAAACCGATCCACAAGGGAGAGCAGCGAAGGCCTTTGCAGTCAGCAACTCTTTAGACAATATGGTTCAGCAACCTGCTTAGTTTCCTTGCATCCCAACACACAGCTCAAATTCCTTGGATCTCCTTCTCACTACAAATTCTGAATGCTATAAAATATCAGTCACCGCCCCCCTCGCTCGCTCAGACCATGGCATGGTCACCGCTTCCTGCGCAATGCAACCCGAGGTCACACAGACATCACACCCACGTTTCTTTTGGCACTACAACTGGGACGAAATGCGAGACTACTTTTCCTCATTTCCATGGGCGTCTGTCTGCTTCTCTCATCCTGACCCCTTTGATATCTCACAAAACGTCACCGAAATTACCCAAGCTGGTATGGAATTATTTATTCCGCGTACACAGAAAACCTCTTCAGCCACTCAATAGCCCTATTTCTCTAAATCTTGTGACAAGGCCAAACTTGAAAAGGTCAGAGCTCACAAAACGCTTCTACACAATCCCAGTCAAGAAAACCGTCAAGCATTCAACGACGCAAGAAACCGCTATGTCCGCATTCTTTCTGGGGCAAAAAAACTCGTTTAATAACCACATCAAAAACAAAGTCATCTCAAAAGCAAAGCCTTCTGGACTCTTGCTAAATCTATTGGGAATAATTTCTGCAAGAGCACGTTCCCACCACTTGTCTCAAGGGATGAAATTGTTTCTACCGCCCTGGGCAAGGCTGAACTTTTTGCCTCGTTGTTCGCCGGCAATTCTACTCCCAACCCACCTCCAAATGTTCAACCACCAACAACACCCTCCACTCAAATATACAATATTCTAAGCCTGTCTCTTTGGCACAACTAGATGAGGATCGCAGACACATAGAGGGTTCTGTCTCCGTGGATCTCCAAAAAATATTAGACTGGGGCAGTAGAAATCTTGTACAATTCAACCCCACCAAATCTCAGTCTTGCTTTCTTTCTAATAAAAGATACACCAGCCCTAGAACCATCACAATGAACAACCAAGTTATTCAAAGTAATGAGTCCTTTTCACTTGTTGGCATTTCTGTGGATCGAAATCTCAATTGGCACCAACATGTCACATCAATTGCAGAAGCGGCTGCTAAGAAATTAGGTTTCCACTTCCGGGCTCACAAATACTTTTCACCAGATAATCTCTATACCTTATATACTTCACAAATAAGGCCAAACCTCGAATACTGCTCCCACGTCTGAGATGCTGCTGCCGCTTCTACACTCGCTATCCTGGACTCCATTCAGAAGAGAGGTATACGTCTCATTGGTGACCCTACGTTCACCCAAAGGCTGCCATCCCTTGCCCACCGACGTGCCGTTGGTGACCTCTCTCTCTTTTATGATATATGCACGGGCAGTGCTCAGATGAGCTTTCTTCCATAGTTCCTCCACCTGCTGCCCCCAACAGATCTACCAGGGGAACAGAGCGAATGCACCCTTTTACTGTTGAGGTCACCAGACATAAAACATATTGTTATGCCCGGTCTTTTGTCCCGAGGACTTCCCAGTTGTGGAATTCCTTGCCGGCGCATGTTTTTCTTTCTCCTCCGAACCTCCAAACCGTCAAAAAAAAGTAAAATTTCACCTAATCATGACAATTTGTCGCTTCTAAAACGCACTCACAAAGCTAGGTTCATGGCCCATTTTTTTATCCTTCTGAATCGTAAAATTAAACAACTCAAATCCCTACTGAAGCGACGATCTTTTGGCTCAGAAAACGTAAATCGCTCATAATTTAAATATGTAATTAAATTTGTTGTAATAACCTTACAACTTCTGTTTAAATAATAATTTAATATCGATTCGTAACAACTGTAGCCTACGCCATTGGTATTTGTGGGACGATTTTGGCGGATTTATTACTTCACTGGAATAATATACTATTTAAGTAATACATGCTTACTACATCAACAAACATTGTTTGCGTTGCAATTCAAGAATATTTGTTCATTGATCCTATGTTTCACTTGAACTGATGCGTTACCTTCGTAGGGTGTCTGAATTTAGTGAATTTTCTTAGAAAAAATTCACTAATGAGGAGATCTCGACTTTTGAATTTTGAAAAAATTTCTTCAAATGAGCGCGATCTAGGACCCCTAGAACCCATATCCGGGGTCAGTTTCAATTTTTATATGTTTTCATTCGAAAAAAATTATTATCTCAAAAAGTAATTAGCCGATTCTAATAAAATTTGGCATGTACCTTTCTTTTGTAAATAGCTTTGACAAGTTTGTTAGTCACGAAAATCTGACAAGGTTTTCCGGGAAAATTTTGAGTTTTCATTCGAAAAAAATTTTTATCTCAAAGAATAATACGCCGATCTTGATAAAATTTGGCACGTACCTTCCTTTTGTAAAAGGCTTTAACAAGTTCGTTAATCAAAATAATCAGACGAGGTTTTCCGGGAAAATTTTGAGTTTTCATTTGAAAAAAATTTTTATCTTAACAAATAAAAAATCTATCATAACCAAATTTGGTAGGTAGGTTTACGATATAAAAAGCAAACTATATACCAAAATTTAGATTTCTATGTTACAAGAAAAAAAAGTTATAAAATATTTTGTGCCAGATCATTTCTATGAAAATTCACTACCATAACGCACTTGCTGCGTCCAGGCTTTTTTTTTTTGTTACAATTAAATCTGTGATACACAAAGGCAAGTCTTTGTACACTCTGATATAGCTACAACCATAACAGGTTATTCGCTGATTCAGTGGTGTTTTTTAGTGAATTTTCTTAAAAAAATTCACTTATGAGGAGATCCCGACTTTTGAATTTTGAAAAAATTTCTTCAAATGAGCGCTAATTAGGCCCCCCAGAACACATATCCGGGGTCAGTTTCAATTTTTATATGTTTATATATATATATATATATATATATATATATATATATATATATATATATATATATATATATATATATATATATATATATATATATATATATATATATACTTATACTTATATATACAGGGTGTTCAAATAAGGGCACGGACCGGCTATATCTCGAAAACCGTTACAGCTGCAGCTTTCGGAAAAAAATTAGCATGAGTAAAGTAGCCATGAGAAAATGTTGGAAATTATTTTCAGCTTCCTAAATCTGCCGCTAGGTGGCGAAAATGCCATGGCATACCTAAATTCATTAATTTCTCGAAAATCTTGACGCATAACATAAACTGCACTAATCTACAACTTCTGTTAAAAAAAAAATTCCTTATAGACCAGTGGCGGAGGTAAGGGGCGAGGATTTTTTTTTATAAACAAATGCCTATAACTTGATAACCAGTAGAGATAATTTCAAGATTTTTGGCTTGTTGGAAAGAGATCTCATAAGAAATTCCACGTATTAGTATTTTAAATTCACAGTCACACATGCACAAAATATAGAGGGCGTTAGAGTAGACGAGTCTAGTTTTAATAAATTTTATGAAAAATTTCAAATGGCAGCATAGTATTATAATATAACTATCGAAAAGTAGATGAAGTTAGAAAGAACTCAGTGAAAACCCAAAACGAATATGTTTTTCCGTTTCAGAGAAAACTCGAATTTTATGTATTTTGGTGCTTATTATGCCATTTCTCAAAATTAAATATGAATATAGCAAAATCTCTATAGAATATTTGTTTTCAGGCATCGTTATACAAATTAACATAGTTACCAATAACAATTAATCACTTTAATATGAAATATATTTATTACCTTATCATAAAACTAAGATACAAGAGGCAATTTAAGGTTATATTCGTAAATTAAGTGATTGTATTATGAAGACGAAACTATATGAATGTAAAACACCTAAAATTTAACTAACATCTGTACACCCTACGCACTAAAGCAAAATACGATACATATTATTTGATTATATCCCTGAAGGTATCTACGTTAAATTAGAATACCATGTCTGCCAAGTGGACACGGACACGGAATGAACTCAAACTTCATTACAATCGTTATACAAATTAACGTACTTACCAATAGCATTTATATCACTTTAAAATGAAATAAATTTATTACTTTATTAAAATTACAATACAGAAGTAATGGAGAAGTCATGAAAAAATTAATTAATATTATGAAAACGAAACACTTTTCATTAGGCATTTAGAGAAAATGCTCAGTATTTATTTTGAAAATTCATTCCATACATGTCTCTATCATAATATAGTAATAAATACAAGCATTCTCTACAATCATTTAAACACTTGTTAATACACATGTAAAATTTATATGCAGTTTTGTACTTCAATCAATGTGGTGCATGTGTTGTCAGCGAAGGTAAGACAATTGAAAGAATTTGTTTTATAGACGTCAAAATCTTATGTTCAATTTATTACTGATCTTATTAATTATTTGTAGTGTTTCTGTGTGTTTTTTATTGATAGTTAGTATTTTACGTTTTCAGGATGTCTTATTCCAACGAGGAAGCGTCTGATATGTTTGAAATTTATTTACAATGTTTTCGGAATTCTGTTATCGCATCACGAGAATATGTATTAAGGTACCCCCATAGAGACATTACTCAAGAGAGGTGTCTAGTCGCATTGCAATATATATGCGGGAAACTGGATCTGTAAGGCACACTGGGAGACAAGTCAGAGCTCGTAGGATTAGAAATGAAGAAAACATTACTAATGTAATTGCTCTTGTTACCACAAATCCACATATTAGTGTACGACAAATTTCTAGAAACTTCGGTGTGACCGTAGGATCTGTATACAATATTTTAAAAGACCATAATATGCACCCATATCACATAGTATTGCATCAGGCGCTAAATGAAGCTGATTGTGACCACAGACTGAATTATTGCCATTGGATGCTGAGCATCCTAGAAGAAACACCACGATTTCTATCCCAAATACTATGGACAGATGAAGCAACATTTTCAAATTGTGGATAAGTAAATCTCCATAATATGCACTATTGGTCGGACAGTAATCCCCATTGGATGAGAGAATTAGATCGGTAAAATCGATGGACTCTAAACGTGTGGTGTGGTATAGCTGAAGGGAAATTTGTTGGGCCATATTTTTTTACGGAGATCTGTATTTAAATTTTTTAACTCAAAGCTTAAAAATGTTATTGGAAGACATTTGCTTAGAAACAAGATTAATAATGTGGTTGCAACATGACGGGTGTCCAGCACACTTCGCGCAAATTGTACGCGAATATCTTAATGTTCAATTTCCAAATCGGTGGATAGAAAGAGGAAGCTTATTTCCATGGCCACCCAGATCACCTGATTTGACTTGCATAGATTTTTATTTATGGGGGAGAGTGAAAGATTTGGTATATCAAACTCTAAAAACGACTAGAGAAAATATGATGGATACAAGTTGCTGTTAATAGCATATCTACGGCTGAAGTTCAAACGGCGGTAGCCTCTACTCGTCAGAGATTAGTTAAATGTATACATAAAAACGGACAGCAGTTTGAACATTTCTAAATAATTATATGTTAGTTAAATTTTAGGTGTTTTACATTCATATAGTTTCGTTTTCATAATACAATCACTTAATTTACGAATATAACCTTAAATTCGATTATTGGCTCTTGTATCTTAGTTTTGTGATAAGGTGATAAATATATTTCATATTAAAGTGATTAATTGTTATTGGTAACTATGTTAATTTGTATAACGATGCCTGAAAACAAATATTCTATAGAGATGTTTCTATATTCATATTTAATTTTGAGAAATGGCATAATAAGCACAAAAATACATAAAATTCGAGTTTTCTCTGAAACGGAAAAACATTTTCGTTTCGGGTTTTCACTGAGTTCTTTCTAGCTTCATCTACTTTTCGATAGTTATATTATAATACTATGCTGCCATTTAAAATTTTTCATAAAATTTAATAAAACTAGACTCGTCTACTCTAACGCCCTCTATATTTTGTGCATGTGTGACTGTGAATTTAAAATACTAATACGTGGAATTTCTTATGAGATCTCTTTCCAACAAGCCAAAAATCTTGAAATTATATTTTCTGGTTATCAAGTTATAGGCATTTGTTTATAAAAAAAAATCCTCGCCCCTTACCTCCGCCACTGGTCTATAAGGAAAAATTTTTTTAACAGAAGTTGTAGATAAGTGAACGTTCATTACAAATTACCTAAAACCAGTTTATGTTATGCGTCAAGATTTTCGAGAAATCAATGATTTTAGGTATGCCATGGCATTTTCGCCACCTAGCGGCAGATTTAGGAAGCTGAAAATAATTTCCAACATTTTCTCATGGCCACTTTACTTATGCTAATTTTTTTCCGAAAGCTGCAGCTGTGACGGTTTTTGAGATATAGCCGGTCCGTGCCCTTATTTTATTTGAACACTCTGTATATATATATATATATATATATATATATATATATATATATATATATATATATATATATATATATATATATATATATATATATATGTATCACACCGATAACTCAAAAAATAATGGGCCGATTGTGATTAAATTTGGTTAATAAATTCCTTTTGCAAATGGCTTGGATAAGTTCGTTATCCAGGAAAATCCGCCCAGTTTTTCCAGGAAAATTTTGTGTTTTCTTTCGAAAAAAATTAATATCTCCGGAATTAACAATGTACGGGAAACCAGATATGGTACGCGCATTTAGATCCTTATAGGTAAGTTACCTACCAAAACTTAGCTATGTAGGTCAAAAGACAAAAAAGTTATAGGCATTTAAAGAAAAATAAATTGGGGTTTTCCTCAAAACGTCAAAGTTGCGATTTAAAACGTCAAAATCGGCAACATTTAGGCAAATAACTTGAATCTAATACGGGCTATGGAAATCAAATGTCTCAAGAAGGATCTTTTACAAACCCTGACGTCTTAGTTTCAACCGTCATTGTCCTTCATTTTACTAAAATGTTTTCAGACAATTCATTTCAAATAGATCCTTTCTCTGATGCTTGGTACTAGTCTTAGCTATAGAGTTTATCGTTTAATGGTATATAATTTTTGTCGAATTTTCGTAAAAAATCAATAAAGCTCAATATATGCGTTATTATACAATATATGAAAAAAATTTGTATACATTAATTATAGGGTGTCTTGAGCTACATCTTAAAAAAATATTTCTACAATCACAGGGTGACCTATAAGTCGTGATACAATTTTTTTTTTAATCAAACACGCCTTATCTTATTGCATTTTTGCATTTTCCATCGAAATATAATGAATGTTTGTAAGAAAAGAAATTCTGGATGCAGCAAGTGCGTTATGGTAGCGAATTGTCATCAAATGCTTCATATCTGAATAGCCCAATTTGCTATTAACCTATAAGGTTGACCAAGAAACGAGTTTTTCCGGGAACACTTTAAGGTTACTTTTGGAAATTTTTGTACATTTTCACACAATAAAGTTATTTTTATGAAACATGGCACATTGTTTTTACTATATAGGTTATACTGGTAACCAAAATTGATGCCTGCTTTCTTAAAAAGAAAACACACATATTTGCAATAAAACATTTTTATGAAAATTCACTACCATAACGCACTTGCTGCGTCCAGAGTTTTTATTTATTATCAACTACCGAGTCAATTTAATTAACTGTTTGCATTTTTTATTCAAATTAAAAAATAAAACTGGTAAATTAAAAAAATATATCGATGCAGCAAGTGCGTTATAGTATCGAATTTTCGTAAAAATGTTTTTAATGGCAAATATGTCTTGTTTTTAAAAGAAAGACATTCAGTTAGCAGTATAACCTATATAGTAGTAACAATGTACCATATTTCATTAAAATAGCATTGCTGTTTTAAAAAGTATAAACATTTCCTGAAAATAAACTTAAAATGTTCCAGAAAAGACTAGTCCGATTATCCTGATCAACAAACGTCATAAAACGATTTACACACCTGCCAAGATATAATTATTCACAAACAGCTTTATGGCCAAAATTTTAAAACAACATTAATAAAAATTTGTATACATTTTTTTTACAAAAATTAATCATTTTCTTTTTACAGAAATTACCTTCAGTAATGTTACACTAATTTATATTTTTTCCCAATTTAGACAACTTTTTTTTTACAATAACTTACTTTAGTAAGTTATGTTTACATGTTTTACATTTATTATTAATTACCAAAATATCACAAAATCCTTATAAAAAATGATTTCTACGGAAACACTAAAAAAAATTTGCGAAAACTTTTCAAAATCATCCACTATTTTAGAGCAACTGTATATAGCAGCTGGATCTTTTTAAAGAGTATTACAAACAAAAAGCTCTCTGGGTGCGTCTTTTACATGGCGCTCCGCTATCTATTGGTAAAAACTATATATAGAAATAAGTCAAAACCGATGAACGATATCTTTTCTTTTTTTCCCTTATAAACATGCATTATTATTCTACACAATCCAGTCAAGAAAACCGTCAAGCAATTAACAACGCAAGAAACCGCTATGTCCGCATTCTTTCCGTGGAAAAAACTCGTTTCTATAACCACATCAAAAACAAAGTCCTCTCAAGCTCCAACGGCAGCAAACCTTTCTGGACTCTTGCTAAATCTATTGGGAATAATCTCTGCAAGAGCACGTTCCTACCTCTTGATTTAAGGGATGAAATTGTTTCTACCGCTCTAGGCAAGGCTGAACTTTTTGCCTCGTTGTGCGCCGGCAATTCTACTCTCAACTCACTTGTTCAACCACCAACAATCCCCAATGTCGCGCATAAAATGACGGATATCATTTTCAAAACTAAAAAGTTACGAAAGATGCTCTCTTCTCTTAATACCAGGAAAGCCTCTGGCCTTGACGAGATCTCAGTAATTGTTCTCAAAAAAATGCGCACCAGAACTTGCTCCTGTTATGACTCGTCTGTTTCAGACATCTTACAATAGAGGCATATTCCTTAGTAACTGGAAAACTGCTCGAGTATAACTTCTCCCCAAGAAAGGATCCAAAGCGCTTCCTAGCAACTACAGGCATATTCCTCTCCTTTCAGTCGTCTCTTAAGTGATGGAAAAGTATATAAACACCGAATTACTAAAATTTCTTGAAAAACACAGTCTAATCCACGACAGGCAGTATGGATTCCGTCAGCGCAGATCAACTGCCGACGTCCTTTCCTTTGTCACCCATTCTTGGAACAAGTCTATAAGTGAATCCCAGATTGTCGCTCTAGACATATCCAAAGCATTTGACCAGGTCTGGCACGCAGCGCTGCTTAATAAACTTCCGGCCTATGGCCTACCACCAAAACTCTGTACCTGGACAGTAAATTTCCTGTCCAACCGGAGCATTTCTGTTGTCGTGGATGGCCATTCCTCTAAACTGTATCCAATTAATACAGGAGTCACTCATCGTTCAGCTTTAACCCCACTTTGTTTCTTCTCCACATCAATGACCTCCTCTCTGGCACATCCAACCCAGTTCACAATTACGCGGATGACAGGACCCTCCACTAAATATACAATATTCTAAGCCTGTCTCTTTAACCCAATTAGATGAGAATCGCAGACTCATGGAGCGTTCTGTCTCTGTGGATCTCCAAAAAAAAATTGCCTGATAAAATAGATTTCTTCCATAGTTCCTCCACCTGCTGTCCCCAACAGATCTACCATAGAAACAGAGCGAATGCACCTTTTTACTGTCCAGGTCACCAGACATAGAACATCTTTTTTATGCCCGCTCTTTTGTCCCGAGGACTTCAAAGTTGTGGAATTCCTTGCGGAAATGTTTTTCCTTCTCCTCCGAACCTCCAAACGTTCAAGTCCAGAATTAACTAGTTGCCCCTTTCCTCCTTGTCGACACCCACGGTACGATAGTATATAGGCTGTGAGCCCTCGTGGTGTGTTGTTGAAATAAAATAGATATATAATTCGATGGAAAATGCAAAAATGCAATAACATAAGGGGTGTTCTATTCAAAAAAGAAAGTACGTATCATCAACGACTTATGGGCCATCCTGCAATTGTCGAAATAGGTTCATAAGATGTAGCTCGAGACACTCTATAATTGACGTACATAATTTGTTCTTATATCTCGTATAATAACTGGTATATTGAACCTTATCGTAGAAATGCGCCACCCTGTATATGTATAAACCGACAAAAACTGAAACTGATCCTGTATTTGGGTCATTTTAAAATTTGTGAGTCGCAGTCATCTCAATAACAAATTTGTTTTCAAAAACCGTTTTGTTGTTTTGTTTGCAAAAAGTAGTTCGATTGGGTTGTCTTAAACAAAATTACCCAAGCAATTAGTAAGGAAAAGTATCTGTCATATTTATAATTTGGCAGGTATATTCCCTTTGTATATAATTAATTTTTTTCTGGAAAACTTTTGTAACTTTAATGAAATTTGTAACACAATTTTGTTAAAGAGACTTGCAGTACTTACATATATCTGCCAAATTTTAATTTTCTAGCTCCATAGAAAACAAATTTTTTTTTCAAATAATCGCTAACAAGTTTATAGAAAATTGAGTTATACAAATTTTGAGTTTTCTTTCGAAAAAAAATTTTTTCTCCCAAAATAACAAAGCTATTTTAATTGAATTTAGTGAATATGTTGCCTTGAGAAAGGCCGTATTACATACAAAAACTCAACTTTCTAAGCTTATAAAAAATTGAGTTATTCAAATTTGACGCATTTAATAAAAGTTCACTACCATAACGCACTTGCTGCGTACCGTATTTTTTTTCAGTTAAGCGAGTAGAAAACAGATTTTTACCTGATACAGCTGTAGCTATCAAAGTAAAAAATATTAAAATCCGCCACATTTTGTTTAACTTGCAACTAACAATCGCGTTCAAAACACTCACAACAGTCATAAAAACAAGGTCATGGGCTATTTATATGATTTGTAACAGAACAAATAATACTCCATTTCTAAATTGTTTATGATTTACCTTAACACGAACTTCACGAACGCAAAATATAGATAAGACTTTAAAACATATAAAGTAATATTTTTTAAATTGTTACTATGCATGCTCATATGATAAAGAATATGCAATGTGTAACACTTATATGATTTATGGAAGTATATTTCTCTTTTTAGTCAATTTTCATCAAGAGACTTTACTAATAGAGAGGTATTGGTGAGACTTCTAAAACATTTGTTCAAATGAGCGCCAATTGAAGCCTCTAGAACACATATTTAGAGTTAGTTATAAAAAAAATGTGTTTATATAAAATTTTCTACTCATACATTCTTTGATAGATTCATTAACTCAACGGATGCACGATTCACTTCGTATGAAACTAATTTATTAAAATTTATTAAGGGTTTCAAACATAATCTACCCTCATCGCGTAATTCTAATATATTTGAAATGTTAGGAATTTAAGCAGAAATATCTCTGAAAAATATTTCAAAAAATAAAGACCTTAAATACCAAGCTGCAAACATTATAAAGAAAGATTTATGAAATTTCGATACCAAAAAGCCAGAATTCACAACTATTAAATCAATTAAGCTTGCTTGCTCCAAAAAATCAAATCTCTTTTCAACCTTTGTCTCTTCAATAGTACGATACCAGAAGAGTGACACTACACCATCGTAATACTGGTCCACAAGAAAGGAGACATCTCTAACCTAGAAAATTACAGGCGGATAAGTCTACTTAGCCACCTCTACAAATTATTTGCTAGAATAATTACTACACGACTTGAAAAGAAGTTGGACTTCGTCCAGCCAGTGGAACGAGCCGGTTTTCGAAATTGGTTTGGAACCAATGATCATCTCCAGAGCGTCAAAACAGTGATTGAAAAGACCATCGAATATAGCAGACCTCTTGTCATTGCTTTTGTGGATTTTAAGGCTTTCGACACTGTGGAGCTGGACGCAGTGTTGCAGTCCCTAGAAGCATGCCGTATTGACTATCGCTACACCAAACTAATTTACAATATATATATATATATATATATATATATATATATATATATATATATATATATATATATATATATATATATAAATGCTACTCTTGTGGTAAAATTACATGAACATACGAATCCTATAAAAATTGGGAGAGGAGTACGCCAGGGAGGTACGATGTCTCCAAAACTGTTTATCACCGTCCTGGAGTATGTGTTCAAGAAGCTAGATTGGGACTAGAAAGGTCTAAGAATAGACGGCCAAAGTCTGTCAAACTTACGGTTTGGAGACGACATTGTCTTACTGGCTGACAACTTGGAAGATATTAGAGTGATGCTACAGGAACTTCAGGAGGCCTGTGCAACAAAGTTTTCAACCAATGTGTTCTACCGGTTATGACTTACGGCGCCGAAACACTAACCCTTGCCAACGCTTCCGCTAAGAAACTAAAAGTAGCACAGTGTAAAATGGAGAGGTCGATGCTTGGCGTTTCGTTACAATAAAGAATTACGCAGAAGAACAGGAGTGACTGATGTGGTCGTACATGTGGCAAAACTTAAATGGAAGTGGACGGGACATGTGGCTCGCATGCAAGATGACAGGTGGACAAAACGATTACTTGAATGGAGACCCAGATCTGATAAAAGAGACAGAGGAAGACCACCAACTCGCTGGATAGACGACATTACAAAAATTACAAAAAACTGGATCTATCTTTTTCAGTTGACCTTTCCTTAATCAAAAGTAATAGGCCTTCGAGGCATTTTGTTATCCAATAAAATGACGGAAATTCTAGTAAATAAACTATTCACATTGTAATGTTATTTTTTTTTACTAACTCCTATAAGACACATACAATATCTTAGGATATTCTTTGCTGTTATAGATTGTTATTAAAACCTATTTGACCTGAAAGAGTAAGTTATTACAAGTTCAACTATCTATAAGAATATATTTTGATAGTATTTGTTTGCCAAATTGATTAAATAATGACAAAGCCTACTAATTAATTAGAGACTCTATTTAATTCGACCAACTAAAATAAAGAGTTTATTCTAACCTTAAAACTATATGTAATTGGTGTATAGTATACACCATAGATCGATGCAAAATTGAATTCCCTATAAGGTTCAGAAAAAATATACAGGGTGTTTCATTTGAAAAAAATAAGTTTTTAGCGTGTGAAATATGGCAAGTGAACAGTCTAGATAAACACCCTGTATATTGCAGATCTAAGTATAACATTTTACCCGTAGTTAAGGAATATTAAGCGTAAGCTTAAAATAGGAAACATCTTGATATCTTTGTTTGCAGAGGAAGTATTCGGTTTTTTGCAAACCTGTGCAAGGATCAAAATTTTTTGAAAAAATTGAATAACTCAAAAACTATTGATTTATGACATATATAAAGTAACATTGAAATTTTACGTAGGATCGAAATATGTAATAATATATAGGGTGTTCCATTTAAAATATCAAAGTTGCATGCTTCCGGTGACTTATGGAATATGCTGTATAGTTTAAAATAATTTAAAGTATTTAAAGTTATACGCCTTCAAAAGCAGAGCAACTTTTGTTTTTAATTTTTTTTTAAAACTTGAATAGCTTAGGAGCTATCGAGGAATCCCAGAATAATGGGCTACCCTGTATATATATATATATATATATATATATATATATATATATATATATATATATATATATATATATATATATATATATTGAAACTGACTTTGGATATGGGTTCTAGGACAAAGTCTTACCATCGATACCTCTCTATTAGTGATTTAAAAAAAATTAAAAAACATAAAATAGAGAAAAAATTTGTTTGCCTCCCTTTTGAACCACGTATCACAAGGGAGGCAAACAAATTTTTTCTCTATTTTATGTTTTTTAATTTTTTTAAAATCACTAATAGAGAGGTATCGATGGTAAGACTTTGTCCTAGAACCCATATCCAAAGTCAGTTTCAATATATATATATATATATATATATATATATATATATATATATATATATATATATATATATATATATATATACAGGGTAGCCCATTATTCTGGGATTCCTCGATAGCTCCTAAGCTATTCAAGTTTTTAAAAAAATTTAAAAACAAAAGTTGCTTTGTTTTTGAAGGTGTATAACTTTAAATACTTTAAATTATTTTAAACTATACAGCATATTCCATAAGTCACCGGAAGCATGCAACTTTGATATTTTAAATGGAACACCCTATATATTATTACATATTTCGATCCTACGTAAAATTTCAATGTTACTTTATATATGTCATAAATCAATAGTTTTTGAGTTATTCAATTTTTTCAAAACATTTTGATCCTTGCACAGGTTTGCAAAAAACCGAATACTTCCTCTGCAAACAAAGATATCAAGATGTTTCCTATTGTAAGCTTACGCTTAATATTCCTTAACTACGGGTAAAATGTTATACTTAGATCTGCAATATACAGGGTGTTTATCTAGACTGTTCACTTTGCCATATTTCACACGCTAAAAACTTATTTTTTTCAAATGAAACACCCTGTATATTTTTTCTGAACCTTATAGTGAATTCAATTTTGCATCGATCTATGGTGTATACTATACACCAATTACATATAGTTTCAAGGTTAGAATAAACTCTTTATTTTAGTTGGTCGAATTAAATAGAGTCTCTAATTAATTAGTAGGCTTTGGCATTATTTAATCAATTTGGCAAACAAATACTATCAAAATATATTCTTATAGATAGTTGAACTTGTAATAACTTACTCTTTCAGGTCAAATAGGTTTTAATAACAATCTATAACAGCAAAGAATATCCTAAGATATTGTATGTGTCTTATAGGAGTTAGCAAAAAAAAAAAAACATTACAATGTGAATAGTTTATTTACTAGAATTTCCGTCATTTTATTGGATAACAAAATGCCTCGAAGGCCTATTACTTTTGATTAAGGAAAGGTCAACTGAAAAAGAGATCCAGTTTTTTGTAATTTTTGTAATGTCGTCTATCCAGCGAGTTGGTGGTCTTCCTCTGTCTCTTTTATCAGATCTGGGTCTCCATTCAAGTAATAGTTTTGTCCACCTGTCATCTTGCATGCGAGCCACATGTCCCGTCCACTTCCATTTAAGTTTTGCCACATGTACGACCACATCAGTCACTCCTGTTCTTCTGCGTAATTCTTCATTTCTAATGTGGTCACGTAACGAAACGCCAAGCATCGACCTCTCCATTTTACACTGTGCTACTTTTAGTTTCTTAGCGGAAGCGTTGGCAAGGGTTAGTGTTTCGGCGCCGTAAGTCATAACCGGTAGAACACATTGGTTGAAAACTTTGTTGCACAGGCCTCCTGAAGTTCCTGTAGCATCACTCTAATATCTTGCAAGTTGTCAGCCAGTAAGACAATGTCGTCTCCAAACCGTATCACAAGTGGTATCGATACCATTTTAAGAAACCCGATTTGCAGCTAACTTTTTCGACAATAAATAATTATTTTTTTTAATTATTTGTTATTTTATACCTTAATGCATTCTATTTGTGTCTGATTTCTGACTTCTTTTGCTAACATATCTACTCTTTCATTGCCTTCACTTGTAGTGTGACCTTTAACCCAGAGAAATTTAACTGTATTTTTATCTTCACTGTTGTAGCTAATTTGCTAAAATATTTCATTATCTCGTTGATTTTATTGCCACAGTGGATGCTGTTTATTGCATCTAACTCCGACTGGGAATGACTTATAATTATGGAGTTTTCAGCGACTTTGTATTAAAAAAAATCGCTAATAGACAGATAGACAGGTATTGATAGTGAGATTTTGCACAAAAAAAATTCAGCGAATTTGGGCTCCTAGAACCCTAAATCAAGGTCCGTTTGAATTTATATATATATATATATATATATATATATATATATATATATATATATATATATATATATATATATATATATATATATATATATATATATATATATATATATATATATATATATATATATATATATATATATATATATATATATATATATATATATAGGTGTCCACACGATAACTCAAAAAGTTATTAACCAATTTTGATGAAACTCGGTAAGAATCTTTCTTTTATTAATAGCTTGAATGAGTTCGTTAGCCAGTCCTATAGGACTGGTTTCTTTAAAAAAAAACAGAAAAAAAATTGTATCTCAAAAAATAACAAAGTTATTGTAAAGAAACTTATTTGATATGTTGCCCTCGTAAATACCTTACTGCACACCAAAACTTAACTTTTTAGGTTTATAGAAAATTTAGTTATACAAACTTGAAACATTTAATGAAAATTCGCTACTATAACGTACTTGCTGCGTCCCGAATTTTTTTACTTCTTTTTTATATGCCAACTCTACAACTTTGTCAATGACTAACCGTTCTGCTTTAAATATTGAAATTTCAATGCGTAGTCGGCTTTTTAAAGATGCTGTTTGTTAGTACATTCGGAGAACCCAAATCACGACAATACATCTTTTGAAAGACCTGACAATCATTTCACTAACAAAGTTAGCGTCATCAGAGGATTAAAAATTCAGAACTATTCATGCTCTAATGCTACATGTACATCAAAAGGTCCCTTATCTGAAGGTCAATTGCCCGGTTTCACAAAGCTTGATTAAATATTTAACGGCCGGTTAGTTAATCAAGAGTTAATACAACCAATCACAGCTTCAAAATATTTGGTTGTCATGGAAAAAATCCGAATAATAGCATATCATTGGTCGTCTGAAGCCTTGATTAACTAACTGGCCGTTAAATATTTAATCGAGCGTTGTAAAACTGGACATATATCTACTATAAAGGTCTACATATTTATGTTTATTTTCTTAATTTTCCTTTCCAGATAAACTGTAATCACTTACCTGAATTCCATCGTTTTTCTTGGGTGGTCCTGCACCACCCGATTGTTCGTTTATGTCCCACCTTAGATTTATCTTTCTATGCAATAATTGTGTACTAAAAGCACAAATTAATAAAATAACTTGAATTATTTCAAATATAATTACGGTAGTTTCTCTAAACAAATTCGATCCTTATTATCGCAGATAATTTTATCACTCATTTACACTGGGATGTATTTCATATCATGGTCACCAGTGAACTACTGCGAATTGTATGTAGGTGTTTAGAAGATTTTGAAATTCCGTTAAACGAAATTTAAGAAAGATAGTAACTTTTTAAAACACTACCCCTATTTATATTTCCTTGACAAAAACAACAAACAAATTAAAATATAGTTAGATTACGTATGTCAGATTTACGTTCATCGACTTTTATTCAAATTTAACTTAAAAACACATAAAAATTAAAACTGGCCGCGGATTTTTATGTTTGATACCAAATCTATGAAGAATGTTCTCGTATACGATTTGAGGTAGCTGTATATCCCGCAGGTCCTTATAAGTCTGCATAATAGGAGCGGGATTATAAGATCCCTGGAAGTACACTCGACTGCATTACATTACAGGAATGTAAGTCCCCTGTTGTAGCCTCAAGTACTCGTCTCGTTTGCATGGCATACTGCATATATGCAAAAAACCATTAAATTATATTCTCAGAAAAACTTTGAACGGGATTTTTTTTTTCATTACGTCATAGAAACATGTCTTATGGTTTATATTTAAATTAGGATACAGGACCGTTTTAAAACAAAAGCAATTAGCAACACATGGATATTAGCCAAACCTGAACACAACTATTGTCGTTTAATAAATTTAGTTGGCAAATACCGTTATTTCTTGAAAACCTAACATACCTTACTGTCATATTACCTAGCTGTTAATGCAAGACGTATATGTCTGCTGGTTCACAACAGCATTATCTGATAAGACATAATTGAAAAAGTCGTTATGTTAGTGAATTTTGGTAGAAATGGATTTTCAGGTGTCCGCGAACGTCAGCGAGAAGCCGATACTGTCTGGAAATTTTTGAAAAATTAATATTACAAAAATTAACCTAACAGCCTGAGATGCTACAGCCAAAAAAAATTTAAATCGTACATATATACATACACATCCACATATACTTACTATATGTTAAATAGTTTTCACCTCTTTTTAAATACTGATGTTTACCTGTTTTAAAATTCGACCAGTACGTCAAGTCTTTCAAAGCTTGGTAAATGTAAAATATTGTTTGGAAAGCCACTGTTTAGTCTCAGAAGATTTACATAAAGTTTTTTTACTGCAGGTTGGTAGATTTTACAACAAAAAATATATAATAAAAATCTGCACTAGACAAATCGTGACATCCACATTTTGATGACTGTATGATTCTCAATCTAAATGAATGACTGGGAATTTTTTCATCGCCCGTTTTGAGCCTAATAACTGTTTACACAAAATGTTTTGGGACGCTAAAGAATAATATATGTGGGACTTTATTGGGCAATGTAGGGTGCAAGGGAAATATGGGTGTTTTGATGTTTCTGATACATCTTTCAACTCTTCCTTCCATTCATCCGACACAGCATTTTAGTTAATTTTCTTAGAAAAAATTCACTAATGGGGAGATCCTTGAAGAAAAATGCTGTACAGTGATCCAAACAACAGCGTATGTCCACAGTTTCTTGTGCACATGCTTTTATAGCTAAGAAGTAAGCCCAGATAGTAAATTGTGACCGAAACGATACATAGCTGATGTAACGCTACTTGCCATTGAAGGTATTTATCAACATAGTAACATTTTAACATAATTATCGTAACTACTGGTCGAAATAACCTTAAAGCTATAACACATTGTCAGTTAAAACATCAAGAAAGATTGAAATGTCATTTCACGTCGCTAAAATTCTGTAGAAATAGATTTTAGAATGGTAGAACAAGGAGTCTCGTATAGATATCTGTATTTAAAATATCGTCCATTTTGCCCAATACGGTTGCCGTAGGAACGGGAATTTGATCCTTGTGAGAAGCTAACAGTTTGTAGAAGACAAATGTCGCGGGAAATATAATCAATAGTCAGTTCGAACGCAAACTAAAGTTAACAGAAATTTGTAAATTTAAATGACCAATAGCTATAATTGTTATAAGGATCTAGTAAGCGAATGAATGTCAAATCAAAATAAATTGTAATGCTAGAGTAATTAGTATTGTTGCCAATTCTTTGCATTTATGAAAACAGGTATTAATTAAAAGGTTTTTAAATTGTTGTGCCCAGTGGCCAATTAAGCGAGGTAAGCGGCTGTATCTCGGAAACCATTTACCATAGAGCTTTGGGAAAAAATATCTTTAGTAAACTTGGCCAAGGTAAATCGTTTTAAATTATTTTAAAGTTCGTCAGATGCCCGCTAGTGGGCGTAACACCAAGAGGAAATGGAAAAAATAGGATATCTTAGTAATATGTCCAGATAAACTGTATTTAAAATACATAGAAATAAATGTCGTGTGTATCAGGAACAATTTTTGTTTTGACCATTTTTCTCTAACTCTTCAGATAAAGTAGTGGGGGTAAGGCAAACATTGATTAGAAAAAATGCATTATCTCGGGATCGCCTTATTGTAAAATATTGAGCTTAGTGTCACTTAAAATAGTATTTCTTGCCCTATCAACTGCATTGCAAGGCATGTCTTTGTTATTGTTACTGTAATCACTAGATGGCGCTTATTAAAAATTTAACACATTTTATGATATTTCTCAAGAAACATAAATACAATGATATAAATATTACTACAGGGATAGAAAGAGGACTAAAGGCTAAAGCAAGTGGTGAAAATTCCAAGTCTCTATCTTCTGCTTAACCGGAGATATTAATGAAAACCTGATACTGCAATCTAAAAAAAATTATTTAATTCCCTCTGTATGTAATTCTAAAAGATAAGCAATCTAGTGTCTCCTTAAATGCTCAAAGTGCCACGTTCCACACACTGCTCGAGCCTATTTTGAGTAGAAAAACGGCAGCTTCCGCTTCTGCTGTTGACGAGATTACGAATTGCATTTCGGATTATATTCTTCATGTCTTCCTTGCTCGTAGGCTTTATTTGGAAGACAAGGTCTTTTATTCGTCTACACAAATAAAAGTTTAATATGTTCAGTCAGGTGACATGGCTGTCCAAGGAAATATGCTTCCTCTTCCTATCCATCGGCCTGGATACATCTCGTCGAGATGTTCTTGCACATTAATTGAATATGTGCTAGACAACTATCGAGCTGCAGAAACACATTTTGCCTGGTTTCAACAAACACATCTTCCAATAAAACTGGCAATTCATTTCTTAGAAACTTCAAGAAGAGGTTACCAGTAAGAGACTGGTCAAATAAGTAGGTTCCAATAATTGTACCTCCTATTAGGCCACACCATACATTAGGACTCCAACGTCCTTGATGTTGAACTTCTCGCATACAGTGGGGGTTCTCGGTAGACCAAGCATGTATATTATGCAAATTCACATTACCGTCGCTATGAAAAGTAGCCGCGCCCGTCCGAAGAACTTGCCTAAAAATCTAAGATTTTCATTGATCATGTCTAAAAGCCACTGGCAATGATCCAGCCTCCGATCACAATCCTGCCCATTCAGCGCTTTATTCAAAACACTATGATAAGTGTTTAGTCTAAAAATCAAAATAATTGTCATTATATATTCAAAAGGACATTGTAATAAAAATATGTTTATCTGCTGACATAATAGACGCATTATGTTATCGGATTTAAGTAACATAAAGCTGTTCATTATACCACAAGGGGTGTTCACTCAAGCTAGACAGTTACGTCGTCAACAAGTCATAAGGCTTAGCTGTTACTACGTTGACAGTTAAACAGTTGTGGTAATTTCAATGTTGTCAACAAACTTTGATTAAAATAGTACTCATATACCAAAAATCAACACGAAATTCTAGAAAACATACTTGCTGTTGGTATGAGAAGATTTTGGTGGTTGATTGTAATTGTCTAGCTTCGGTGAACAGCCCATAGTGAGATAATGAGATTCACTACAGCACTACTACTGCTACTATAATGAGAACTAATTCAACTAATTCAATAATAAATCACAAACAAACGCTACATTTACACGCTTTGTGCTTAACATGAGGATTAAATTCTATATATGCCAAAACATTGATAATATTTTCTTCAGTTCTGGCAAAACGGCGTATCCGCAGCACCGGTCGGCTTAAGCTTCCAGTTTCACGGAAGTTTTGCACCAAGCGAGGAAAAACTCTTCTGTTGTAATGGTGGCGTTCCGGATACCGCATTGCATACACTCTTTCAGCAACTGTCGCATTTTGAAAACACTCAAAGTAAACACCAATCATATCAACGGCTTTATCTTTTGTAAAAGGCATTTTCAATATTTAAATTATACGCCAAAGAATCCAGAGTAACAAATTTGGCGTTTCTTTAAAGTATTGTAATTTTGTCCTTTTTCCAAAGCCTACCTATTCAAGTTTTAGAGTATAATTAGTGGACCGAACGAACAAGTTATAGTTGCGCTTTGAATGCGTGAATAAATCTTATTTTTAACAAAAAACTATAAAACAAAATTTGCAAATTAATAAATTTCTGTTTTAAATCTTTAAATTAGTCATTGCTAAAAGTGCTTTTGTTTAAATTCCAGTTTTATAAGTTTTTCATTAATATCTCTTTCTAAACAAACGGTAGAGACTTGGGATTTTTACCAGTTTCTTTGGCCTTTAGTCCTCTTTCTATCTCTGTAGTAATATTTATATTATTGTATTTAGATTTCTTGAGAAAAATCATAAAATATGTTAAATTTTTAAAAAGGACCATCTATTGATTACAGTAACAATAACAGACATGTCTTGCAATGCAGTTGGTAGGACAGGAAATAATATTATAAATGACACTAAGTTCAATATTTTCCAATGAGGCGATCTCGAGATACTGCGTTTTTTCCTAATCAATGTTTGCCTTTCCCCCTGAAGAGTTAGAGAAAAATAGTCAAAACAAAAATTGTTCGCGATACACACTTAACTTATTTGCAGGTATTTTCCACACAGTTTATCTCGACATTATACTGAGATATCCTATTTTTTCCATTTCCTCTTGGTGTTACGTCCCCTAGCAGGCATCTTACGAACTTGAAGATAATTTCCAACGATTTCCCTTGGCCACATTTACTAAAGTTTTTTTTCCTAAAACTCTATGGTGAACAGTTTCCGAGATACAGCCGCTTACCTCGTTTAATTGGCCACCCTGTACATTGCATATCTCATTGCCAAACAAGGTACATAATTTGATAAAAGGTTCTACAGGAAATTAAGGTTTGAAAAGGGATTAAAAGTAAGAATTTTCAATTTGAACCCACTACAGACCTGCAGAAAGGA
The DNA here is from genome assembly GCA_964006375.1 of Tillus elongatus. Taxonomy (NCBI): domain Eukaryota; kingdom Metazoa; phylum Arthropoda; class Insecta; order Coleoptera; family Cleridae; genus Tillus; species Tillus elongatus. The sequence continues at coordinate 47,952,328 of OZ023267.1, read as the reverse complement.
GTCAATCTAAAGCCGTATACAAGTAAGAAGCAAACAAAATAAATAAAAGGTAAATTTCCTCAAATACTCATAAATTTATTTTAACATTGGATATAATTCCTAAAAATTAACAAAATTTTGCTTACGTATAGACATATAAGTGTTCTCAAAGTATCAGATTTTGATTTATGAACTAAATTAAATAATATGCATTATAAATATTATAAATAAAGAAATTTAAAGGCGCCCAAAAAATTGGAATTTCATAAATATAATACATAATTTATTCTTTATAATACCAAGTATACAAATAGTTGATTCTAATATATATATATATATATATATATATATATATATATATATATATATATATATATATATATATATATATATATATATATATATATATATATATATATATATACAAATATATATATATGCATGTGTCCATGTGTCACACCGATAACTCAAAAAATATGAGTCCGATTTTAATTATATTTGGCAGGTACCTTCCTTTTTTAAGTAGCTTATATAGGTTTGTTAGTCAGGGACATCTAAATAGGTTTTGCGGGATAATTTTGGGTTTTCCTTTGAAATATTTTTTTATCTCAAAAAGTAGAAAATCTATTAAATTTGTTACGTAAGTTTACGATATTAAAGGAAAACTATATGCCAAAATCTATATTTCTATGTTAAAAGAAAAAAAGTTCTAAAAAATATTTGGTGGCAGAACATTTATATGAAAATTTACTACCATAACGCACTTACTGCGTCCAGACTTTTTAAGTATCATGCGTAATCCGTCTGGCAGAAATAGGTTTTTAAGACACCTGCTTGGACAGATTCTTTGGCTAGTTTACCAGGCACTTCATTTCCACATGCCAGTCCGGTGTTTATCTCATATTTACACTAATCAATTATGCAGCTTGTAATGGCAGCTTTTTACACCCTTTTATATGTAAACATACCGCTATAACGTCGATATCGAACTAACACCAACGTATTTGATTATTGCCTTTAATTAACAGTGTCGCTGTATTAAAGGTAATAGGTTATGACTGCCTACAATGAACTGAGTGGCTTACAGAGAGACGGGTAATTTTAATTAAATACATGGAGCTACATGCAAATTATATGTACATTACTATCTGAAGCACACGTGTTTCAAATTAACGGAGAACTACATTGATGAAAACATATCTTGTGGTTTTAATAGATCGACGAATAGATCGTTGGCTCACGGTGCAGAGGGTCCGCGTTCGTATCCCACCGCAAACTATCACTCCTTTAAAATATAATATTAACTAATACAGTACAAACTGAAAATGCCCGAATGTAGAAACTGCGTTTTGGTATAGTATTTTCCATAAAAAATGTTCAAATCAAAAACAGGTTCCAAAAACCTCAAACATTTACGTTAAAACACATTAGATCCGAAATAATAAATTTCGTGTGATGAATTTTGATACAGATGTTGCCTCTAAAAAACTTTCTTGCGTACCAAAACTTAATTTTTCAAGTTGATAGAGAATTAGGTTATTAAAATTGAAAAAAGAATACAAAGATGCGTTACCAGAACGCACTTGCGGCGTCCAAACAGTATTAAGTTTGGTGTGGTGTAGAATAGTGATCATAGAGTATTAAGCGAGTTAGCAGTAAGTGTTGGTGTTTAAGAAGCGATCATAGAAGGCGATAGTGGAATATAGTTCTATGCACATTTAATAATAGAGAGAAATATCTTAGTTGATACTGGTGTTGGAAAATAGTTGCTTATAATAAATTAGTAGTTTGAAAGGCTGTGTTTTGTTAGTCAACGAATCCAGAACCCCGTAGAACGTAACAATACATATGTATGCAGGTATATAAATTCGGTTCAGAGGAATCAAATCTATGTAGCATAACCATTGAGAATTCATCTACTAAAAACTAACGTCCCAATTTTACATATTTATATTATTGTATTTGTATATTGTATGATCTATAAGACATATGATTTTGTACCCCCTTGTGCGTACTCCGCACCCATGGCAGTTCTTAGATTACAAATATGTAAAATTGGGACTTTAGTTTTTAGTAGATGGATTCTCAATATATTATGCTACATAGATTTGTTTGATCCAACTGAAATGATTTACATAGTTGAACAATAAAATGTAACCACTTTTTATTTCAAGTATCTTGCTAATTTTGGCAAATAAATATTGAAAATATATCAGACAATAACAAAATAAAATCTCAACTTCATTGAATCAATTGTTTGTAAAAACAATGTAAACAGTTTTCAATGAACCTCGGATCCAACAAGAGAGTTGCACAAGTTTTAAGAATACACAACAAAAATTGTATTAAAAAATACTTTCCTTATTGATATTAACAGAAAAAAATTACTTATAAAGTGGAGAATTAAATTATTTTTATATTTAGAAGCTTTAACCTTTAAAAATGTCTCAAAATGATTAACTTTTATCAGACAATAACAAAACAAAATTTCAACTACATTGATTCAATTATTTGTAAATACAAACAATGACCATCGGAGCCAACAAAAGAAAAAAGAAAAAAACCATTGACCGATTTTAATCAATTCGGTCTTTTGTTTATTAGAGCACTTAATAAGTTCGTTGGTCAGTCTACTTGTAAGCTTTATTTGTTTCAAGCTAAATTCTGTGGAAAACTTAAATACATCTGAATATAGCAGTTACGTTGATGAGGTTTGGTAGTAGTAGTAGTAACAGTGGTGGGGAAGCCAACGCCAAGCAAGTAGGTCACAATGGGCCCTTTTTGCCAACCCCAGCAACCCATCAACCATGCTCTACTCCTCGGTTCCGTCGCCAAACCGCCTCGACCTCGAGATGAAGGCCATGACGGTCTTTAATTGGACGGTACTTACCTGATTCCTCTACAGAGTCCTCGATCCAAACAATTCTTCTCGAAGACTCCCAAAAGCCTCGCATTCGCACAGGTAGTGGTAGGACGTTTCCTCATCCTCGCCGCATTCCTGGCAAATGGGATCCCTCTCTACGCCTATCAATGTGAGGTGTCTTCTAAAGGCGCAGTGGCCTGTGAGCACCCCAAGGATGCGGAAAAGCGTAGGTCGACTCCTTACGAGTAGGCAGACAGCTTTATCTCTGTCCGGCCCCTCCGCGATGTCCCTCGCCCGCCTGCAGCCACCAACCGACCCCCAGTGCCTCTTCGTTGCTTCCTCGGTCCACCTGTCTAAGGCGACAGAGACCGTCTTCCTACTTATACCTATCGCCGGCTCCAGGCCACAGAACGGCCGCCGGGAACCGAGCCTTGCTATTATGTGCCACCTCATTCTCCGCCACGACACAATGTCCCGGAACCCACACTAGCTGTACCTCCTTTGTCCTGGCTAGTCCTCTGAGGGCGTCAGCGCACTTCTGAACCAGTATAGACCTGATTCTGGCCGCGCAGACCGCCCGGAGGACTGCCTGGCTATCCGAGCAGGTGTACACACATTTCTCGGGACTCCTCTTCACATCCTGTCTATTGACCACAGATAGGATAGCGTACACCTCTGTTTCTAATGCCGTGGTATATGCGCCAGGAGCATAGCTCTCGCGAACCCCTAGCCCTCGATGTATATTCCTGCCCCGAAGGATTGTTGGTCCTCCAGCCGCGATCCGTCGGTGAAACAGACCAGGCTTCTGGGCTGGAATTCAACCTCATTGATCCCTACTGGAGATCCTGAGGGTGTATGACCTAGTCAACCTAATACCATCCTCGGCATCCCGCACCTTTATGGCGGAAATCGGAATTTCTTTTTCCACCTCCTTGACGACTTTTGCATGCCCTATTACTGCTCTCTCTCCGCACCAGTTTCCTGCGCCTCCCATTCTGAGATGCGACGCCATCGCCTCCCTTGTGACACAGATGGGAAGCGGTGGCAGCATCAACAGGATCACTAGCGCGGCTGAGGATGTCGTCCTTATAGCGCCTGTGATACCCAGGATTGTCAGCCTTCGAAGTTTGGCCAGCTTCCTGCTGGTAGTTTGGTTCACACAGCATCACCAGACCAACGCCCCTGACGATCGCAGTGTGGATCCAGTGAAGGATCCGAGGATTAACTCCACAGGTCCTTCCTATCACTCGACCAGCTGCCAGAGGGTCGCTACTCCCTTCCTTACAACCCGTTCTATTTGCGACCCCCGTGTTAGTTTGGAGTCCAGGATCACCCCCAGATATTTGACCTACCGCCCTAAAGCTAAAGGTTTTCCAAACATCACGGGCGCTCTAAGCCCCTCTATTTTCCTCTTATTGGTAAATAGGATCATCTCCGTCTTCGCCGGGTTTACGGAGAGTCCCAGTTCACCAGAACACCTTTCGATTATGCTACAGGCAGCTTGCATGCACTCACAGACGACGCCGAGGAATTTGCCGGTGACTAAGACCAGCCCATCATCAGCGTACGCCTGGGCGTAGAAGCCGCTCTCGGAGAGCCGCTCCAAGAGGCCGTCCATGACCAGACACCATAGATGGGGCGAAAAGCAGCTGCCCTGAGGGTTGGTAAACAAATAGTTTTTATATTAGTTATGTTCAAAGAAAATGCTAAATTTGTATGTACATAAATTTAAAATTTCCTTGTAGATGAGGTAGTAAATAAAATTCATCTTTTACAAAAATGTTTTCAAATTCATCATTTGTGGCAGAATTTTTGGTGAGATGTTAATTTCAAAAGAACTGAAGATTGTAATACAATTTTAAGTAACATTTCACGATTATTTGACATCTAGAAATTTTCGAAAATCATGTAAGCACGTAATAATTTGAAACGCTGTAAACATGTTAAGCAAAAAATAAAGTTGCCTAAATTTTTATATAATGTGTAATGCTTTTTTTTCGTTTATTTAACGTCGGTCTATTTTCGCAACTATGGAACGCAACATCGACGCTAGAGAATGGTTTCACCTCATTATCCTAGAAATTTCGCCGAACCCCTGCCTTTCTGTAAGAAGAGTAGATGATCTTTAACTTGCCCAATATCGTATGGAACAGGGAACCGACGGCTTTACATCCCCCTCCGAAGGGCAGAACGTGCTGATGTTCAACTTTCTTAAACGTAATATCACCACCTCGGTTGTTGTTAATTTTACAGCATGTACTGAAAAAGTGAATGGGTCACCTACAGAGGATGGAACCCAGTACCTATGTGTTCAGAGGCATACGTTCTTACCACTGGACCACCGACGCCTAAATTGTGATCGTTTTTAGATTTCTCATTTTGTTTTAGATAAATGTGGAAAAAATGTCTAAAATGTGAGCTCCTAATGATGCGTTTCAGGCCACAAATATGTGTGTTTTTGTTTCTTCAACGTCGGCCTATTTCCGCGACTATGGACAATCACCGACGCCAAGGAGAAATTTCACCTTACTATCCTGGAAATTTTGACAAACCCCTGCCTTTCCGTAAGAAGGGTAGGGATATTTAACGTGCCAAGCATCGTATGGACACGGGACCGACGGCTTTACGACCCCTCCGAAGATCGGAACGTGCATACATTCAACTTGCTCAAATACAATGCCACTACCTCGGTTGATGTTAATATTACAGTATGTAATGAAAAAGTAAAAAGAGAACCCTGTGATCGAACCCAGTACCTTCGGTTCAGAGGCACGCGTTCTTATCACTAAACCACCTAGGCTCTAGGCAACAAATATTTTGTGGAAATACATTTGTTTCAGGGTACACTACTCCGTAATATATATTTGTTCACCCAAATCAAATATTACCAAGTATATCTGGAAACAAGAATTAGTAAAGTCGTAATCCAAAATCCATTTCTAAAAAACAAATAAACTCACTTGACACCTAATTCCTTCACTAGTTCCTGCAACTGAACAGAATCAAGTTCGTTAAGTGAAAAGTACCGAACGCTCTCTGAAAAGAAAACTAAGAACGTACTTGATTATGGTTGACTGCTTTTTCCCGTTTCAAAGATTTTTCTGTGAAAGCGAGGGAATTATTTTGTAATTAAAAATACCTTTTTTTCTTCAGTATTTAAAATGTAATTAACTCTAAGTAAAATATTTAATATCTGACATTATTTATATTTTTTTCAAGCAACATTTTTTACATAATCCCATATACTACCCTAAACAATCGAAAAATATCTTGGAAAGTATTGAAAAATTGTTTAGAAATGGAACTCAACTTAAAGTCTTTCTTTGTGAATAAATCAGTCTACCTTTTTTATAGTTTTTAAAATTTTCTAACAAATTAAATTTAAAATACTGTTAACGATTTTATTCAATGTTTTATTTTTAAATTACTGTAAGAATAAGGTAACTTTCACCTAAGCGTGAGTTATCCTGCGTAATATCTATTTTTTTCAATAGCTGAATAGTCTTCTTTGAGATTCAAAATGATTGAAAGCTTTGAGTAAAACATTAAACATCTTATTTCATTTATAATTATCTTAATTAAATGTTTTGATACTGCAATAAATTTCATAGTGTTTTACCTTATTACTAAAGATGAGGCCAAATAGAAAAAAATTGCAGTGAGTAGTCAACACGGTGTTAATCTGGTGCAGTGATTTACTTCAGTTTGTTACTCTTTCATTGCATTAAAATCATAGTGTATTTAATTCTGGAACGTGTCAAAATTATTGTGTTATTTTTCGGTAATTACTTTCACATAGTCAATACGTGTGCAACAGATATAAATTTTAAAAACTTTTTGCGCTGAAACGTCCTGAAAACATACAGAAAATATGATTTGAAAGCGAACTTTTTTTCTGTCGATCTGCATGTCTGTCTGTTAACAGCCAGGATAACTTTAGAACGAATTGAGATATCGTCTTTAAATTGAAAATACAATTAGCATTCGACAAACTAACGGTTCGCATTGTTTTCTGGTAAAGTCGCGTTACGGGTAGGGGATGAATGGGTGGTGATTGGGTGAAAATTGTCATTTTTACGTAAAAAATCTAGTAATATAACGTTTTGAGGTTTGTTTATTAGAAAACTTTCGATTTCCTCAAACATCTGGTATTTTATGCTAAAATTACATTAGGGGTAGAATGTGTGGGGGTGGAATAGCGGTGACAGAAATTTCGAATTTTTTTACGACGTAAAAAGTCTCAAAAATATAGAAAACATGATTCTGGAGCGATTTTTTTTGTCTGAGTCCAGCTGTTGTATGTGACTTACTCAAACACATGTGAATATGAAGTGCAAAGCCACGATGTTTTGCTGTGACAAGCTCAACTTGCAACCGACCTTTGATTCAAGTAAACACATAATTCCCTACGTCAGCACATTCCTCCAGTGTGTTTCCCAATGTCAATCTACCAACGCCGTAAATCAGCAGAGGGAAAACTGTTGTGGCATAAATTTAATAAAGAAACACCAATAATAACATGTAAATGTACCAATTGTTTTAGAACTAAGTATTTACCATTTTTAACATAACTTGTATAATATATATATATATATATATATATATATATATATATATATATATATATATATATATATATATATATATATATATATATATATATATATATATATATATATATATATATATATATCACTATATTCTTAATAAAATCACCTTTTGTTTAGAAACCACTTAGTGGTGTTATTCTTGCAACTGGTCATATATCCAAGTTTCCCTATAACCAACTTTCCAATTACCTTATACCCCTCGTCCTTGCTCTGTACAAGAACAAAATAAAACGTTACATGAACCGAGCGGAAACCGACCCTGAGCCGTATGCGTACGAGACGAGCATTCTACCAGTGACCCAAAGACGTACTGACAAAATGTCCGTTTACCAGATATATACTTGACGCAGACTTCATGCTCTGGGAAATTTTATATTATATTAAAAAATAAAAGTAAACTTAACAACTAATCACAGAATTAATTGAATTGTGATTGAAAACACATTCGTAGTGGCTGACAAACGATTTAAACTGTTCTTGGGATTTTTATGGCCGATATATTTCGGTTGCTGGTTTAGGTAGTATGTTTTATGTAGGTTATTTGTATTGTTTGGCTATAGTTGATGTGCGATTTATGCCTGTTGTATGAATCAATCTACGCACGGAATTGGCCTTCAACCACTTAAGTCGTTTTAATGCATGTCTTTCAGATTTTATTTTTACTTTGGAAACAATCCTAATTTTAAGAACCAAAATACTTAAAATTACCAACAGATATTTATTTACACCATTTCTAGCTAAATTTTAAGTCCCGTTCCAGTTGCGCTCATACCTTCAAGGTTATCACATATTCATAAATATTTTTGTATACTTTTGGGGGGAAAATGTTCGTTATAGCTGACTTACGAACACGTCAAACACAATGAAGATATGTTCCAAGTTTCGTTCAAATTAGTTGAGTATTTTTTGAGTTATCGCTATTTAATAAATATGATATATTTAGTTTTCGACGGCCTAGTCCAAAGTGATTTTCGGAACATGAGTCCTCTTTTTTACAGGGTGGCTCTGACAAAAGCGAACAAAGAATAAGGACTGGGTTATATAAATGATCAAATTATGACTTTAAAAGAGAAACTTAATTTATTACAATGAAAAACACTATATTGTATACAAATTAATAATATCAGGTTGACAAATTACGATAAGTCTAAAATTATTATTTTGTTTTTGACATGTACACAAATTTCCAACTATAATTATACAAAAGTCAACATTAAATTTCAAAAATACGTTCCAGGTACTTTCTTTACTAGATTTGCACAATCAGAAAGGTTTCTTTATTTAAGAGACACTGAGTTTGCTGCTGGCAATAAATGCTAACCTTACCTTATCGGTTTTTGTACTTCCGCTTAACAAAAGAGTATAAACTGTGGACTCTCACGTTCTCTATCAGGACGTCACTTGACAATGCTTTTTTAGCTCTCTGACTTTGATATCGAAATTATATATATATATATATATATATATATATATATATATATATATATATATATATATATATATATATATATATATATATAATTTAAACAGACTCTGAATATGGGTTCTAGGGCCCTAATTCACGCATATTTGAAAAAAATTCCGAAAGTCTCGCCATCGTTACCTCCCTAGTGAATTTTATGTTTGAAAGAGAGGTGATTTTTGTCAATCGAAGAATTTACCAGGATTGTTACTGCAATTTAGGTGTTTAGTTTATATTTTGTACATTTAACTTCTGCTAAACAGGGTGAGTTAGAAATAAATGTAAAAAATTCAACTCAATATTCTTCTCTCCGAAGCAAAGTTTTTATCTAAGTACATTTTTGTGGTTACATGCTTGCTCACAAAGATACAGGGTGTTGAAAAGTAGGTATAAAATAGTTTTTCGTCATATCACCCAAAAGGTTAAAAAAATTGTTTAGAAATTTGGTGTAAAATTGATAGCTACTACCCAGTTTAGAGCCAGCAAAATAGGAAAAGCCAGTGGCGTGAAACCATCAGTATGGTGAGCCTTACATAAAACACTATGTTGCGCCACTGACTAATATTAAAACCAATTAACTTTTCAGATTAGGTCAATATTTACTACAAAAAGGATTCTTACATAATTTCAGTAAATAGCTCCCTTTTGGAGTCAATAAACTTTTTACGAAAATATGCATTGATATTTAAACATGGATTTCCAGTAACTAAATTAAATACCCAACAAATCAAAATTTCTTCTGCCATTAAAAGTCATTTCTTGCTAAATCTAGTATATAATTGTTTGAAAATTCATTTGCGTAGCTAGAAATGATGTAAATAAACCTCTGTTAGTAATTTTAAGTAATGTGGTTCACAAAATTGGGATTGTTTCCGAATTAAAAATAAAATCTGAAAGACCTGCATTGAAACGACTTAAGTGGTTAAAGGCCAATGCCACGCGTAGATTGATTCATACAACAGGCATAAATCACACATTAACCATAACCAAACAATACAAATAACCTGCATAAAACATTCTACCTAAACCAGCAACCGAAAAATCTCGGCCACAAAAATCACAAGAACAGTTAAAATCGTTTATCAGCAATTACGAATGTGTTTCCAATCACAATTCAATTAATTCTGTGATTAGTTGTTACGCTTACTTTTTTTTAATATATTATACAATTTTCCAGAGCATGAAGTCTGCGTCAAATACCTATCTGGTAAACGGACATTTTGTCAGTGCGTCTTTGGGTCAGTGGTACAATGCTCCCCTCGTACGCATACGGCTGAGGGTCGGTTCCCACTCGGTTCATGTAACTTTTTTTCTGTACAGAGCAGGGACGAGGGTTATAAGGTAATCGGAAAGTTGGTTATAGAGAGACTTGGATATGACCAGTTGCAAGAATAACACCACTAAGTGGTTTCTAAAAAAATGTGTTTTTTTTTAAGAATATAATGATATATATATATATATATATATATATATATATATATATATATATATATATATATATATATATATATATATATATACATATATATATATATATATATATATATATATATATATATATATATATATATATATATATATATATATATATATATATATATATATATATATATATATTTCATTGTATATACAAGTTATGTTAAAAATGGTAAATACATAGTTATAAAAGAATTGATACACTTATATGTTATTATTGATGTTTCTTTATTTAATTTATGCCACAAGAGTTTTCCCTCCGCTGATTTCCTGCGTTTGCAGATTGACATTGGAAAACACACTGGAGGAATGTGCTGACATAGGGATTTCTCTATTTACTTGAATCAAAGAACGGTTGCAAATTGAGCTTGCCACAGCAAAACATCGTGGCATTGCACTTCATATTCACTTGTGTTTGAGTAAGTCACATATAACAGATGGAAACAGGAAATTCTTCGTATTCTGTAACAAAGAATAAATGCTTGATTGCAAACCGAGATTAAGAAATAAATAATGTATTAGTGAATCATTGTTCATGTCTGAACATCTTGGCATTTTCCATGAACTTGTTTGGTGGAAGCGGATTCTTAGGTCTCTTGATGACTATTTAAATTAGTTTTAAGCTAATTATAAAACTGTTGATTATTTATATACTTTATATAAATGACTTATATGAAAAGAATTACATAAAATTAAATTGATAATATATAAGAGATGAAATTATTTTTCTTCATGCTTGAACAGTTTGACTTTAATATATTTGTTCGAAACAATTGCGGACAGATTTCGTACGTTTGGAACAATATCTTATTTTTGTTTAAAACGCCTGGAAAACTTTATCACCTTCGAGTCTAAAATTATAATTTTTAGCAGATATTTTGTTATTGTTGATATAAATGAATTTTTATTAAGAAAATTCACTAATAGAGAATTCATTTTTGAAAAAACTGTTTTATCTTTGTAAAAACTGGTTCGATTTGGCTGACTGAAACGAAATCATCCGGGCGATTAATAAGAAAAAATAACTACTATGTTAATAACGTCGCAAATACTTTACTGTTCTAAATATGAATTAAGTTTTCTTCTGGAGAGCTTTTAATGAAATTTTTGACACAAATTTCCTTAAACAGCCTAAAACTACCTAGATATACCAAATTTTAATTTTCTGGCTTCATAGAAAACAGAGTTTTAGCATTTTCCTGAAAAGGGGCTAGAACACGCGATTTTTTAAATAATACAGACATCGATAGTAACAGTTTTGAAAACATTATTTAAATGACCGCGCATTAGGACCTCTAAAACCGAACTTCCAAGTCTGTGTAAGTTTAAAGCATTAATTTTTAGTAATATGTCGTAGTAATAGTGGACGATTATTATGAAAATTCACTACTATTACGCACTTGCTATGTCCCGAATTTGTGTTTTTGGAAACACCTCATACATTATGAAACGCAGTTTACTCGTAATCATTTGACGTTGGTAAACAGTGCAGATTACTTCAATCTGTGCTACGAACAGTTTAAAGAGAATATTATCAAAGAGGCTGTAGATATTTCACGTGGTAATATGAATAATTTAACAGTACTACGAGAGGCAATCGCGTAGGGTTCCAAAATCGATCCCAGTTGAGAGAGATGTAGCAAATTCATCTTACAGACATTTATCTAAGATATGGGTTGTGAGAAACGACGAAGTGTATGCAAATAGTGCAATAGTTGTTTACCTAATAATTTTAAAACAATTTTAGTATTTAAATTGGAGTTAAAGTCTGTTGTTTTTAGCCAATTTAAGTATACAAAGTACTTAGCTATGATGTGGGTGTTAAATAGTTGACTTGTCATTGAAAATTTTAAAAACCTTCGAATACTCTTGACATTGTATAAGATGTGCTGCATTCTTAACACTTCAGCGCCTGAATTTATTTTTTCTTTTACAATAGTTTAATATCAACATAAGACACGTTTATTTAGACATTTATTTATCATTTAATAGGAGAAAAAGGTTGTGGCCATGAACACATTAAGCGTCAATTAAGTACAGTAGAGTCCAGGTTTTACGAGTATCATATTTAACGAACGTCTCATTTAACGAGCAAATTTTGGTGATTTGAATGGACTTGTGTAACAGACAATGCTAAAATGTTTCTGATTTACCGAGGCCGCTTTTTAGGCTTCTACGGTTTTAGCAAGGTAATTATTGCGCTGACACGTTTACATTTTTATTAGGATACACAGATGTAGGACAGTTAACGAGAGAGCTTAGTCTTTCTGTGAATTTAGTTGCCTCTCTACTTCAAAATATGATCATTCAGACACACTCGCACTATATGTACATGTTTCTTTATTTAAACATGATAATAATGGGTAATCAATTTTACTATAAACAACACAAGAGAAAATATTTATGGATTCTTCCACTCAGACAATGATAGCATATCTCTTACCACTTGAACGCTCGTTAGTTCTTTACAACCGTACATTTGGGTGGCATTTTGTTTTTCTGTTTAAATCTTGAAACTGGCGCCTTGTTTCGATCACCGCGCGTTTGAGGCAAGTGAATAGAGTCTTGTTTACACAATGTCCGCGTCCGGTATTAAAAGAAAACGCCTCACCCTTGAAGAGAAAATGTCGATATTAAAACAAGTGGAAACGGGAACCAGTGTTGATGCCCGTACAGCGTCATCCATCGATAAGTTGCTTTGATGATTCTTTTAGCGAATTAAAAAAAGTCGCTAATGAGGAGATTTGTGTTTATATATATATATATATATATATATATATATATATATATATATATATATATATATATATATATATATATATATATATCCGACCGATAAATCCAAAAAGAATAGACCGATCTTGATCAAATTTGGTAAATACCTTCCCTTTGCAAGTGGTTTGGATAAGTTCGTTAGCCAAGAAAATCGGACCAGATTTTCCCGGAAAATTTTATGTTTTCTTTCTAAAAAAATTCATATCTCCGTAAATAACAAAGTAAGTACGCGTATTTGCATTATAAAGAGTAAACTCTGTACCAAAATTTAAGACTCTAGCTTTAAAGACAACGAAATTATGGGCAGTTAAAAAAACAAATTTTAGAGTTTTCCTCAAAACGCCAAACTCGCAATTTTAAACGTCAAAATTGCCAATGTTTAGGCAAAGAACGTGAAACAAATACCGATTGTGAAAAGAAAATGTTGCAAGAAGAGTGTTCTGCAAAACCTTAAGTTTCAGATTCAACCGTCATTGTCCTTCCTTTTACTAAAATGTTTACAAAATATTCATTTCAAATAGACCCTTTCTCTGATGCTTTGGCTGTCGGTTTAGTTAAGTTGATGCTTTCACTGTAGGTTTAGTGAAGTTTATGGTTTAACGGTCTATAATTGTTTTTAGCTAATTTTCGTAGAACAAATTCGGTAATGCATTTTTGCATTTTTAATCGAAATATGATGCGTTTGTAAGAAAAAAAATCTGGACGCAGTAAGTGCGTTTTGCTAGCGAATTTTCAGTAATGTTCAATGTTTCAGTAAATTTACAGTTTAGCTCCCGAACGCTTTTCAAAAAACTGTTTTCAGAAACCTACCTAGCCCCCCTTGGATCCACAAACCCCAAAAAACATTTCTTGTTCACACCCCGCAAGGAAGTTACGGGACCAGGAGTGAGTAGGGGTGCTGGGCGGGGTAGGTAGTAAAAAGGAAATATGAGCAGAAAATGCGAATAAAACGGGCTTGAAATCTGTCTTTTTTACATCTTGAAGCCATATCCCCCTTAAACTCTGCCTACCCCGCACAGCACCCCTATACCCCCAGGTGCCGTAACTTCCTTGGCGGATAGGAACAAGACATTTTTCTTGTGATTTATGCAGCGAGGGTGGTTGTAGGCACGCGAGGGGGAAGCAAAATCCCCACGACGAAGCACCCCCCCTCCCATCGTGTGCATACAATCACCCTCGTTGCATACACCACAAAAAAAACTTCTTGTTCACACCCCCCAAGGAAGTTACGTGACCTGGGGCAAATAGGGGCGCTGTGCGGGGTAGGCAAAATTTAATGGGAATATGACTTCAAATAGACAGCTTTCCAGCAATTTTCTTCGCATTTTCTGCTCATATGTCCTTTTTACTACCTACCCCGCCCAGCACCCCTATTCACTCCCAGTCCCGTAACTTCCTTGGGGGGTGTGAACAATAAATTTTTCTTGTGGTTTGTGCATCCAGGTGGGTCCTAGTAATTTTTCTAAAAAATTTTTTTTTTGAAAAGCATTCGGGAGCTAATTGCAAATTTACCGAATTTTCATTAAATCCTTCGAATTGCAATAACTCAATTTGCTATTAACGTAAGCTTTGTTGGTTAGGAAACCAACATTTAAGTTTATATTTGGAAAATTGTTGTATATTTTCAAACCACAAGTAATTTTGATAAAATATAGTACATTGTTTCTACTACATAGGCTCGCATTTGCTATTAAAAACATTTTTATGAAAATTCTCGTCCATAACACACTTGCTGCATCCAGACTTTTGAAAAATGTTTATATCTCTTCAAACAATAAAGTTATCTCGATGAAATATGGTACATTGTTTCTACTATATAGGCAACCGATTTTGATGCCTGCTTCCATCAAAGAAAGACATTTGCTATTAAAAATATTTTTAAAAAAATTCGCTACCATAACATTGCTGCGTCCCGAAATTTTATTTCTACTTTCAAACGCCCGTATAAGAACTTTAAAACACCTATGTGATAAAATCGATAACAGAAAGTGGCTTAATAATAAGCTTAATCAGCAATTTTCGAACAGATTTAAAATCCTATCCTTAAAAATGTCAGAGAAGATCCTATGCCTCATTGTAAGACAGTTGGATTAAAAGTTATCACTATCTCAGGTTTTGTTAAAACGTTAGCGTTGCGTAAATTTTTTCCCGGAATTTATAATATTTAGTACCCCTATTTTACACCAAAAATCATTCATAGTCGTGAACAAAATTGTAGGTACTATTTAACTTTCGGTAATAGCTGATCTGGATTAAATTGGCCACTTAGCTTCTCCTACTCTTCGTGAGTAATTTCCTACATTACTGCTCGTAGAATCATATACTATTTACAAGTTAATACGCAATGCTTTTGGTGAATACTTTTTCTTATTTTCTAGGCTACTACATCAGCTCCTTTGTACCTAAAAGCAGAGCACAGAACTCGGTTCTTAGTAGTCTCTAGTTAACGATGTGAATAGGTATAGGAAAATGCCACCCCATTTGCTTGACTTTTTATTGCCTTGCAAGCTTCAACAGAATAGAATTATACCAGCCATTAACATGAGAGAGAATCATTTGAGTGAAACTTCTTTGAGTCTTTTATTCCGAGACGTAAGGAATAAGCGAAACCTGTTCATATTTACGCGCCGTTCCTAGAAAAGCACTCATCCTTAAACCATTCGGGTTTATCAATTTACCCGCATCTGATAATTCAATTTCCAGCTGCTCTTCGGATCCGATGGAACTAATGGAACCTAAATGAAAACGTGTTTAACCTGGCTGCAAAAGCATATGCTAAAATGTAGAGTACATAAAAAATTCAGTAAATTTTTTTTACGTTTAAATAAAGTAGCAAATTTTTCATATACATCGTTATTCTAAAAACCATGAATTCGCATATGCTGCGCACAATGGTTGAAAGGATAACTCAAAAAAAGTAATAATCGACACACCATTACGGTGCACACTACACTAAGTTTAATGAAAAGTGACGCACTTACTTTTGTCTAAAGCTTTTCACGTATGGACGACTGGACTGATTTGTGTGTTTTAGTTAATTTTCTTTAAAAAAATTCACTAATGAGGAGATCCCGACATTTGAATTTTGAAAAAATTTCTTTAAATGAGCGCTATTTAGGACCCCCGGAACCCAAATCCGAGGTCAGTTTCAGACTTTATATATATATATGTGTGTGTGTGTGTGTGTGTGTGTGTCACACCTATAACTTAAAAAATAATGGACCTATTTTTATAAAACTTGGTGAGTACCTTCCTTTCTCAAGTGGCTTGAATAAGTTCGTTAGCCAGGAAAATCCGCTGAGGTTTTCCCGGAAAATTTTGTGTTTTCTTTCAAAAAATATTTAAAAAAAGTATATCTCCAAAATTAACAAAGTAAGGGCAACCAAATTTCATGCGCGGGTTTATATCATTATAGGCAAGTTACCTACCAAAAGCTCCGTAGGTTAAAGGACAAAAAAGTTACAGGCATTTAAAGAAAAATAAATTTGGGCTTTCCTCAAAACGTCAAAATCGCGATTTTAAACGTCAAAATTGGTGTGTACCTTCCTTTTGCAAGTGGCTTGGACAAGCTCGTTATCCAGAAAAATCAGACGAGGATTTCCCGAAAAATTTTGTGTTTTCTTTCGAAAAAAATTTATATCTCTAAAATTAACAAAGTAAGGACAACCAAATTTGGTAAGCTGGTTTATATCGTTATAGGTGTGCTACCTACTAAAATAAAGCTCTGTAGGTCAAAAGACAAAAAAGTTATGAGCATTTAAAGAAAAATAAATTGGGGTTTTTCTCAAAACGTCAAAGTGACAATTTAAAACGTCAAAATTCGCAACATTTAGGCAAAGAACTTGAATCTAATACGGGCTATGGAAAGAAAATGTCTCAAGAAGAATGTTTTACAAACACCGAAGTCTTAGTTTCAACCATCATTGCCCTTCATTTTACTAAAATATTTCCAGAAAATTCATTTCAAATAGACCCTTTCTCTGGTGCTTGGCAGTAGCCCTAGCTATAGAGTTTATCGTTTAATGGTATAAAATTTTTGTCGAATTTTCGTAAAAAATCAATAAAGTTCAATATATGCGTTATTATACAAAATATTGTATACATTAATTATACGTTGTTTTAAGCTACATCTTAAAAAATTATTGCGACAATCACGGGGTGGCCCATAAGTCATTGGTGATACAAATTTTCTTTTTTTTTTAAATCAAACACGCCTTATGTTATTGCATTTTCCATCGAAATACAATGCATGTTTGTAAGAAAAGAAATTCTGGATGCAGCAAGTGCGTTATGGTAGCGAGTTTTGATCAAATGCTTCATATTTGAATAGCCCAATTTGCTATTAACCTATAAGGTTGACCAAGAAACGAGTTTTTCCGGGAATACTTTAAGTTTAGGTTTGGAATTTTTTGTAAATTTTTACACAATAAAGTTATTTTTATGAAACGTGGCACATTTTTTTTACTATATAGGTTATACTGGTAACCAACTTTGATGCCTGCTTTCTTAAAAAGAAAACACATATTTGCAATAAAAACATTTTAATGAAAATTCACTACCATAACGCACTTGCTGCGTCCAGAGTTTTTTTCAAGTTTGCAGCTTATTTATTTCATTAGTAAAGCCAGTGTCAAGAGCCTCGGTGGTTCAGAGGTAAGAACGTGTGCCTCTGAACCAGTAGCGGCTCGTGCCTTAATGCATTAGGGGTGCGCAAGAAAAAAAGTTCGGGATGCAGCAAGTGCGTTATGGTAGTGGATTTTTATTAAATGCTTCAAATTTGAAAAAGTCAAGTTTCTACGAGCTTAGAAAGTTGAATTTTGGTGTATAGTAGGGTCTTACCTAGGGCAACATATCCACCAAATTTCACCAAAATAACTATGTAGTTTTCGGAGAAAAATATTTTTTTTGAGACAAAACTGAAAATTTTCCCGGAAAATCTTATCCGATTTTCCTGACTAACAAACTCATCCAAGCCATTAATAAAAGAAAGGCACTTGCCGAGTTTCATCGAAATCAGTTGCTTATTTTTGAGTTATCGGTTGGATACATACTTATATATATATATATATATATATATATATATATATATATATATATATATATATATATATATATATATATATATATATATATATAAACATATAAAAATTAAAACTGACCCTGATATGGGTTCTACGGGTCCTTTTCGCGCTCATTTGAAAAAATTTTTGCAAAGTCTCTCCATCGATACCTTCTATTAGTGACTTTTTAAAATAAAAATTCACTAAAAATGAAGGGCTCGCCTATTTTTTGCCCGAAACCTACTTACTAAACTAACTAAACTTAATAATGATTAACTATACTTACCAAGTTTTCCTATAGTAGGTTCTAGGTTATAGTAGTTAAAAAGTTCCTTAAAAGTTAGCCTTTAAATTTAAAATATTTTCCACTGAATTAATCACAGTGTCACAATTATTTTGTCCACTTATTAAGCAACCCGAACTAGTAGCCATCATAGTAATAATAATTGTCTTGTTAGAACGTGTAAACAACAATGAAATGATCTAATTAAAATCAATCCGACGCGCAGCACTACACGAAAATGACTAAACACATGCTAGACACAGACACGCTCTGCCAAAATTTGATTGCAAACTGCAAGTGTGGAATTTGAGAGCGCACACCAGATTGCTTATTCGATCGTTTTCGACGATGATACTCGACCATTTCGCATTGAAGTATCGCATTTCCTCAAGAGCGCCGAAAAATACATACCGCTGGACGACTGATGCATATATGGATATTTGGATATGAATGTATATAACGATAAGGTCTGCAAGCAATCATTAACACTATACTGATTCTGATGCTGTATTAATGGCTGCCGATTCTGCATTCCTCGATCCTCGATATACTGATTTTGTTTTTTGAATGCAGGAATGCAGGAGGTAAAAAAGGAAATAAAAATTTATTGAAATATAGCATAGCAAAAAAAAATTTCCACGGCAGGCGGCAGTGCGCGTGCACGGGCGAACTTATTGAGGAGTCGCCCCTGCTCTGAACCGAAGGGTACTGGGTTCGATCCCAGGGTTCTCCTTTCACTTTTTCAGTACAAACTGTAACATTAACATCAACCGAGGTTCTGGCATTGTATTTGAGCAAGTTAAATGTCTGCACGTTCTTTGCTGCGAAGGGGGCGTAAGGCCGTCGGTCCAGTGTTCATGCGATATTGGGCACGTTAAAGATCCCTACCCTCCTTACAGAAAGGCAGGGGTTTGGCAAAATTTCCAGGATGGTAAGGTGAAACTGCTTCCTGGCGTCGGTGGTTGGCCACAGTCGCGGAAATAGGGCGACGTTCAAGAAACGAAACACACACAAGCCAGTGTCGTGAGTAACTTTTACAAATTTTCCAAAAAATTAAATATCGTTACGCAGCAAGTGCATTATCTTAGTGAATTTTCATAAGAATTGTACACTATTAGAATAACATTACTAGAATTAACACATTAAATTTAAAAGACCTTACAGAGTTGATTAAAAGCTCTAATACAGGCTCACTTTAGAAATGTTTTCGATGGTGTTACAATCGATGTCTCTCTATTCTCAAAAACAAAACCATGTTAATTTGTCACTAGAAAATTAAAATTTGGTATACCGGCTATCTAGGTACCGTAATAATATCCTTAAAAGAAACTTGTATTACAAATTTTGTTAAGGCTACAAAAGCTTTCTAAAAGAAAACTTAATCCATATTTATAAAAAGAAAGTATCTGCAAAATTATGAATGTGGCAGGTATTTTTCCAACAATAAAAAAGTTTTCTAAAAACAAATTATCTTCTTTTTTATCAACAATTAACAGTGTCTGCTAAAATTTAGAATTATAGGCTTAAAGGTGACAAAGTTATCCATGCGTTTTAAAGAAAATTTATATATTGGTCCAAACGTATGAACTTGGACAATATTGTTTCTGACAACTATTAAAATGACTGAAATTAAACAAAACGTTAATGTGGATTGTGCTGGAATAGAACACGCACCGGCCGTCGTGAAGACGGTTACCACTCGGCTAATAGAGCTGTTTATTGGTGCGGTAATATTCGCCTGCTTCAACCTTGATCTTTCTGTACTGCATTTTCAGTCTGAAATTTTATTGGGGCTTCGAAATGCTTTAAACTTACGCAGACCTTAAAGGTCGATTGTAGAGGTCCTAGTACGCGTAGATTTGAAAAAAATTTTCGAACGTGTTACCATCGATATCTCTCTATTATCAAAAAAATCTTGTGTTCTAACACCTTTTGAGAAAAATGCTCAAACACAATATGAAGCTAAATAATTACATTTTGCTATATCTGTAGATAGTGTAAGTCTCTTTGAAAGAAACTTGTATTACAAATTTCATTAAAGTTATACAAAAGATTTCCAGAAGGAAACTTAATTCATATTTAGAAAAGTAAAGTATCTGGCAAATTAAAAACGTAGCAGTGATTTTTCCTTATTAATTGCCAGTATGATTTTGTTTTAGTTAACCTGATCACACCGTTTTTTTAATTTGCATTTTGATAAATGTCAAATTAAAGGCGATCATGTTAATTATTAAATTATTTATAATTATAAATTCACAAACACATTTTTTTTCAATTTAAAAAAGCGTTGGCTTTGTACAACTACATTTGTATTGATGTTAGGTTTTAAATGCGAGAAAAGCAGGATGCCACACAACTAGTGAAAACATTTTGAATCTGTCAGTTCCACTTACCCGTTTTCATAAACTACGCTGTACTTTTCCATTACTAAATTATTTTAATTAAAAACAAAAAACGAAAACGTAGCCCTAGACATTTCGAAGTAGATTCTCTATACCGTGGTAAAATTAGATTAAAATTCAATTACTAGTAGTTCTCAAGATTGCCTCAAAGAAAGTCGCAAACTTTATAAAAGTTTGAGAATAATTTTGTAACAGCAGACCTAATGTATATAGGAAATAAAATTACATATAATTTTTATAACTCACAGTGTAATATTTTTTGTATTGTGTTTCTTTAATATATGCAAATAGATCTAAATAATGTTTTTTGAAGAATTGTAACATTGCGTGTCAAATACTCCAGTTATTGTATTTATATACACAAGGGAACGGCATTATAAGCTTGTTTGCAAATATTTACTGCTACAGAAACTCATTTTGTTTGTGTGTTAAATAATATATTGCGTGTGTTATGGCTTAATTAAGCTCCCTCGATCAGTAGATCGAGAAAAGAAATTTCTTTGATGCGTGGTTGTTTGCAAGTAAGTTTGAGGCATTTACATAATGCTCCATTGAGGAAAAGATTCAAGATGAATGTAGGCTCTAGGCTAAAACTTGAACTAAAGAGTCTGGATGCAGCAAGTGCTTTATAGTAGCGAATTTTGTAATAATAAACCGTAATAACAGCCGTAACAAGAGTCAGAGGAAGTATTTGTGAAGTAGGAGTCTCCTGAAAGAGCTGCAATTTGTACAAAATTATATAAGTTTTATACATTTATTTAATTCGACTGTAACTAAATTGTGTCTCTTATTACATACACAAGCGAGAGCTTATTTGTACAATAAGTTAGACTATCTATATTTAAAATAAACTATGCCATATATTTATTATTGAACTTAAAGTATCAGATAGTCGACGAGTGCAGGTAGTCGTCCCTTTTGAAGAAAGGTAGCTTTGAGTCCGCTAGGACTGAACATTGTCAACTGCGAGCCCGAAGATATAACTTCTCTGCTAAAGTTCGGTGGCTGGTGTGCAAGCTTGTAACATAAGATGTAAATATATTTATCGTTCAACATATTACGTGTCATCATTCAACACATTGCGTGTTTATAAAAGTATTACCATCCTAACACATTGCGTGTTTATCAAAAGGTGCATCCCAAGGTGATTAACCCCGTTTCTAATGAAACAGAATCATCATCTACCGCAACACCATACATAACTCAACTTTCATTGTCTCCTGGAACTGTTTCAACCTATTTATCATACATTTAAATAGCTCCTTTTCATAAACCAAAGCTAATCTATTAGTGAATGTTCGTAGAAAAAATTCACTAATGGGGAGATCCCGACTTTTGAATTTTGAAACAATATTTTTGCAAATGAGCGCGAACTAGGACCCCTAGAACCCATATCCGGGGTCAGTTTCAATTTGTATATGTTTATATATATATATATATATATATATATATATATATATATATATATATATATATATATATATATATATATATATATATATATATATATATATATATACATATATATATATATATATATATATATATATATATATATATATATATATATATATATATATATATATATATATATATATATTGGTATAGTAAATGTTATTTAGGAAGATTATAGTCCCACGTAGTAATAATTTAATCTATCTAGGAAATTATAGTCCCACGTTTTTGGGCGCTAATTGATATAGTAAGTTATTTGCTGCACAGACTTTCGAAGCCCTTTCGTTTAGTGCCAATTGTTATAGAATTTCAAAAAAAATGTAATAAGCTATGGATTTTAAATTTAATTTAATATATAGAATTGATATATATATATATATATACACATATATATATATATATACATATATATACACATATATACACATATATATATATATACTTAGTTTTTTAGTTATATTTTAGGTATCTTAGCTTTTAACTTTTATTTTCCTGTAAAGTTTAGTGAAATGTGTTGTAAATGTTGTTATTATGAAATATATGTATTTGTGTATGTAACTTACACCTGGATGTACTCAATGTATTTTTAATTTTTTTACCTGTTTAACACACAGAAAACAACCAATCACATATATGAACTGCCTCTCACCTCAGGGTGCTTAGTAAGCAAGTGAGTTCAAGTCCCCTTTGGTTTCTTTTTTTATTTTTTTGTAATTTCGAAATATTCTGCCCTATCTAATTTCAGTTCTTTCCTTCCAAATACTCATATATGTGTAAAAGAAAACAAAATAAGGCAAAGGTTTCAAATGATCACCAAACTTAATATTTATTACACTTAAAGAATAAATGACAAAATTCTAATGTTACTTACTATTTTCAATGTATTTTTTTTGTTTAATTTAGAGTTCTTTGTTTATTTATTTTTTAACAATGCCAATAAAAAAAATAAAAAAACTGATCAGTATGATTTGTTTTAAATTTTTAAGACCACTTATATTTATGACTCTCACGCACTTCCTAAAGCCAAACGGTAACGGCACCTATTGACGTTTGTATGATTTATACAATGCCTTAGTACTACGTGCAGTCAATGGACGAGTCCCTTCACTGGCTGGGTATGGTTACTGGTTTTTCTAGCCCTTGGTGTGTGAAATGCAAACCAAGATGGTTGTTTTTTTTTTTTTTTTTTACGATGAGACCTCTCTACTTTCGTTTGATGTATCACAATTTTGCGAGTTATTTACTATTCTTTTTGAAGCTGGGGATATGTCGCACAATAAATGTAAATATTTATTTACTTTACTCACAGTTTATCTGGTCTGTTTCTGAGCTTCCGTGTTGTGACTCCTTTTGATTGTTTACTTCTCTTCAAAAATGTACCTCCTTCTCGTTTTAACTTTTATAAAAATATTTCAATCCCTTTTTAATATCAAAAAATTTCAATCTATCTAATCTTTTAATAAAAATGTCCCCGTCTAATAATTTAATACTAATCTCAATCCTTTTTTATCTCAAAAATTTCCAATCTGATACTTTTATCAAATTTTTTCCCTCTGTTTATTATTTTTCATACGTAACCAGCGTAACTAATCAAAAAACTGTTATCTGCCTGCTTCAAATAAAATATCCTAACAAATTTTAACACAATAATCGTTTTTTATCATCTCCTCGGATACATACATACTTCTGATTGTTGTTAGTCAATGAGAGAATAATTAACCTAACTATAATTTTAGTGTCAGTTTGACGTCTGGCCTAAATAAAAAACAGCTGACTTAAACATAGGTTATGACATGACATTTCTTACAATTTAACACTCAAATTTTGACATCTTACTATTCTTAAAGCTAACAATATCCTTAATTCTAACAATAACATCTTAAATTACATAACAGCTATCAAACAATAATACCTTAAACTATCTAATTAAACTGGTCATACATTTACACCTGCCTTGCCTCCTTTCAACACATATATATCTGTAAAATTTAGTTTCTCCCTGCCTTACAGTGCAAAAACATTGCATACACCAAAGGTAAGTTGTTGTTTGTGTTTGTGTATATATGTATATGTGGCCCCCTTTATTAACCATATCAAATCCCCAATAATAAATTTTTACTGCTTTAGAGGCTTGCCTTCTGAAGCTAGGAAAAATTTTTTATTCACGCTTTTAGTTTATAGCAATATAATCTTTTCCTCCTTTAATAAATTTTTTTAGCATTTCAGAAACAGTCACTGCCATTCCTGTAAGAAGTTATGCTGTGTAATCAGAACTATCATCTGAGACACAAGTGATCTAGCTGCGAACATGAGAAGTTATTATATTTACGTGTCAGATGCACTTATGCATGAGACATTATTGTGCTTATAAGCATGTTTAAAAAGATACTAGCGTGCCTACAATTTAGAAGGAACACTAGCGTGCCTTTAATTGTTTTATAAGAACACCGCTGTGCCAATATTTTGTCAATTATGTTTTTGAAGACCACTGCTGTGCCCACAATTATTTTAAGAAAAATACTACTGTGTCTGCAAATTTCTGCTACTGTCGAATACTGATCCTGTTTTCATTATTGCTGCATGTTTGTTCCAGCTTCATAAGTGTTCAGTTCTTCGAAGTGTTTATGGCCTTTATTTAAAATAGTGCTTCGTTAGTTTAAGTGCTTTAAAAAAAAATATGTGTCATGTCAGTGCTTTGTTCGTCTGGGATTTCTTCAACTTATATTCCTTTTTTAATGTCACGTTTGCCCAAGCAACGTTCGACTTAGTTATTAAGTTTGCATGTTGCATGCTATAAGAAATGCCATCAACATTAAATGAAAAATGTTGTTAATTGACTATGTCAAGGCTAAATTTAGTTTTAAGTTCCCCCCCAAGTAAAGTAAGAAATTATCTCTTGCTTTTCAAATTTCTTATCGTTTAATTTATCTCTTTCACCAGAGGTCTATTAAATTTAATCCTGGTTTCTTTAATTTACCTCTTGATCATCATTATTTTTTTTGTTACCGAGTTCCCCTTTTCTCATTGCGTGTGTTCGTACACGTGATAATGAACCGATTTCTATAACGACGTTCGTATATACCCCCATATTTGGACTTTTTTTTTTATTGCTGCTGCCATTGTAAGTTTCTATATGTTTCTTTTTTGATATTAGGTCCTTTCCTTTTTCAATTCGTTTTATTCTTCTGATACCCAACTTTTTTTTTTTTATTAATCTGAAACTACTGTTTATCAGTCAATATATGTTCCTTTTACTTGACTTTTTCATCTCATTCCCCTATATCTTGCAACTACTGTGCACATAATCATCTATATCTATTTTCATTATCTCAATATGCCCTCTATGGGTTTACATATTCACTGGTTAGCTTCTCCATCTATTAAATTCATTTCACTGTTCGTACATATATATTTTTGACTTTTCCCATTACTCCTTGATTCAGACGTCCTTATTTAGCTGTCTATCCTACTAAATGTTCCATAATTTTAACGAATTTTACATAATTGGCCTTGATATCTGTTTTCTTCATATATTTTTCTTTCTTTTTCCTCATTTGTTGGCATCTCTGGTCCTCTTATCTTGGGTTTAAACTTGTCCCCACTACTTCGTTTGTTTCCGATCATATATGTCTTGTTTGACGTGCATTTCTACTGCTTGTTTGTCGTGACATTCTTCCCCACGCTTAGCTGGTTACTAACGTTATCTACCTCGGTTTTGAATTTGCCTATACTCTTCTTTCATGCTTGACATTTGCTTTAAATTTTGAATTTTGAATTGTTATTTTATTTCAAAAAATGTTGGTGAGTTTAAAGACTTCCCAGGTCATTCATCTCATTCTAGTTCATTAATTCTTCGTAGTCGTTTCATATTTTGTTGCTGCGTAGTCTCCATATCCGTTATGTGGTCTTCTCCACTGCTCATGATTGTTATCAGACTCTTCTGCCTGTCTTGCATCGTATTCCATGCTAGAATCGTCTTTGTAGGTATCCTCGTTTCTCTGGCATTTATACCTATTCGTGCCATCGTTGCCATCCTTGTTTTCACGTCTATACCTCTTATTTCCTATACGTTTCCGTTTAAATTTGTCACCCTTATTCCTTATTTCTTCTAGGCATTCTTGTTTCTTTTTGTTTCTTCTATTCCCCATTGCTCTTGTCCATTTTGGCCCAAAACATTCTTCTACTTCTTCTCTCAGACTTTTATTTCCCAATGTCAGCTTTACATCTGGCTCTTCTCTTAGATTCTCCAAATTTCCATTCGTTTCTCTTAATCTCTCTTCCATTTTGGTTTCATATCTGTTTCTTTTATGTTTGCGCATCTTTCTAGGCCCTCTCATTCGCTGATTTCTTTCATTCACTCTCTCTATGATTTTATCCATCGGTTCATCATCATTTGCTTTGATTTTCTCTATTATTATCTTGCGTACTACATCCATCTTTGTCTCTACTTTACTTTCAAACTTTCGTACTGCCTCGCTTATCTCTTCCATCTCCATTTCTACATCTTTTTTCACTTCTTGTACACTTTTTTCAACTTTCTCTGTGATATTTCTATCTATATTATCCAATCTCTCAATCATCTGCCTCATATTCTGCTCTTGTTCAACAAATTTCTCAGTCATACTTTCTTTTATCTTGTTTATATTATCCTCTTGTCTTTCGAACCTGTCATTCATATTTAGTTTCATGCTATACATATCCCCTTTCATTTCTTTCTTACTTTCATTTATGTCTTGTTTTAGGCCATTTATGCTTTCATTCATTTTCTCATTCATAATTTTATTGCTTTCATTTATATTATTAACATTTGCATTCATACTATTCATGCTCTGCATTAATTTCATGAACATTTCATTGTTACTGTCAGGTTTTTCGTTTGTCGTATTTGTGTCGTCTACTTTGTCTCCGTCAGGTGTCTGTTCTTCTATTGACGTTTCTTCTCCTGTTTGTACCATTCCTTCTGCTTGTTCTTCCACATTTTCACCAACTTCTTGATCATATCTTCTCTCTTGATCTATTTCCATACTTTCCTGCTGTTCATGTTCTCTTTCGTCTCTCCTGTCCTGTCTGTCCTTTGACGTGGTCATTTTTCTTCCCCTAGGCATTTTCTCGACTTCCTTTATATGTTTTGTTTATTTATTTATTTTTTTAATTTATTTTACTCGTGGACCTCGAAAGCCCCACGTTGGGCGCCATTTGGTATAGTAAATGTTATTTAGGAAGATTATAGTCCCACGTAGTAATAATTTAATCTATCTAGGAAATTATAGTCCCACGTTTTTGGGCGCTAATTGATATAGTAAGTTATTTGCTGCACAGACTTTCGAAGCCCTTTCGTTTAGTGCCAATTGTTATAGAATTTCAAAAAAAATGTAATAAGCTATGGATTTTAAATTTAATTTAATATATAGAATTGATATATATATATATACACATATATATATACATATATATACACATATATACATATATATATATATATATATACTTAGTTTTTTAGTTATATTTTAGGTATCTTAGCTTTTAACTTTTATTTTCCTGTAAAGTTTAGTGAAATGTGTTGTAAATGTTGTTATTATGAAATATATGTATTTGTGTATGTAACTTACACCTGGATGTACTCAATGTATTTTTAATTTTTTTACCTGTTTAACACACAGAAAACAACCAATCACATATATGAACTGCCTCTCACCTCAGGGTGCTTAGTAAGCAAGTGAGTTCAAGTCCCCTTTGGTTTCTTTTTTTATTTTTTTGTAATTTCGAAATATTCTGCCCTATCTAATTTCAGTTCTTTCCTTCCAAATACTCATATATGTGTAAAAGAAAACAAAATAAGGCAAAGGTTTCAAATGATCACCAAACTTAATATTTATTACACTTAAAGAATAAATGACAAAATTCTAATGTTACTTACTATTTTCAATGTATTTTTTTTGTTTAATTTAGAGTTCTTTGTTTATTTATTTTTTAACAATGCCAATAAAAAAAATAAAAAAACTGATCAGTATGATTTGTTTTAAATTTTTAAGACCACTTATATTTATGACTCTCACGCACTTCCTAAAGCCAAACGGTAACGGCACCTATTGACGTTTGTATGATTTATACAATGCCTTAGTACTACGTGCAGTCAATGGACGAGTCCCTTCACTGGCTGGGTATGGTTACTGGTTTTTCTAGCCCTTGGTGTGTGAAATGCAAACCAAGATGGTTGTTTTTTTTTTTTTTTTTTTTACGATGAGACCTCTCTACTTTCGTTTGATGTATCACAATTTTGCGAGTTATTTACTATTCTTTTTGAAGCTGGGGATATGTCGCACAATAAATGTAAATATTTATTTACTTTACTCACAGTTTATCTGGTCTGTTTCTGAGCTTCCGTGTTGTGACTCCTTTTGATTGTTTACTTCTCTTCAAAAATGTACCTCCTTCTCGTTTTAACTTTTATAAAAATATTTCAATCCCTTTTTAATATCAAAAAATTTCAATCTATCTAATCTTTTAATAAAAATGTCCCCGTCTAATAATTTAATACTAATCTCAATCCTTTTTTATCTCAAAAATTTCCAATCTGATACTTTTATCAAATTTTTTCCCTCTGTTTATTATTTTTCATACGTAACCAGCGTAACTAATCAAAAAACTGTTATCTGCCTGCTTCAAATAAAATATCCTAACAAATTTTAACACAATAATCGTTTTTTATCATCTCCTCGGATACATACATACTTCTGATTGTTGTTAGTCAATGAGAGAATAATTAACCTAACTATAATTTTAGTGTCAGTTTGACGTCTGGCCTAAATAAAAAACAGCTGACTTAAACATAGGTTATGACATGACATTTCTTACAATTTAACACTCAAATTTTGACATCTTACTATTCTTAAAGCTAACAATATCCTTAATTCTAACAATAACATCTTAAATTACATAACAGCTATCAAACAATAATACCTTAAACTATCTAATTAAACTGGTCATACATTTACACCTGCCTTGCCTCCTTTCAACACATATATATCTGTAAAATTTAGTTTCTCCCTGCCTTACAGTGCAAAAACATTGCATACACCAAAGGTAAGTTGTTGTTTGTGTTTGTGTATATATGTATATGTGGCCCCCTTTATTAACCATATCAATATATATATATATATATATATATATATATATATATATATATATATATATATATATATATATATATATATATATATATATATATATATATATGCATATGTATATGTATATGTATATGTATGTATGTATCACACCGATAACTCAAAAAATAATGGGCCGATTTTGATAAAGTTTGACACATACCTTTCTTTTGTAAATGGCTTGGATAAGTTCGTTAGTCAGGAAAATCGGACGAGCTTTTCCGGGAAAATTTTGAGTTTCCGTTCGAAAAAAATTTATATCTCCGGAATTAACAAAGTAATGGCAAGCAAATTGGGTACGCGGGTTCATATAATCATACCCAAGCTAACTCCAAAATTCAGCTCTGTAGATTAAAGGACAAAAAAGTTACAGGCATTTAAAGAAAAATAAATTTGGGTTTTCCTCAAAACGTCAAAGTCGCGATTTAAAACGTCAAAATTGGTAATATCTAGGCAATGAACCTGAAATTAATATGAGCTATGGAAAGGAAATGTGTCAAGAAGAATGCTTTACAAAGCCTGAACTCTTAGTTTCAATCGTCATTTTACTAAGATATTCCCAGAAAATTCATTTCAAATAGACCCTTTCTCTGATGCTTTGGCAGTAGTGTTGGCTATAGAGTTTATCCTTTAATGGTATATCATTTTGGTCAAATTTTCGTAAAAAATCATTAAAGCTCACTATATCCGTTATTATGCAAGTTACGAAAAAAAAAAGGTATACATTAATTATAGGGTGTCTTGAGCTACATCCTAAAAAATATTTCCACAATTACAGGGTGGTCCATAAGTCGTTGGTGATTCAAATTTTCTTTTTTTTTAAATCGAACACGCCCTATGTTATGGCATTTTTGCATTTTACATCGAAATATAATACATCTTTGTAAGAAAAGAAATTCGGGACGCAGCACGTGCGTTATGGTAGCGAATTTTCATTAAATGCTTCAAATTTGAATAGCTCAATTTGCTATTAACCTATAAGGTTGACTAGGAAACCAGTTTTTTCGGGAATTTAAGTATACTTTCGGAAATTGTTGCACCTTTTCAAACAATAAAGTTATTTTGATGAAACATGGCACATTGTTTTTACTATATAGGTTATACTGTTAACCAAATGTAATGCCTGCTTTCTTAAAAAAACACATATTTGCTATAAAAACATTTTGATGAAAATTCACTACCATAACGCACTTTCTGCGTCCAGACTGTTTTTTCCATCAATTCAATATGAAAGTGTCACTTAAATATTGACATTATGTTATGAAACTTTACTGACAAAAACAATGTAATATATTCGTCTTTGTTTATTCTATTCATTTTAGTAATTGTTTTTTAACAAGGAATATAGTTCGCGCTATTTTCCAAATTATGTGAAATTTAATTTCGGAAAAAGTTGGGCTAAAGTTATTCAACCGAAAGTTATTTTTGATATATGTAGTTTTATCGCAATATACAAGTTGAATTTCGTAAAAATAAATTGACCAGTTTCAAGGATATTTTCCATGAAAATACTTGACTCTCAGAACTGGCCAACGCACCTAATCTCTAGAAATATTTTTCTTGTTTAATTAAAAAACCAGAAGTTTGTTGGTCGAATAGAAGCTTCGCAAACCATGTTTTACATGCACGGACCCACTCGTTCTTAAAATTATTAAATAAATAACTATTAAAACTTTATTATTTTGTAGTTTTTTGTTTAAAAATGTAATCTATTTTGGTTTTAATTTTGATTAAAGAACCATTTTGTACATATGGTTCACTTTTGGTAAAATAACTTTAACAGTCGACAGAAAAACTTATTTTGATGCGTTTAAAAGATACAAGAAATTTTCGAAACAATATCGTCTTATTTTACCACCAACTAGTGGAGATATTTTAACCAGATTTAGTGAACGTTATCACCGTATAGGCTGCCATATTCAGTCATAATATCAAGTTTCACGAGCAACCAGTGACGGAGTTGTGGGGTTTCACTTATATTAAACTAGAAAAATTATTAAAGGTGTGGACGCAGCAAGTGCGTGTAGTGAATGTTCATAAAAATATTTTTACTAGTAAATATATCTCTATAATGCAAGCCGCTATCAATTTGGTCACGGGTATAACCTATATAGTAGAAACAACGTCCAATATTTTATCAAAATAACTCATTATTTGAAAATGTATTAAAAAAAAATTCGAAAATATACTTAAAATGTTTCCGAGAAAACTGGTTTCAGAGCCAACAAACCTTAGGTTATTAACAAATTGAGTTATGGAAATTTAAAGCATTTAAAGAAAGTTCGCTATCAAAACGCACTTACTGCGTCTCGATTTTTTTTACAAACATGCATCATAATTCAATTAATAATGTAACAATGCAATAATATAAGGGTGTTCGAAAAAAAATCGTAGGTATCACACTTATGGGCCAGCCTGTTATTGTGAAAATAATTTTGTAAGATGCAACACAAGACACCCTATAATTAACGTATACAATTTTTTATCGTATCTTGTACAATAACAATTCAGTTTTACCGTGGAAATTGGTCACCATGTATATATGTAAACAGATAAAAACTGAAACTAAACCCGGATATGGACGCTAAGGGCCTAATTTGCACTCATTTGCAGAAATCTACTTAAAAGTCAAAAGTCGCGGTCTCCTCATTAACGAATTTTTTCTAGGAAAATTAGCTAAAAATTATAGACCGTTAAACCATAAACTAAACTAAAACTACTGCTAACGCGTCAGACTTTGACGTTTTGAATCGCGACTTTGACGTTTTGAGGAAAACCCAATTTTTTTCTTTAAATGCCTATAACTTTTTTTTTCATTTAACCTACAGAGCTATATTTTGGTACGTAATTTACTATACATTATGCAATCCCGCGTACCAAACTAGGTCGCCCTTACTTTGTTATTTCCGGAGATGTAAAAATTTTCCAAATGGATACACAAAATTCTCCGAGAAAACCCCGGGCCGATTTTCCCGGCTTATCCAAGCCACCTGCAAAACGAAAGCACTAACTAAATTTGATCAAACTCAGCCCATTATTTTTTGAGTTATTAGTGTGATAAATACATATATATATATATATATATATATATATATATATATATATATATATATATATATATATATATATATATATATATATATATATATATATATATATATATATATATATACATATCTAAATTGAAACTGACCCCGGATATGGGTTCTAGGGGTCCTAGTCTGAGCTCATTTTCAGAAATTTTTCAAAATTCCAAAAAGTCGCGATCATTAGTGATTTCTTGGTAAATTTTCTTAAAAAAAACTTCTAATCGAGAGCTCTCGACTTTTGAAATTAAAAAAAAATTCTTGAAATGAGCGCAAACTAGGACCCCTAGAACCCATATCCAGGGTCAGTTTCAATTATATATATATATATATATATATATATATATATATATATATATATATATATATATATATATATATATATATATATATAACTGGTTGCCTGTTGTGACTCCGTGTATTTTTGCTTCTTCACTTCATCCAGAGTGTTCCCTGGCTATACCGTACTGATGATAGCTAATAAGCTTGAAACACGTGTATGCGCTTGTCTCCTTGCGGCCTTGCCCTTAACCTTTGTTCCTATATATATATATATATATATATATATATATATATATATATATATATATATATATATATATATATATATATATATATATATATATATATATAGATAGATAGATATAGATATAGGTATCATAGCGATAACTGAAAAAATAATGGTTAGCTTTTGATAATATTTAGCACGTACCTCGTTTTGTAAATGATAAGTTCGTTAGCCAGGAAAATTGAACCAGGTTTTCCGGGAAAATTTTTGGTTTTCTTTCGGAAAAAAATATATTTTAAAAAATAGAAAAGCTATAGTAACCAAATTTGGTACGTAAGTTTACAATATTAAAAGGAAACTATACACCAAAACTTATATTTCTATGTTACAAGAAAAAAAAATTAAAAAAAATTGGTGCCAGATAATTTCTATGAAAATTCACTACCATAACGCACTTTCTGCGTGCAGACTTTTTTTAAATTCACTAATACCATTCTCTTTCTTTATACGAATCCTTCTTTATGTCTAGTAAAGCACTCTCGAGCTTTACTACACTTAACGAAGTCAAAACATCTAAAAATTAAAACTGACCCCGGATATGGGTTCTAGTTGGCACTCATAAAAAAAAAATTTGCAAAGTCTCACCATGGATACCTCTCTGTTAGTTTTTTTTAAATAAAAATTCACTAAAAACATATATACCGGTCATCTTTCTTTTATGGTCGGTTAAAAATAGGGTAGCTAATAGGTAGCTTATGCAAAGAAAAGATAATTTAATTTTTTTAACAGTTTATGCATCACAGTTTAACAATATTTTTACTGTTTAGCATCCTGCTACGGGACAGTCATATCTTCTAACGCATTTTCCACTACATGTGTCTCTAATGTAACCAGTCTTGCAAAAGCAACCATGTACACATATGTCTATACATTGAACTGAATCGCTTCTCTGATTCTGGCATGTCGGTTGACAAGCGCTTCCACACGTAAGCAGTTCCTCGTGTATGGGACACGACTCTGAAAAAATATATATATATACATACATATATAAATCAGGCCAGACCAAAAAAGTATGGACGTAGCAAGTGCGTTATGGTAGTGAATTTTCATAATAATATCACATATGCCTTTTAGTGAATTTTCTTCAAATAAGCACTAATTAGGCCCCCCAGAACACATATCCGGGTTCAGTTTCAATTTATATATATATATATATATATATATATATATATATATATATATATATATATATATATATATATATATATATATATATATATATATATATATATATATATATATATATGTGTGTGTGTGTGTGTGTGTGTGTGTGTGTGTGTGTGTGTGTGTGTGTGTGTGTGTATCAGACCGATAACTCAAAAAATAATGGGCAGATTTTGTCAAATTTGGTGAATACCTTCCTTTTGCAAATGGCTTGGATAAGTTCGTTAGTCAGGAAAATCGGTCCAGGTTTTCCCGGAAAATGTTGTGTTTTCTTCCAAAAAAAATTAATATCTCCGGAATTAACATAATAAGCGCAACCAAATTTGGCACGCTGGTTTATAGACGAGCCACCTACCAAAATTTAGCTCTGTAGGTCAAAAGACAAAAAAGTTATGGGCATTTGAAGAAAAATAAATTGGGGTTTTCCTCAAAACGTCAAAGTGACACGTCAATTCGCAACATTTAGGCAAAGAACTTGAATCTAATACGGGCTATGGAAAGAAAATGTGTCAAGAAGGATGTTTTAGAAACCCTGAAGTCTTAGTTTCAACCGTCATTGTCCTTCATTTTACTAAAATGTTTCCAGAAAATTCATTTCAAATAGACCTTTTCTCTGATGCTTGGCAGTAGCCTTAGCTATAGAGTTTATCTTTTAATGGTATATATTTTTTTGTCGAATTTTCGTAAAAAATCAATAAAGTTCAATATATCCGTTATTATACAAGATATGAAAAAATATTGTATACATTAATTATAGGGTGTCTTGAGCTACATCTTAAAAAAAATATTTCTACAATCACAGGGTGGCCCATAAGTCGTTGGTGATACAAATAATCTCTTTTTAGTCGAAAACGCCTTACGTTTTTGCATTTTCCATCGAAACATAATGCATGTTTGTAAATTAAGAAATTCTGGACGCGGCAACTGCGTTATGGTAGCGAATTTTGATTAAATGCCTCATATTTGAAAAGCTCAATTTGCTATTAACCTATAAGGTTGACCAAGAAACGGTTTTTTTCGGTTACACTTTAAGTTTACTTTCGCAAATTTTTGTACGTTTTCAAATAATAAGGGTCATTTGATGAAACATGGCACATTGTTTTTACTATATATGATTTAATGGTAATCAAATTTGATGCCTGCTTTCTGAAAAAAACACACATATTTGCTACTAAAAACATTATTATGAAAATTCACTACCATAACGCACTTGCTGCGTCCCGAACTTTTTTTAATTAAAGCAGGTATCAAATTTGGTTATCAGTATAACCTATATAGCAAAAGCAATGTACTATATTTCATTAAAATAAGATTATTGTTTGAAAATACACAAATATTCCGATTTTCCTGGCTAACGAACTTATCCAAGCCACTTGCAAAACGAAAGCACTAACTAAATTTGATCAAACTCGGCCCATTATTTTTTGAGTTATCGGTGTGATACATACATATACATACATATATATATATATATATATATATATATATATATATATATATATATATATATATATATATATACATATACATATATATATATATATATATATATATATATATATATATATATATATATATATATATATATATATAAATTGAAACTGACCCCGGATATGGGTTCTAGGGGTCCTAGTTTGCGTTCATTTTCAGAAATTTATCAAAATTCAAAAAAGTCGCGATCATCTCATTAGTGCTTTTTTGGTGAATTTTCTTAGAAAAAATTTACTAAAGAAGAGATCTCGACTTTAGAATTTAAAAAAAAATTCTTCAAATGAGCGCAACTAGGACCCCTAGAATCCATATCCAGGGTCAGTTTCAATTTTTATATGTTTATATATATATATATATATATATATATATATATATATATATATATATATATATATATATATATATATATATATATATATATATATATATATATATATATATATATATATATATATATATATATATATATATTCATATACATATAGGTATCACAGCGATAACTCAAAAAATAATGGTCAGCTTTTGATCAAATTTAGCACGTACCGTCGTTTTGTAAATGATAAGTTTGTTAGCCAGGAAAATAGAACCAGGTTTTCTGGGAAAATTTTTGGTTTTCTTTCGGAAAAATTTTTTATTTCAAAAAATAGAAAAGCTATAGGAACCAAATTTGGTACGTAAGTTTACAATATTAAAAGGAAACTATACACCAAAACTTATATTTCTGTTACAAAAAAATATATTTGGTGCCAGATCATTTCTATGAAAATTCGCTACCATAAAGCACTTTCTGCGTCCAGACTTATTTTAAATTCACTAATACTGTTCTTTTACTATATATGATTTACTGGTAATCAAACTTGATGCCTGCTTTCTGAAAAAAAACACACATATTTGCTATTAAAAACATTTTTATGAAAATTCACTACCATAACGCACTTGCTGCGTCCCGAACTTTTTTAAATTAAAGCAGGTATTAAATTTGGTTATCAGTATAACCTATATAGCAAAAGCAATGTACTATATTTCATTAAAATAAGATTATTGTTTGAAAATACACAAATATTCTTCAATAATAAACTAAAAATGTTCTCGAAAAAACTGGTTGCCAACCAACCTTAGGTTAATAGCAAATGGAGCTATTGAAATCTGAAACATTTAGTAAAGGTTCGCTACAATAACGCACTTGCTGCGTCCCGAATTTCTTTTCTTACAAACATGCCATATATTTCGATGGAAATGCAAAAATGCATTGATATAAGGCGTGTATCGCCAACGACTTATGGGCCAGTCTGAAATTGTAAAAATAATTTTATAAGATGCAGTTCGTGACACCCTATGATTAACGTATACAAATTTTTCTCCTATCTTGTATAATAACGAATATATTGAGCTTTACCTTAGAAATGCGTCACCCTGTATAAATTAAAAGAGATAAAAAATGAAACTAACTCTGCCTATGGGTGCTTATTTGAAGAAATCTTTTTAAAATTCTAAAGTCGCGGTCTCCTCATTGAAGAATTTTTTTTACGAAAATGAGCTAAAAATTATGGACCGTTAAACCATAAACTTAACTAAAACTACCGCCAAAGCATCAGAGAGAAAATGACTAACCTGTTGCATATCAGCCCTTTTTGTAAAATTTCGATCTTTTATATCTGTTGACAAACATCACCAACACTGTTTAGTCCACCCACTAACATTAATAAAATCGTAAAGGAATAATTTGCACTTGCATACTAAAATTCCCAAATAACACAAATAATTTGTCAACTGAAATTCAAAACAGATAAACGATGTAATAATATACGATAAACGTCAGTTACAGCGTGTAACTGATCTGCGCAATGATATAAAATGTTGCATTGCTAGGTAACGACTCAGACATACTAGATCTCATATACCTATAAACCAGTTTTTACCATTATCAATAAGAAGCGGTGATATTAAATATAAATGCTTTAAATTTAAATAGCTCAATTTCCTGTAAACCTAGAAAGTTGAATTTTGATGCATAATTAGGCCGTTCCCAAAGCAACATTACCACCAAATTTCATCGAAATAGCTTTGTAATTTTTTTCGAAAGAAAACTCAAAATTTTCCCGGAAAACCTTGTCCCATTTTCCTGGCTAACGAACTCATCCAAGCTATTAATAAAAAAAGGCACTTGCCGAGTTTCATCAAAATCGGTTAATTACTTTTTGAGTTATCGGTTGGAGATACGTTCAGTTTTTATCCGCTTACATATATACAGGGTGACGCATTTCTACGGTAAAGCTCAATATAATTATTATTATGCAAGAGACGAGAAAACATTGAATAAGTTAATTATAGGGTGTCTTGAGCTGCATCTTATAAAATTATTTTGACAACCACAGGCTGGCCCATAAGTCGTTGGTGATCCCTAAAAAAAATTCTCGAACGCGATTATTTTATTACATTTTTATCGAAATATGTTTGCAAGAAAAAAAATCGAGACGCAGTAAATGCGTTTTCGTAGCAAATTTTCATTAAATGCTTCAAATTTCAATAACTCAATTCGCTATTAACCCAAGGTTTGTTGGCTAAGAAACCAATATTAAAGTTTATTGTCGAAAAATTGTTGTACATTTTCAAACAGTAAGTTATTTTGATAAAATATGGCACATTGTTTCTACTATATAGGTTATACCGGTAACCAAATTTATGACTGCTTACATTAAAAGAACATATTTGCTATTCAAAGCATTTTAATAAAATTTTACTTCCATAACGCACTTGCTGCATCCAGACTTCTTTTTAATTAAAATTATCGAAGTCAGTGCCCGTACGCACGCTTCTGTTAAAGCTTAAAATTATGTTTGTATTGAAAAATATGCATCGTTATCAACTGTCTCTAGGTACCAAACATCACTGAAACATCTGGAGCGGTTTCAAAATATTAATAAATTTCCATTTTTCTTTTCATAAAATTTTAACACTTCGTATTTTCGTAACGGAACATTTTTGGACCACACTTTATAAAGAAAACTATCATTAATTTTTCGTGTAGATTCACACCCTTAAATATTCGCAGGTCATTAAGAAACACCTGTATCTAAATATATAAAACTGACCCCAGATATGTGTGCTAGGGGACCGTTTTTCAAAAATCACGATCTCCTCAATAGTGATTTTTTCCTACGGAAATGCACTAAAAACAAAACAATCGTATAAGAATTTGTGAATCTTCGAGAAGTTTGCAATGGAATAAATGAAAATAAATAATAAAATTTGTATTGAATAAACCTCTCATAGTGTGCACATTTCTGTCAGCATATATGTGTGTCCTATAAAGTACCTAGTGCATGTAATTAGTTTTCATCGAACTAAATTGAGCAGAGTTTCTGTTAATCGTATTTCACAACTCTTATCGTCTTAAGATCAAAAGTAATTATTTTATGTTCTGTTGTGACAGTTCTAAACATCACTTTCAAATGTTTAAAACTTATTGCTCAGACAAAATTGAATAAAAGGTGACACTGACTATAAGCATATTTACAGCAATAAATGGGGAAACAGCATATAATTAAATAGTAGATAGAGGTGGTTAAAGGAAATTAAAGGCTTTTACTACCAGACCAACTGATTTATTCTCAAAACCCTACGCGTTTCAACACATTAACGTGCCATCTTCAGGGGTTTAGATCTAGAATGTAAAAAGGTGGTTGTCAGAAACTATGTTTCTACCAGCAATTTAAGATTTAAAAACTTAAAAAGACAAGTTTTTAAATCTTAAATTATACGTTTTTATAGAGATGTTTTATAACTCCTGACACTAATGTCAGTTTAAATATTGCATGGCTAATCTGTATTTGACATTTAGCTTTGCTGTACTTTGTATTCTTGCTGTAGTTGCAGTGTTAGTCACTCGCATGGTAGACCTACCAGAAACATAGTTTCTGACAACCACCTTTTTACATTCTAGGTCTAAACACCTGAAGATGGCACGTTAATGTGTTGGAACGCATAGGCTTTTGAGAATAAATCAGTTTGTCTGGTAGTAGAAGCCTTGAATTTCCTTGAGCCGTGTCAAACCCAGACGTTATGACGTTTAGAAATAATAAATAATAGTAGATAGAGAACTTGAAATTTTAAGTTTATTGAAATATTTCTAACTTGCCTGTTGTTATTAGCCTTCTTTTATATATCCTTACTTGCAAATTTTTTATCTTGAAAGAAAGGAATAGTTTAAAATTTGATATATTGGAAAACAGATGATGAATCAAAGAACTTGGAAAATATAGGTTGTAATTGCCTGCAGCAGTTTCTGGATCTCATCAAGTTTCTTGTTAAATATTTGTACCGCAAGGGTTTTATAATATACCACTTATTGGTAATTCACGAGGCACTATCTTTAAATAATTAAAACCCCTGGATATGTATACATAGGGTAAGTTTCATTTCCATAATACCTGTGAATAAACTATGTTTATTCATACCATTCAAATGTTAGTTTTTAACTCTTCATACAGGGTTTTTCAGAATGGTATTTTATAGTTTCAAACAGACTGGTAATTTTTTTAATAGACTGGATTTCTTCTGATATACTGATATATCTTATATGCTGGCTTTATTGTCTGTGTTTTCCATTTGCCTTACAATTGGCTTCCTGCTTAATTAAACTCCAACAAAGACGTCTGGGTATAAATAATACAATAGCTCAGTAAAGGCACATAAGTTTTACCACCCCTTTTTAATATTTGCTAACCACATTACTGTTCCAAGCAACCACTATTGCGACATTTGCTGTTAGTTAACATAGTTTCATTTTTTATGTAAACGTTCTGTGATTAAAGGTCGGTTAAATAGCTTGTTCAAGAATCAAATATAATGACAATACTTTCAAAAAATTTGTTGCCACCAGGTACGCAAACCATTGTATCTATTTAATAGCACAGCCATTGTATTTATCCCGCAATGCATATATATATATATATATATATATATATATATATATATATATATATATATATATATATATATATATATATATATATATATATATATATATATATATATATATATATATATATATATTATAATTATTTGCTGCCCACAGCATTTTCTGAACACTTCTTTGTAATTTCTAACCACACATATTAGACGTAGACGTTGACCCTCGACACTCCGGCAGCTATGTTAACTATATAGCAGTAAAAGAAACAGACACAGCCACAATATAGTTCAAGAGGCGTGATAATATTAATTTCTTTAATCGTTTTCAGCGGTTACTTTAAGGCTGTCCTTCCTTGAATACCCCAAGTACAGCATAAGTTACATAAAGGAACTTACGCTGTCACACTGTGCAGCTGAGTTCTTCGAGACACTGTTGGTGGAATTTGGTAGTGTATTATACACACGTTATCTATTTCAGTGATCATTTGCGGAACTTATTTGTTTGAGAGTGTTTCTGGTAATTTCATTTTTAGTATGTTATTCTGGGGGCACTTCGATACTAATGACAACGAAACCAGCGATGTTGGTACTGATTTAGACCTAGTGGAGGAGGAACTTTTAACCCCACGGTGGTGGCGCCGTATAACAGAACATTACCGGTGGCGCTGGGTCTGTCAGACCCATATTGATTTTTGATTAAAAAAAAGCCTATTTTGTTCATCTATTTCGGCTAATTAACTTAATGAACTAAAGAACAAAAGCTACAACTTAATTAACACAAAATAAGTTATAGGAAACAAATAAAGACGTCTAAAATGTAAATATTGGTTTTTTTTTTCTAAATCAAATTAACTCCAATTTCAGCAAAGTTATATGAAGTAAAAATAACACCAAAATATAGTACAGTTATTCTAAATTGTCTGATCATTAACACAAATTTTGCGCAAAAATTCAGCATGTGTTAAGCATACAAATTTTTTTGCATTTTTTACAGAAGAATCTAGATTTATTTATTTTTTACAAAAGTAACATGTTTTTCTTGAGCCTAGTGGGATGATATTCTCTTCAGCAGTATCTGTAGAGGTTTTAGGACACTCCTTGTCTTCGTTCACGTACAGTACGAGGCACATTTGTTTCGAGACAACGACGCTGAATGTGTTCTTCTGTAAGTGCGACTGACAGATTTTTCAAAAATCTTCGCCTTGTAATGGTTTGAAAATCTACATTGTTAGCAGTATAAATTATCTGGGAGTTAATTCCTGCTATATTTAGCATATAATAGAAAACTACCATGGCCCACCTTCTGGTATTTCTAGCCACATTATAGGAAGCACACATTTTATCTACATTATCCACGCCTCCTTTGGTCATATTATAAAAAGTATTAATTTCTGACTTGCAATTTTCCCCGGTAGATATATCAATTGTGTCAGAATGATGCATACTGGAAGCTAATACAACATTTTTATACTTCGTTGGAACATACGACACAATGGTGATATTCTCTTGAAATCCAAAAATGATAGAATATACTGGGCGTTGCCTTGTGTTGACAAATTCTGGTGAAAGCTCTCTCTTGTTTATGACCATCGTTTGACTTATACTGTCCCTGTATAAGTCAAACGATGGTCACTAAGCAAGATGTTTATAAGGGGAAAATTGGTAAAACATCTGTCACAGGTGATATTTCTATTAGTACAGAATATAGGAACTATTAGTCGCTGGACTAGACTGCATGCGTCATTACTAACGCGATAGGGACCTGCAGGTTGTTGTCCATCATATATCTCAAGACTTGACGTATAAAAATTTTTCGCATCCACCACTGCGAATATTTTAATGCCATACTTACTTGGCTTGTTGGGTATATACTGCTTCCAGTTTTTCGTCGATTGTGCAATATTCACCACATGTGTAAGATGATTTACATTTGTCTACAAATTTTTCGAAAACGTCTTTTATCGGAGGCTAGTTTGTCGATTGGTTTTTCTTTTCATCCTTGTTTCGATGTCATCAAACCTGACACACCTAAGTAAAAAACCGAAAAAGCTGTTGTGACATGGTGATCCAAAACCTTTCCACTCCAGTTCCGTTTCTATCCCACATCTCGTCTGTGTTTAGTCTACTATCTTTTAATCAACCTGCCAAGTACACCAAACCAATTAGGGCTTTAATTTCTACCACATCCGTAAGACTCGCCGATCTTTCTCTTCTATAATTGGCAGCTACAGTGGAGATATAACGATTTGTACACTTAACGATAGTTTGCAGTATATCATTAGGAAAAAAGAGTTCCCAACATTTCAAAATCGACTTAGCGTTTCTCGCATTTCCTTTCACACCAGGTAAATGTATGATTATGTTTTCTTGTCTTGTTCTAACGTTTCTGGGTGGGCAGTGTTTTTTCCAAATAGTTTTACCATCTTTTCCATAGTAAATGCTAATCCTAGGAATTTTCGTTGGAATAACATCTTCTGCGTCTTGTTCAGATTTGCTGCTCGATTCTCGGTTTTCGACTAAATCTTGTTCGCTTGCATTATCTTCCTCATCATCGGGAGACTCTTCAGCTTCTGCCTGTTCCCAAAGCCGAATAAGTTT
Organism: Tillus elongatus; assembly: GCA_964006375.1. Taxonomy (NCBI): domain Eukaryota; kingdom Metazoa; phylum Arthropoda; class Insecta; order Coleoptera; family Cleridae; genus Tillus; species Tillus elongatus. The sequence continues at coordinate 47,908,979 of OZ023267.1, read as the reverse complement.
TGCCTGCTCTTCTTCATAGCTCATAATTACTAAAAAATGTATAACCTAAATATAGAATGACTTAAGTTTCCAAAAATCTACTTACCAGCATAAATAATTTAACCACACTAAGTTATGCCACTAACAATTTTTAGAACTCCGCCGGTAGCGATTGGTCTGGCAGACTATATGATTAAAAATTACACGAATAAAGACGCGTGCAATCTTGATGACACTGCTCTGCAAACTAGTTAATAGGTGGGGAAGGTACTTGGACGCGCATTATTGTAGGCCCCACCACTACGGTTTTATAGGTGGGAACCATTGTGTTGGATCGCTCAGACCAGGCGCCACCACTGTAGGGTTAAATAAAGACTTACACGCTTCAAGTCAAAGAGTTATTCTGAATATATATATATATATATATATATATATATATATATATATATATATATATATATATATATATATATATATATATTCGTGTCCGAAAGGTAAAAATAATAGTTCTTCAGAAAATTAATATGTATATATTTATTAATATTTATTATAGAAGTTATTAGATTGGGGATGTAGTTAATCATTCTGCTAATAGGAAAATAGTTGGACAAAAATTTAAGAAACTCCATGCAGCTTCTGCGCAGAAAATTCGTCGATTTGTGTATCAATTTTATAGATAAAATAAAGTGCCGCCATTAGAAATAATACGCGATAATTGACAGGAATACTAATAGTAATAGTAATATTTATTGTTACTAATTTTACAGCACATCGTTTGACAAGGAGTCTTATAATCGTAGGATATTTTGGAAAAGATTGTATACCACTTTGAGGTTTTAAATATAGGCAATTAGACAAACTAAGGGCAAAACTATGGAGGCAGCATGTTGTTAACCTTGGACACGATTACTTACGTAAACTAAAGGAATACAGAGATCTAAATAGAGACATCATGTATCCTAACGGAACGTAGTTTGACACCCATAATGTCGTCCACTATCGGTAGATAGATAATATCAAAGAGGATAACTTAAGTACTCCATGTTCTAGGGGGGAAATAATTATAATCCTTTGTGCATCAATTTAAACGGATTTTATGTATAATGCATTGCTGTAAAATATCTTGCAATCCTCTGCTAACGTTCATCAGGACATGAGAGCGGAATTATTTAAAAAATTTGCAGAGCTGAAGCTGTTACCAAATATCCCACAACATTTTGTAATCCTCATGGATAATGCCTCATATAATTCGCAGAAAATTCTGAACACCAGCACATGTAATTCAATACATGGAAAGCAGAGGCATAACACAGAGCTTCGGTGGTTCAGTGGTAACAACGGGTGCCTCTGAACCAAAGGGTATTGAGTTCGGTCCTAAGGTTTTCCTTTCGCTTTTTCAGGACATACTGTAAAATTCACATCAACCGAGGTTGTGATATTGTATTTGAGCAAGTTGGATATCTGCACCTTCCGCTCTTGGAAAGGGGCATAAAGCCGTCGGTCCCATGTCCATGCGATGCGGGGCACCTTAAAGATCTCTACCCTCCTTACAGAAAGGCATGGGCTCGGAAAAATTTCCAGGATAGTGAGATGAAACTGCTCTCTGGCCTCGGTTATTGGCCATAGTCGCGGAAATAGGCCGACGTTAAAAAAACAAAAAACACACACATGCACGCACGCACGCACACACAACTAGATGCAGAAACATAACACAATCACAAAGGAAAGGTTATAAATGCTCAAAATAAAAAATTTTTAAAAAGAAATTTGTTGTTAATAAACTTTTTGTATGCGGTCTGCCTCTATAGTAGTGCCGCCTCAATCGTAATGAGATGGTCTGGGCAGATATTAAAAACAAATTACGAAAATATAATTAACCACCTAGACTAAATAAATATGCGTTAAGCACTATAAGAACAATAGTAGATGAAATATGTGAAAGCGATATATGGAGGAAATATGCATGTAAAAGAAAAAATCTGGACGTCGCAAGCGCGTTACAGTAGTGAATTTTGATGGTATAGAATTTGTTTGGAATTCTCTGGCAATTGCTACCATAAGGCATTTGCTGCGTCCAAACTTTCTTTAGTATTTCTAGTGTGTACTCAATTAATTGTGAATATGTTTTGAAAAACTGAGGACAGACACAATCGGAACTTTCTGCACCGCAATCTGCACACATCTGAAACTAAAATAATAAAAGTAAGTGTTGTTCTAATAACCTAAAGGTGGACACTGTCTTTCTCTGACGCATGAGCCGCTTATTGTGTCTCTTATATAGCCAGTTTTGCAGAAACAGCCTTGCACGCATTGTTTTGTGCATATTCCTGGTGTTCTCTTCTGACAAGTAGGTGGGCAGGCGCTCCCACATGTAAGGAATTGTTCGTTAACAGGACATGGAGCTGAAAAGAAACGCAACATTAAAAATCAGAGTACCTCTATTCTTTTAGCGCCAATTCTTAAAGTTAAAATATGGTATTTCACAGTACCGCCAAGTCCTTTCTGCCGTGCATAAGCAAAACCTAATAACTCGATTGACTTGGTTTTACTTCTGTTTCAATATTCCGATTGCCTGTAACGACCTATATCTGTAGCTATTTTACGTTTGTAAATAGGCCTTTTCTTTACGAAGATATTTAGTGTTGCTTTATAGTAGCCCGACTTATGTTAAATTTATTCTGCACTAAGGCGACTTGCTTTGCAATTTTTGTTTCTTGTTTGGATCGTAATAAAAGTTACCACAGTATAAAGAAGTAAGTCTACTGTATAGTAAGTGGTTCAATCATTTCCTTAGGTGAAATTCGCAACTAGTGTAATTTAAAAAAATATATATTAAATTACCAAAGTAAAACCAAGTAACTCCCGTTTTCGTGTAATATAAGGAGAGAAATGCACTATCAATATGAAGTAAGTAGTTTCGCCATTAGGTTTTGGTGGGGTTAAACTATAACAAGTCTTTTTACACGCCTGGCGGCGGCTCTGGGGTATTGACACCATTACTTTTAAATACTTTGAACTAGGGATGGGTATCTAACATCGATATTTTTGGAATATCGATGTTTTCCATTGAACATCGATGTTTAAAACACACAAATGTCCTGTAGTTTTTCAGTTCGAAAGTCTTTAAGTAGCTAAAAAATACATCAATTGACTGAACAAATTACTAATTGATTCTTTACTCTTTGCACATTGTGACTTAAGCGACATCTGTACGTGAACGCAATAAGTATTAAATTCCGGCTACTAATTCACGTAGTAACATCATAAACAGGAACGTTTAAGGCTCGGAGACTGATGGCGCTGGGCTCTGACAGTAACACAGAACCAGTAATAGCCGTTTTTAGTGAATTTTCTTTAAAAAAATTCACTAATGAGGAGATCCCGACTTTTGAAAAAATTTCTTCAAATGAGCGCTAATTAGGCCCCCCAGAACACAAATCCGGGGTCAGTTTAAATTTTTATATGTTTATATATATATATATATATATATATATATATATATATATATATATATATATATATATATATATATATATATATATATATATATATATATATATATATATATATATATATATATATATATATATATCACACCGATAACTCAAAAAAAATGGGCCGATTTTGATTCCATTTGGTGAATACCTTCCTTTTGCAAATGGCTTGGATAAGTTCGTTAGCCAGGAAAATCGGTCCAGGTTTTTCCGGAAAATTTTGTGTTTTCTTTCGAAAAAAAATTATATCTCCAAAATTAACAAAGTAAGGGCAACCAAATTTGGTACGCGGGTTTACATCCTTATAGGTAAGCTACATACCAAAATTTAGCTCTGTAGGTTAAAAAACAAAAAGTTATAGGCATTTAAAGAAAAATAAATTGGGGTTTTCCTCAAAACGTCAAAGTTGCGATTTAAAACGTCAAAATTGGCAACATTTAGGCAAAGAACTTGAATCTAATACGGGCTATGGAAAGAAAATGTCTCAAGAAGAATGTTTTACGAACCCTGAAGTCTTAGTTTCAACCATCATTGTCCTTCATTTTACTAAAATGTTTCCAGAAAATTCATTTCAAATAGACCCTTTCTCTGATGCTTGGCAGTAGTCTTAGCTATAGAGTTTATCGTTTAATGGTATATAATTTCCGTCGAATTTTCGTAAAAAATCAATAAAGCTCAATATATACGTTATTATACAAGATATAAAAAAACTTATATACCTTAATTATAAGGTGTCTCGAGCTACATCTTTAAAAAAATATTTCTACAATCACAGGCTGGCCCATAAGTCGTTGGTGATAGAAATTTTCTTTTTTTTTTTTTAATCACACACGCCTTATGTTATTGCATTTTTGCATTTTCCATCGAAATATAATGCATATTTGTAAGAAAAGAAATTCTGGACGCAGAAAGTGTGTTATGGTAGCGAATTTTGATCAAATGCTTCATATTTGAATAGGTCAATTTGCTATTAACCTATAAGGTTGACCAAGAAACGAGTTTTTTCGGGAACACTTTAAGTTTACTTTCGGAAGTTTTTGTACATTTTCAAACAATAAAGTTATTTTGATTAAACATGACACATTGTTTTTACTATATAGGTTATACTGGCAACCAAATTTGATGCCTGCTTTCTTTAAAGAAACACACATATTTGCTATTAAAAACATTTTTATGAAAATTCACTACCATAACGCATTTGCTGCGTCCCGAATTTTTTTTAACCTGCACCTGCTATAATCTGCATCGGAATATGTTTCCATTTTCTAATGCCTACAAAATTACAAACTATTTTTTTTTTCGAAAGAACATAGAATTAGTAAATTTACTAATATTTTGAAAACATCGATGTTGGGAAACATCGATGTTTTCCAGGCGATGTTTTTCCTCCCATCGATAGTAGGTTTCGATGTTAAACATCGATGTTAACCTCGATGTTTTAAAAAATGTGCCCATCCCTACTTTGAACCCAGTCATAGTTTCATGAAAGCGCATTCCATACATGGTGAAATAGGTAAAAAATTAAAAGAAAAACTAAAGAAGTTTAGGATTATGAAGATTTGGAAACTTTGATTAACACGTCAAACAAAAATACCCTATTATAAATTTAAGAGCTGAAGATTTCCATAATTTGAAAATGGATGTGTTCAAGAAAAAAATAGAACGCTTCTCCTAAATTCAATCAGATGCAATACTTCCAGTTTAGAAAGAGGTCGAAAAAGATGAAAATGAATGTTGTAAGATATCACCTTGAAGTCAAGATTTGATCTGACACATCCTGGAAATATACGATGTCATAGAGGGATAAACTCTAAGAAAAGATACCATAATATAGGAGCGACTTCCCTATATGCCACCAAGAAAGCACCTTTATTGGAAAAACCTGGCTTCTGCAGTACTGAATAATAACAAAATATATGAAAATTCTGATATCCTATATTATTTTTTTAACTTAACATCTATGTATTTTTAGTAAGTATGAATTTTTGCAACTACCTTTCTAATATTTCACTAAAAATTATAACAAAATAACAAACAATTGAATAGTTGCATTTCTTAATAAAAACCCTCCACAGCCCCTTCCTTGTAAACATTTTAATTAATGTATTATTATCATTTTTTTATGAATTGCATGGCGCTTGTCTAAATATTAAACCGCCAAACTACACGTTTTAAAGATAGACGTTCTCATATCTTGAGCCATTGCCATCATTGGACTATTAAAACATCTTTACAAACAACTATGAACATTGAACTTATCCAGGTTTGTCTTTTATAATTATTTATATTTTATAAGTGTTAATATTGACAGGTTAGTGGTACCGATTAGTGTAAAGTTGGCGATGTTTAAGACCCGTGTTTTAGTAAATTTTTATAAAAAAAAATTCACTATTAGAGAAGTATCGATGGTGAGACTTTGCAAACAATTTTTCAAATGAGCGCGAACTAGCACCCCTAGAACTTATGCCCGGGAGTTATATTTTTTATATGTTTATATACATATATATATATATATATATATATATATATATATATATATATATATATATATATATATGTGTGTGTGTACGTACGTGTGTGTGTGTGTGTGTGTCCAACCGATAACTCAAAAAATATTCAACCGATTTGGGTAGAACTCGGTAAGTACCTTTCTTTTATTAATAGCTTGGACGAGTTCGTTAGGCAGGGAAATCGGACAAGGTTGCCCGGGAAAATATGCAAAGTGTTCTATTTAAAATAACAAAGTTAATCGCTACTTTCGATGAAATGGGAAGTGAGATCGACTTCAAATTATTTTACATGGAATGAGCGTTATGTCATATATGAATGCAAATTTTCAGAACTGAAATGCGCTAATAACTAGAAAAACGTCTAACCAACGCATTTCGTTGTATACCCTGTATATATACATGATATAACATCACAATACAAATAGCACAAAGAAATGGATACAACAAGAAAACAATAGAAAAGCTAGTAAAAGAAATCAAAAACAAACAAACAACAAAACTGAAAACAAAACACTAGAAACAAACACAAAATACACAACATTTACTTATAACCAGCACATCAAAAAAATAACACAAATACTCAAACAATATGACTTAAAAATGAGCTACAAAACCAATAACAAAATAATAAACAAAATAATAAAAAACAAGAACACAACCCACATGAATTAAACGGAACATCAAATAGAATGTAACCCATGCAATAAAAATATATATATAGGAATGAAAAAAAATCAATAGAACCAAGATCCAAGGAACATATAACAGTATTAGATAAAATTCACATACCTAGCTACAAATCAAACGTAGCCATATACATTCGCAAAAAAAAAACACCAGAGACCAGATATCTACCAATTACAACTAATAAAACATATTAAAGACCACAAAAAAATGGAAATCTGGAAACAATATATAAGAAACATTAAAACTGTCCTCAAATATGAATTCTATGACGCGTCATTTAAAAACAATTTTTAAAGCATAATGTTTATCGCCTTATTATTAAAAAAAAACAAATAATTAAGTACACTAAGACCAGACATACCTGGAGGACAGTCTTCTCTTAGGATACATAAACCAGTTACATCATCGATAACATAACCTGGTCGGCACACACACCCTTCTTTACAATACAAAGGGCAAACTTTGGGCTCTTCATAAGGGGTATTGCAAGTTTCCGGGCATGCAGTTGCACAATCCGACCAAGTTGTATTTGGATTAAAGCAAATAACTGAAATAAGAAAAGTGCTTTAGGTAGTTTTCTTGAACTTAATTATTAGATATTGAAACCTGACGACGGTATAGTTTACTTTACAATTGTGTAGCGCAGTATCGACCGCTCGTTCGTAATTAGGAACTTAGTTCTCTCAGCAGCACACAAATTGTTATACATAAGTGAATCTAGCGAACTAATCAACGATTTTGTAATCGGCGAGCGTGTCACATTGCTCTATGAACAAATATGTAAAACCAAATGTTTCGTTCTTATTGGAGCTTGTCAATGTATTAAACAAAACGACAAGCTCTAAAAAGAGCGAAACCGGTATGTGTTTAATGATTCAAAATGCTTATATACTTACATGCAGGTTCAGGCATATGCAATTTGGCATAATGGGAAAATATTATTCAAAGGTCTGGACGCAGCAAGTGCGTTATGATAGTGAATATTCATAAAAATGTTTTAATAGCAAATATGTCTTTTCTTTTCAGGAAAGCAGGCATGACATTTGATCATTAGTATAACCTATATAGTAGAAACAATGTACGATATTTCATAACTTTATTGTTTGAAAATATAAAAATAAAAGAAATCAGAAAAAAACTCAAAATGTTCCCGAAGAAACTGGTTCCTAGCCAACGACCTTTAAGTTAATAGCAAACTCAGCTACTGAAATTTGAAACATATAATGAAAATTCGCTACCGTAACACACTTTCTGCGTCCTAAGTTTCTTTCCTTACAAACATGCATTATATTCCCGATGGAAAATGCAAAAATTTAATAATATAAGGTGTGTTCAATTAATGATTGTTGAACTAATTTTATAGAGTGCAGCTCGAGACAATCTATAATTTACAAATACATTTTTTCTAGTATCTTGTATAATAACGGATATACGAAGGATAACGAAGCTTTACTATAGAAATGCGTCAGCCTGTATATATGAAAACAGACAAAAACTGAAACTAACCCCGGATATGGGTTCTAAGCAATTAACGAATTCGATCATCAGGTCTTTAAAAAGATGTGTTGTGGTGATTTGGGTTCTCCAAGTGTACTTATCAGTGCCCATCACATGTTGCAATCTTCACTTAGGAAGGTATTCATCATATTTGATCAAAATCGGCCCATTATTTTTTGAGTTATCGACATAGATATATATATATATATATATATATATATATATATATATATATATATATATATATATATATATATATATATATATATATATATTGAAACTGACCCCGGATATTTTAGGGGTGCTAGTTCGCGCTCATTTGAAGAATTTTTTTCACAATTTAAAAGTCGGGATTTCCTCATTAGTGAATTGTTTAAAGGAAATTTCACTAATATCAGAAGAGACAAAAAAGTTTTCAAGTCAAATGTGCTACTTACACAAAATATATCAAAGTCATTTGCGTACACATCCTTATTTTCATAAAAAAAAGAGTACAAGACCGTCAAAAATAAGACACCCTGTACTTAAATTTTTTAGAAACTCAGCGAACTTATGCAATACCCAAAGAAAGATACCTATATCACAATTGAAATCAAAAGGTTAAGCCAAATTGGAGTTAATCAAAAATTTATATTTTTAAACCTCCTTTTTAGGGGCCGCAGCTCTTTAGGGCGACACATTCGGATATAGGTAAAGTGGATCAGATCAATTGTTTTATGCAAGGAATAAGTGGTAGAGCGTTGTACAGGTAATTTTCGGGTACCAGTATGTATGTATATATATATATATATATATATATATATATATATATATATATATATATATATATATATATATATATATATATATATATATATATATATATATATATATATATATATATATATATATATATATATATATATATATATATATATATATATATATATATATATATATATATATATATATATATATATATATATATATATATATATATATATATATATATATATATATATATATATATATATATATATATATACATTATTTGTTTGCTGTACTTTTTGTGATTGTTTATTTGTTTACGAGGACTGACACGCTCCTGACTCTGATCGTTTCTGTGTGGTCTATGTCTGATATTGTACGTGACGTCTGGGTGTTTTCTATTGGTCGGTTTGCAGTTCTCTGATTGGTGGTGTTTTCGGTTTGTGTCGATTTTAGCGGTTCCCTGTTTTGTTTATTGTGGTATGATAATTTGTCTATTTGTATGGATTTTATTATGTTTTCTTTAAATGTTTATACTTGGATTTGTTGGGGATTATATGTGTTGAATATTGTATTGTTCCCAGATTTCCATTTGTTGTGGTCTTTAATATGTTTTATTAGTTGAAATTGGTTGATATCTGGTTTTTGGTGTTTTCTGTTGTGAATGTGTGTAGCTACGTTCACTACATAAAACACCACAAACCAGATATCAACCAATTACAACTAATAAAACATCTTAAAGACCATAAGAAATGGAAATCTGGGAACAATAATATATTCAACAAACAAACAATGAGTAAATCGCAGAACAAATCCAAGAAAAAGCATTTTAACAGAACTTAATATAAGCCATACAAATAGACAAATTATGATACCACAATAATCAAAACGGGAAACTGATACAATCGACACAAACCGAAAATACAACCAATCAGAGAACTGCAAACCGACCAATAGAAACTTAACACGCAGACGTCACGTACAATATCAGACATAGACCACACAGAAACGATCAGAGTCAGGAGCGTGTAAGTCCTCGTAAACAAATAAACAATCACAAAAGGTACAGCAAACGAATAAAGTATATATATATATATATATATATATATATATATATATATATATATATATATATATATATATATATATATATATATATATATATATATATATATATATATATATATGCATACAGGTTTCCGAAAAATACCTGTACAACGCTTCCTTGCATAAAACAATTGAACTGATCTACTTTACCTATATCTAAATGTGTCGCCCTAAAGAGCTACAGCCCATTAAAAAGGAGCTTTAAAAATAGACATTTTTGATTAACTCCAATTTGGCTTAACCTTTTCATTTCAATTTTGATGTAGGTATCTTTCTTTGGGTATTGCATAAGTTCGTTGAGTTTCTAAAAAATTGAAGTACAGCGTGTCTTATTTTTGACGGTCTTGTACTCTTTTTATTAAAATAAGGATGTGCACGCCAATGACTTTGATATATATTTTTGACGGTCTTGTACTCTTTTTATTAAAATAAGGATGTGCACGCCAATGACTTTGATATATATTTTGTAAGTAGCACATTTGATTTGAACACTTTTTTGTCTTTTCGGATATTAGTGAAATTTCTTTTAAAAAATACACTAATGAGGAGATCCCGACTTCTACTAAATTGTGAAAAAAATTCTTCAAATGAGCCCAAACTAGCACCCCTAAAACCCATATCCGGGGTCAGTTTCAATTATTATATGTATATTATATACATATAAAAATTGGAACTGGCCCTGCTTGTGGGTTCTAGAGAAGCTAGTTTGCGCTTATTTGAAGAACTTTTTTAACATTCAAAAGTCGGGATGTCTCCATTAGTGCATTTTTTCTACGAGAATTCAGCAAACAAATCACAAAAAAAAAACAGTTAGAAGCAGCATTTGCCGCGAATCCTTCTGATTCACTTCATGTTTTGCTGATGTCAAGCTTGTGAAAGAAAACCACCAGCTATTCTACAAAATCAAGTCTAAGTCTGACTATAGTCACTCGAAGTCAATGCATAGCCATAAAGTCTATCAAAACCTAATAATAAATTGTAGATAACGTTAAAGTACCTATTACTGGTTGTAATAATATTAACAAAATAATAACAAAATGCTAAGAAGAGAAAAAGTCAAAATTCTGACTTGCATACTCACTATTACTTGCTGATGCAAAACTAATAAACACGAACAAAATGATTATTCTCCACATTTTGTCGTTACTGTAAATCACTCGTGAATAGATGTGAACGCTAAAATATCGTTCATATCCTTTTTATATTAATGTTGTGAGACTGCTCTCGGTAAAAACGTAAACAAAATTTAATGTAAACTCGTTTGGTATTTTCCCTGATACTCTTTACACAAGTGGATTCAACAGATATTGCGAAAAGATGAGCGAGATATGTTTACTACCTTTATAAACGGCAGGTCTTAGTTAAGTGGCTGAAAAAGTTTAATTATACACAACCAAAATCATTGTTTGAATTTGTCCCCTGTAATAAAATTATTGTAAGTTTGTATTATCAATACTGTGACAAGTATTTACAAATCAGATAGTTAGATTGCTAAGCAGTTTCAAGCCCAAATGACGGCATGCCCTAAGCGTATGTATAGTATTCGGGTAATACGTTAGGCAATTATAAATTCGAACACTTACACTCAGATGTTACTCCAGGTCAAAATTAGAACAATTATGTTGACATCTTCATAAAGTAATCAAATCAAAATTTGAGCAAGCTAAAAGTGGTTTGTAAATATTGCAACTTAATCTTCTTTTTGTGTTTTATCCTAACTTCAGATTTAAAATAGAATTTTTTTAAGGACTATTTGCTGAAGCTCATTTCAACAGAATAATATTTTACACTCAAAAATTTCATTTGGCTTCCTCAGTAAGAGGTAATGAAAAATATTCTAGTTTCTGTCTATTACGTCTTCAAACTATTCCATTTTTATAACCCCAAAATAAAAAAGTCGCGACGCAGCAAGTGCGTTATAGTATCAAATTTGTCCACTTTGGTCCGGGGACTAACTAAAGAATAGGCCCATGCTAACCCCTGCTGTCGTACGAGGCGACTAATCGGAGTCAAGTAGGTGGTAATGAAATTTTCCTTTACGTGATAGTAAAGGATTTTATCACGCCCGAGGAGGTACCACCCCATATATCAAGAGGCCGGTGAAGTCCCAACTGACGTTTCCTGTTCTGGTGTGCGAGTCGGTTCCCTTATAAGCAAAAATGACGATGGCTCCTCCCTGTACAAAAGGTTCCGGAGGTAAAATACCCCTCCATTCGGGTCTCCGGGAGAGGGGTGTACAGGGGGCGCCAACATTAAGATTTAACATATCCTTCTCGAATATATGTGGCCTAAATTCTACCCAGTACTCCGTCCACTATTTCCTCCAGGCTAATAGGCCCCAACTCCTCTTCCTCACCGAAACCCAAATCAGTGCCAAAACAGCTACTAATCACCTTAATTTCCCGGGGTATAAGCTCCTTACTTCCTTAAGATTGCATGGAGGTGTGTGCGCATACGTCCGTACCAATATAACCTGCACCAGACTCCCCAATTTAGATGATGGAAGAAAAGACATACTATAAATAAAACTCTCTCTCAGGGCTGCAACTAAATTCATCTGTTGCATTTACCGGCCACCTTCTGATTACAACTTTGTCCAGCTCTTTGACTACCTTTCTGATAAAACCGTACCATCTGATTTCTGAATATCCTTCCCCCAAGGTAATTATTCTTGGTGGCTTCAATGTCCATAATAAGGAATGGCTAGGATCTTCAAAAACCGATCCACAAGGAAGAGCAGCGGAGGCCTTTGCAGTCAGCAATTCTCTAGCCAATATGGTTCAGCCCTTGGTTGCTCAGACCACGGCATAGTCACTGCTTCTTGCGCAACGCAACCCGAGGTCACACAGTCATCACACCCACCTATCGTTTGGCACTATAACTCCCCAAACTGGGACAAAATGCAGGATTACTTTTCCTCATTTCCATGGGCGTCTGTCTGCTTCTCTCATCCTGACCCCTCTGCTATTTCACAAAACGTCACCGAAATTATCCAAGCTATCATGGAATAATCTATTCCACGTTCACAGAAAACCTCTTCAGCCACTCAAAAGTCCTGATTATCTAAATCATGTGACAAGGCCAGACTTGAAAAGGTCACAAAATGCTTCTACACAATCCCAGTCAAGATTCTTTCTGTGGAAAAAAACTCGTTTAATAACCACATCAAAAACAAAGTCCTTTCAAGCCCCAACGGCGGCAAACCCTTCTGGACTCTTGCTAAATCTATTGGGAATAATTTCTGCAAGAGCACGTTCCCAGCTCTTGTCTCAGGGAACGAAATTGTTTCTACCGCCCTGGGCAAGGCTGAACTTTTTGCCTCGTTGTTCGCCGGCAATTCTACTCTCAACCCACCTCCAAATGTTCAACCACCAACAGTCTAAAACTCAAAAGTCAAAACTAAAAAGGTAAGAAAGATGTTCTCTTTTCTTAACACCAGAAAAGCCTCTGGCCTTGACGAGATCCCAGCAATTGTTTAAAAAAAATGCGCACCAGAACTTGCTCCTGTCCTGACCCGTTTGTTTCAGATATCTTACAATAAAGGCATATTCCCTAGTAACTGGAAAACTGCTCGAGTACAACCCGTCCCCAAGAAAGGATCTAAAGCGCTTCCTAGCAACTACAGGCCTATTTCTCCCCTTTCAGTCGTCTCTAAAGTGATCGAAAAGTATATAAACACCGAATCACTGAAATTTCTTGAAAAACACAATCTAATCCACGACAGGCAGTATGGATTCCGTCAGCACAGATCGACTGCCGACCTCCTTTCCTTTGTCACCCATTCTTGGAACAAGTCTATGGAACTACACGGTGAATCCCAGATTGTCGCTCTAGACACATCCAAAGCATTCGGCCAGGTCTGGCACGCAGCGCTGCTTAATAAACTTCCGGCCTATGGCCTACCACCAAAATTCTGTACCTGTAGAGCAAATTTCCTCTCCAGCCGGTGCATTTCTGTTGTCGTGGATGGCCATTCCTCTAAACTGTATTCAATTATTGCAGGAATTCCTCAAGGTTCAGCTTTAGCCTTTACTTTGTTTCTTCTCCACATCAATGACCTCCTCTCTAGCACATCCAACCCAGTTCACAGTTACGCGGACGACAGCACCCTCCACTCAAATATACAATATTCTAAGCCTGTCTCTTTAGCACAATTAGATGAGGATCGCAGCTTCATGGTTCTGTCTCCGTGGATCTCCAAAAATATTAGACTAGGGAAATAGAAATGTTGTACAATTAAACCCCGCCAAATCTCAATCTTGCTTTCTTTCTCATAAAGATACACCGGCCTTAGACCCATCACAATGAACAACCAAGTTACTCAAAGTAATGAATCCTTTTCACTTGTTGGCATTTCTGTGGATCGAAATCTCAATTGGCACCAACATATCACATCAATTGCAGAAACGGCTGCTAAGAAATTAGGTTTCCTCTTCTGGGCTCGCAAATACTTTTCACCAGCTAATCTCTATACCTTATATACTTCACAAATAAGGCCAAACCTCGAATACTGCTCCCACATCTGGGGTACAGCGGCAGTTTCTACACTCTCTATCCTGGACTCCATTCACAAGAGAGCTATACGTCTCATCGGTGACCCTACCCTCACCCAAAGGCTGCCATCCCTTGTCCACCGACGTGCCGTTGGTGACCTCTCTCTCTCGCTCTCTCCCTCTCTCTCTCTTTCTCGCTCTCTCTCTCTTTCTCTCTCTTTTATAGATATTTTGCACGGACACTGTTCAGATGAGATTTCTTCCATAGTTCCTCCACCTGGTGCCCCAACAGATCTACCAGCGGAACAGATCGAATATGCACCCTTTTACTGTCCAGGTTACCAGATATAGAACATCTTGTTATGCCCGCTCTTTTGTCCCGAGGACTTCTAAGTTGTGGAATTCCTTACCGGTACATGTTTTTCCTCCCCAAATCTTCAAGTCCAGAATTAACAAGTTGCCTCTTTCCTCCTTGTCGACACCCACGGTACAATATTATTTAGGCTGGAAGCCCTCGTGGAGTGTTGTTGAAATATATAAAAAAATCATTAAAATGTTTTTAACGGCAAGTGTCTTTTTAATTGGAGACATCAAATTTGTTATAGCCTATAGAGTAGAAACAATATATCATATGTAATACACGACAAGTCACAGATAGAGGGCCGTCGGGATATTTTCAATTTTTCAAGTAAACAAACGCATATTAATCGACACACCCACCGCTTGAGCTAACAGAAGAGAAGGACGTACTTGTACTTTCTAAACCTGTGAAATAAAAGAGAAATCCCTGTAAATGTCCAGTTCAACCTTTTATAACATACATCCCCATTTAAATCAAAACATGTTAAATATCCTAAATATCTCTTAAATATGGTACTAAGACAACTGTCTTTATATGTCTATAATTGCAACAACTCACTAATTAAGCATATAATGTCACTGTTGCCACAAAAGAGCCCTGCTTTCCCCCGTCTTTACCTTAGGCTTAAGGTAGTGCGTCCTGGGTACAACAGACCAGGCACGCCATCCAAACGTACCCGCTACATACCCAGAGGTTATGGCACCTTTAGACCAACCCAGGTCTTACATTTCTGTGCCCTACCCGGGGTCCTCCACTTGACCCTTGCCGGCCAGACAAAACAGACCCGATCACTATAACTACGGGAGAGAGTCTAATTAGTAACCATAAAGCTACAGCACACGTGGCTCTTAATATAATTTCCGTAAATTTTCAGCTAACCTCCCGCACGCTTTAAAACAAAATTCAGAAACATGCTTAGAACTTCTTCCTGGATGCACAATTCACAAGAACAATTTCTTGTTCGACACCCCCCACCTCTCTATGGCAGTTATGCGACCAGGAGGCAATAGGGGTGCTGGGCGGGGTAGGTAGTAAGAAAGGAAGTATGGGCAGAAAACGCGAAGAAAACAGCTTGAAAGCTTTCTTTTTCACATCTTGAAGCCATATCCCCCTTAAACTCTGCCTACCCCGCACAGCACCCCCATTCGCCACAGGTCCCGTAACTTTTTCGAGGGCTGCTCTGAGGAAATTTATCTTGTGGTTTATGCAGCGATGGTGGTTGTATGCATGCAAGGGGGAAGGTAAACCCCGCCCCATTTATCGCACGTGGGGGGGTGCTTCGTTGTGGGGATTTTCTTTCCCCTATCGTGTGCATACAACTCTCGCTGCATGAACCAAAAGAAAAGTTTCTTGTTCATACCCCTCAAGGAAGTTACGGGACCTGGGGAATAGGGCTGCTGTGTGGGGTAGACATGGTTTAAGGGGGGTATGGCTTCAAGATGTAACTCCCGTAGGGGGTGTGAACAAGAAATTTTTCTTGTGGTTTGTGCATCCAACGGCGGGGTATGGCTTGTTTCTGAAAATTTTTGTTGGATAGCGTTCGGGAGGTAATCTGCAAATTTACCACAATTTATAAAAATCTAGCAATTGTCAGTAAGTATTCAACCCACTGTATAATACCCAACCCACGTATATTTACCTAATAAGTATTGCTATCTGAATTATATTATTAGCTATAATGAACCAAAACACTTAGCGAGTAGGTACTCACCTGAGCTGCAAAATTCAGTTATCACATAAACTAATAGGCACTGTATTACATATAATTAATCTTTTACTATAAAATAACACTACGCGCAAGCCCTTCCTAACTGACTCTCTTTCAACTAGTTAATAGGTGAAACATCTCTGGTTTAAGATGCATTAAACGTTTCAGTTTCTTTATGTTATCTATGCATAACGATTAGATAGTTGATGGAACCTTAAAACACTTAAGTTCGCTCGCAGTGTCGTACAAAATATAATATGGTACAGTTTCTATGAAAGATTATGTTTGTGTGTGTGTGTGTTTTGTTTCTTTAACGTCGGCCTATTTCCGCGACTATGGCCAATCACTGACGCCAGGGAGCAGTTTCACCTCACCATCCTGGAATTTTTGCCGAACCCTTGCCTTTCTGTAAGGGTGGTAGGGATATTTAACGTGCCCAACATAGCATGGGCACGGGACCGACCGCTTTACGCCCCCTCCAAAGAGTAGAACATGCAGACATTAAACTTGCTCAAATACAATGCCAGAACCTCGGTTGATGTTAATGTTACAGTTTGTACTGAAAAAGTAAAAGGAGAACCCTGGGATCGAACCCAGTACCCTTCGGTTCAGAGGCACACGTTCTTACCTCTGAACCACCGAAGCTCTAAGATTATGTTTAAAATTTGAGTTACACATATTTCATCCAAATAACTTTATTGTTTGAAAAAGTAGAAAAAAAATTTCCGAAAATAAGCTTAAAATATCCCTGGAAAAGCTGATACGATTTTCCTGGCTAACGAACTTCTTCAATCTATTTACACACCTGCGAATACATAATTATTTACGAAAAGCTTTTTGACAAAAATTCCAGAACAATGTTTGACTGAAAGTTTTGAAACATTTATTTTACGAGCATCCGTGATTTTTTACAAAAATTGGCCTAAGTAAAGTTTCACGCAAATTATACTTTCACAAAAATGTACTTTTCAATTTTTTATCACGAACATTTTGTTTGTAATAACTTATTAAGGTTACTAACATTTCACAAAATTCTTACAAAATATTATTTCGACTACTGCAAAAACTGACGGAATATTGTTTACAGTAAAACAATACATAATATTTAAATTATATACCTAACCCGTAATTCAAATCGAAAAATAATGTAAAAAGGTTATTTCTTTAACTTTAAAGAAAAATATAAGGGGAAACAATGCTCATATTTTTATGTCACAATCTGTCAGAAATAAGAACGTTATATAAGTCTGTCACTCTGAAATTTCTTTTAACAATAATTGTAAAAACAATTAATCAACTATTTATATATTTTGAAAATGCAAATATAGATAATCTTATCAAATTAATTATTTCTTACCTTTTTTTGTACAAAAGTTAATTTAAGTATTTTAATATTTTTCCTATTGGCCCATATCGACCAATCCACCGCCCAGGAAATTCGTGATCTAACCATTCTCGAACGATTCCTGTTGCATGTGCTGGGTGGCCGTCATGCTGAAAGTATGCTCTCTGTGTATCTTCTAGTGACATGTTATGCAAATGGTCTTGAAGAATATATTCCAGCATTTCCAGATAACTGTACTGGTTCATATTCCGCTCACACTTTTACTTTTTTATGGCATTGTCTTCTGCAATTAACTCTACAATTTGGATTCTCCATAGACCATGGCGGTGCATTTTGGGAATTTACCACCACATTAGTGGTGAAAGTGGATTCGTCCGAAAAAATATTACTTCTACCAAAATTGTGATTTTGTAGATAATGCTCGCCGTACGATAAACAAAAATCTAATTGTTTTGACTCGTCATTTTCTTTCAAAGTGTGTATAAGTTTTGCTTTGAAAGGTTTCACCTTGTTGGCACGATAAATTTGTTGCAAATGCGATTTGCTAATATTGCCAATTTCTAATGCGCTTCTTCTTAATGATAATTTCGGAAAACGCCTAACAGAATCCATAGCTAATGCAGATGCAGCATTGTCTTCTTCATTTAGGTCGGATTTTGTCTTCTTAACATTTAAAACACTCCCTTTACGATTAAATTTTGTAACAATTTTTTACACTAGTAGCGGAAACTGAATAATTTGGCCAGCGTTTAAGGAATTTTCTTATCATTCCCTGATAAGAATGTTCTTCACCCAAACCATAGCACTGCACAATAAACACTTTTTGTTCTGTTGTTAACATTTTTAAATACAGAAGCTTGCCGTTCGTGACAAATAAAATTGACGTTTCGATTTTCCAAATAAGAAGTATCCCGGGAAACGAACAACAAGGCAGCGCTGAAGTAGCCATGCAACTCGTGAATTATTGCTTCGAATGTCCAATTGTACGTTTACTTTACTTTCTTTATTGGTTGGCAAACCTACCCCAAATTTAATTATGATAAAGACTTTTTTTAATACAGTTTCAAGTATTTTTTAAAGTACACCTAATCACAAAAGCCGTCGAACCTAATTTAAATAGAGTCGCAGCTAAAAAATAAACTATAGTAGGCTGATCTGTTTGAAAATTGAGAGCCTATCATAAATTTTAATTCTACACAATTTTTGTGAAGAACTTTTTGCGGTATCTTCATAAACGAAGGTAGTTTACTCTTAATACATTGCATTACATCAGTTATAAACCATCCTGTATATTAATTATTTTGTTCATTCTCTCAACATCTAAGTTTAAGACAAAGCAGGAGCGATTCCCAGTATATCATAATCTAAATCGAAATTTTTTGTCACTTATACCTTACCCACACTCAATCCGTGGACACACCGTATATATATATATATATATATATATATATATATATATATATATATATATATATATATATATATATATATATATCACACCGACTCAAAAAATAATGGGCCGATTTTAATCAAATTTTTTTGAGTGCCTTCACTTTGTAAGTGGCTTAGACAAGTTCGTTAGCCAAGAAAATCGGCCCAGGTTTTCGCGGAAAATTTTGTGTTTTCTTTCTGACAAAACTTGTATCTCCGGAAATAACAAATTAAGGGAAATAAAATTTGATACGCGTGTATTATAAAGAATGAACCATGTACCAAAATTTAGGACTGCATGTTTAAAGACCAAAAAGTTACAGGCATTTAAAGAAAAAAAATTGGGGTTTCTCCAAAACGTCAAAGGTACGATTTGAAACGTTAAAAATTGGCAACATTTAGGCAAAGAACCTGAAACAAATACGGATCATGTAAAGAAAATGTCGCAAGAAGAGTGTTCTGCAAACCCTTAAGTTTCAGCTTCAACCGTCACTGTCCTCCATTTTACTAAAATTTATCCAGAAATTTCATTTCAAAAAGCTTATGGTTTAACGGTCTATAATCTTTAGCTAATTTTCGTAGAAAAAATTCGTTATTGAGGAGACCGCGACTTTTCAATTTAAAAATATTTCTTAAATGAGCGCAAACTAGGGCCCCTAGAGTCCATATATGCGTTTCGTTTCAGTTTTTATCTGTTTACATATACACAGGGTGACGCATTTCTACGGCAAAGCTCAATACAATTGTTATTATACAAGATACGAGAAAAAGTTGTATACGTTAATTATAAGGTGTCTTGAGGTGCATCTTATAAAATTATTTGGACAATTACAGGGTGGCGCATCAGTTGTTGGTGATAACTACAGTTTTCGCACACCCTCATATTATTGCGTTTTTGCATTTTTTTAACGAAATATGATACATATTTGTAAGGAAAAAATCGCAGTAAGTACGTTTTTGATGCTAAGTTTCATTTAATGCTTCAATTTTAATAACTCAATTTGCTATTAACCTAATGTTTGTTGGCCAGGAAACCAGTTTTCTCGGAAATATTTTAAGTTTATTTTCGGAAAATTGTTGTACATTTTCAAACAATTTGTTGTTTTGATAAAATATGGTACATTCTTTCTACTATATAAGTTATACCGGTAACGAGATTGTGGCCTGCTTGCATTAGAGGGACATATTTGCTATTAAAACAGTTTTATGAAAATTCACCTCCACAACGCACTTGCTGCGTTCATATTTTTTTTTATTTTAACCTCTTGGTGAAATTGGGATACTTTTTATAGTATACACCAGCGCATAAAATTTGATTACCATAGATTTGTTATTTTGGAAAATACTAAAATCTTTCCGGAAAAACTGGTCTAATTTTCCTGGCTAAAAAATTTGCCAAAGCAGCTTACAAGAGAAATGTACATATTAAATTTCATATAAAGCGGCCTATTATTTTTTTAATTATAATTGAAACTGACCCCAAATATGGGTTCTAGAGGTCCTAATGCGCGCTCATTTAACTAAATATTACTAGCGATCCTTTTACGAATATTCCTTCAAAAAGACATAGAGGACGAACATCGATATAAAAGCGAATAAAATTGGGCCAGGAGGGGTGAGACAGGAGATGCTTACTGAAAGACATTGAACATATTTTGAGACAACATAGCTTTCTGGAAACATTATTTGAAGGATTCATACTTGGAAAAAAATAGAAGTAGACCAAGAGGGGAACTTCTGTAAAACCTGCCCGAATTGATGAAGTGCGGCATATGCAATTAAAGGAGTTGCCGGAGGCAGAGTCGGGCTGAGGTGAGCAAGCAACTTCGGCTTTAGACTATGATGATGATATTGTCTAAGTCCAGCGTTGTTTCGAATATAACTGACAAATAGTGAGTGTCCCAACAAGAACAACGGATTTAGTAAGCCAGAAAAATAATTGAATTTTCAAGAAACGGGATATATTTTTACATAGTTGAAAAAGGTACATGCTCCCATTCGAGTATCAAAAACAATATCATGTAAACGTCCACCACGGCCTGCTCTACATGTAGTCACTCTATCAATGAAATTCCTGATGACTTTTACGCAGACTTGTCATTCCATTTGGCCAAAGGCACGCTGTATTTCATTCTGCAGTTTTGGTATAGTTCGAGGTTTGTTTTTATAAACATGCGATTTCAGATGCCTCCCAAAAAAATAAGTCGCATGGAGTCCGATCACATGACCTCGCCGGCCAGTACTGGTCCCCGGTGTACGAGAGGACTCCGCCTGGAAATGTCTCGTACAGCAAGGCAATCGTCTCGTGGGCGGTGTGACAGGTAGCACCATCCTTCTGGAACCTTACGTGTTTAGTACTAACACCACTTAGATAAGGCCACAGAATATTTACAATCATGGTGCGGTAACGTTCTCCATTAACTGTTGCGTGACTTCCATCTTCACCTTGGAAAAAAGTAAGGCCCGATTACTCCACCTGCGCAAACTCCACACCACATAATGACATACTGCGGATCCATTCCCTTGCATGAATTTCTCGACGAGTATCTGTTGTCCATATGCGACAGTTATATTTGTTTACGAAACCATCTAAATGGAAATGTGCATCGTGACAAAAGATTATTTTGTTCGGAAATTCGTGTTCGCACGTTGCCTTTCCAGAACCCATTCAACAAACTGTCTTCTATGCATATGATGGCTTGCTTTCAGTTGTGTTAACTAAATTTTGTGGACATGCATTTAAAGATCATTAACGAGAATTCGCTGCAATGAGCTTCTCATAATGCCTAACTGCTTTGAAGGTCGACGTGGACTCACGGCAACACTGTCTTGCACAAGGACAACATTCTGACGAGACCGACTGGATCGAGCGCGCGCGGTGTTTTGATATCTGCAGTCGAACCAGTTGCCTCGATTTTCTTAATTGACCTACGAACTGTGGACTCATTAGGCGCACTGTTGCTTCCGCACAGTTTCTGCAAAACACTCACCATACTTATAATGCGTTTCACAATCAAAACTCGTTGCTTCGCAGTAAAACGCTGCAAAGCAATTAACCGGAGTAAACACAAGTGACAGAACTCATAGAGACAACGTCGACAACCCAACAACAAAACAATGGCGCGCAATTCAAATCCGGCATTCTTGTTGGCACAACCTTTATAATATAACTTGCTCTCCCATTCTAGATCAAGGTTGGCTGACAACGTTACTTCAACATTCATATTTGAATCTTTTATATGTATTTCCCGAACCATGCATCTTTTACTCCCTATTTGATGGACGTGGAGTATTGAATTTTCTGCCTGCCGCTTTTATCATAAAAGTGACGTTTCTAATCGGGCGCAAACATTCCACTTTCATACCACGAGCAATATTCTCTGATTCACGTACCGGATATGCATAATATGATTCCTTCGAATTCTCGTAAAGTATAAAATAAACAAGAGCAGAAAGCTTTATGGCTACATCCGAAGGATAAAACTCCTTGCGGTAACCTTGAACATTCTTACATCGATTATCTCTCGTGAGATGCTACATTTTAATATCCTGTTGTAATATAAAAGTTTTCATAACTTGAATTAATTTAATAACTAAGGGTACATTTAGGTATGTTTAAATAAAATAGTAATAATCGGTTCTGCACACTCATAGTTTTAAGTAATAATAGTAACATTTATTTATCTTAATTACGGAATCTATCGTGCAAATAAGCGTTGCTTGTTCTTGCGTAATGCACAATTTCATTACAGATATGTTCTAAATAAAATTTTCGAACAGATCTGCTGGAAACCTACAAAGAACTTCAAAAGACCTCTAGTGAGAGTGTCTCCCATAAAAAAGTCAAACGGAGAATGGGCGTGCTCTAGTCAGGATAAAGCGAACGCCTTCGCAGATCACCTGACTGAAGTTTTTACACCAAATGAAAACGATCCAACAATATGCTACACAGTAATAGAGTCCTTCATAGACGTGCCGTGTCAAATGTCACTTCCAGTTAAGCCATTTACGAAGAAAGAACTAAAAGCCGAAATCAAGAAACTAAAGGCCAAAAAAGTTCCGGGTTACGACCTTATCACAGAAAAACTTCTTCAATATCTTCCTGAAAAGGCAATTTCTTTGCTGACCACAATCTACAATCGTATGAGGAACCTATCCTATTTCCCAGCCTTATGGAAATACGCCTTGATTATTATGATAGCTAAGCAAGGCAAACATGAACACGAGGTTGTATCTTATCGACCTATAAGCTTGCTATCCATACTAGGCAAAATAGCTGAAAGACTATTCCTGAAGAGGCTAAGGAAAGATGTTAACCAGCATAATATAATACCAAGACACCAACTAGGCTTTAGAGAACATCACTCCACACTCCAGAAAATTCACCGAATAGTCAACAGAATATCAACCAGTCTTGAAAACAACTAATCTTGTAGTGCAGTGTTTTTAGATTCCTCTCAAGCATTCGATAAAGTATGGCACACTGGACTCTTATACAGGATCAAGAATCTTTTACCACAGCCATACTATTTGTTACTAAAATGCTACTTGTCAGATCGTTACTTTTCTGTGAAACACAATGATGCGATATCAAGTCTATATCCCATAGAATCTGGCGTACCACAAGGGAGCGTGCTGGGACCACTACTGTACTTAATCATCACATCAGATATACCAGAGTCAGACAACACAACACTTGCTACTTTTGCTGATGATATTGCAATACTATCATCGCATCGAAAAGGTGAGATAGCTTCACAAAACTTACAACAACACTTGGACGAGATCAGTAAATGGTTTAAGAAATGGCGTTTCAGTGTAAATCAAAGCAAATCAGTTTAAGTAACATTTACTAATAAAAATACCATCTGCCCAAGAGTAACTTTATTCAACAACCACATACCTGTAAACACTGAAGCAAAATATATTGGTATACATCTTGATCAACGCCTAACGTGGAAAAGGCATATACAGTCAAAGAAAGCACAAATAAATATTAAGTTTCGTGAGATGCAGTGGCTCCTAGAAAGAAAATCAAAGCTCACCATCAGCAACAAGCTATTGATCTACAAGGCGTTTTTAAAACCAATCTGGACCTACGGAATCCAGTTTTGGGGAGGCGCTAAACCAACAAATATCCGAATTATACAAAGACAGGAATACAAAATACTTCACTCAATAGTAACTGCTTCATGGTACGTTTCCAACATTACCTTACATCAAGATCTCAAAATCCCTTTTGTTCATGAAGAAATTCGAAGGTACGCCCAAAATTATCACGCAAAGTTGCCTGGCCACGAGAATCCCCTCATAGAACAACTCTTTGAAGACCATTTCTACGAGAGACGCTTAAGAAGAACCTGGCCAAGAGACCTACTAAATTAACAATTCAGTATTGTCCGAGAGGGAGTGCCGGCACTGGTGGGCTTCTCCTCACACGCTTTGCATTATTTATTATTTATATATGTATAATTTTTTTTAGTTATTGTTACTTATTTTTGTTTTCGTTCTTTTGGGTTTATTTTTATTGTCCGACTAGAACATACGTGTAACATATTTACTTAAAACTCCTTGTAGAGTAGATTGTAAAAATTTAATAAACCAAAAAAAGAACAGTTCTGCATTCACCGTCACTATAAATTTCGTCCCAGACCTTGTTGTCAAAATTTTTACCATCGCCAATAATTCTGCCAATTGCCTCCATGTAAACTTTGCTTCAAAATACAACTTCTCCAAATTTACTGCCAAATATCTCCGCTAGCTGCTGGAATTTCTACATCTGAAATTTCGATGACACTGACATATATGTATAAGGTGGTCCAACAGTGAGTACAAGTTCAATATCTCCTTTATTATTCAATAAGAAAAAAAATTGGAACAAAAGTTGCAGATACTAACGTTAACTACGAACTAAAATTATTTTTGTACATACAGTGTGTTGCGTAAGTTAGATACAACCCAAAATTCACTTTTTTAAATGGTACACCCTATATATTTTCCATTTTTGAATTCCTTTTGTTT
This sequence comes from Tillus elongatus, assembly GCA_964006375.1. NCBI lineage: Eukaryota > Metazoa > Arthropoda > Insecta > Coleoptera > Cleridae > Tillus > Tillus elongatus. Next base: position 47,883,599 of record OZ023267.1, on the reverse strand, counting down.
TGCCGATTCATCCACTTTCTAGTTGTTGGGTCTATACAGAGTCAGTCAAAAGTCATGGCCACTTTTCTAAAACATCAGAGGCACATTTGACGGTCTGTATCTTCGTTAATATGTCCGTTTTTAAATTCGTGTTGTTTTGTCACTTCATCCACTTTAAGTTTTTGAGGTCTATACAGAGTTAGTCAAAAGTTATGGCCACTTTTCTAAAACATCAGAGGCACATTTGACGGTCTGTATCTTCGTTAATATGTCCGTTTTTGAATTCCTCGTGTTTTGTCAATTCATCCATTTTAAGCTTTTGGGGTCTATACAGAGTTGGTTAAAAGTTATGGACACTTTTCTAAAACATCAGAGGCACATTTGACGGTCTGTATCTTCGTTAATATGTCAGCATGCAACACTCTATCGTGCCAAAAATCTGAAAAAGTGTTCTTCTTTCAACTTCAATCAACACAGAAATAATTTCTTGAAAACAGTATGCATGGTCCGTAAAAACAAGTTTTCTCTAGAAATTCAAATGGATACCTGTGCGTCTAACCATACATATAAAAATGTTGTTTTGCGCCTGCGCTGCCAGCCATATTTTTTGTATGTCGTTTTCATAAAAATCAAAATGGCGGGCTCTATTTTTTGACAGGTTAGCCTAAATGTCTTTTAAAAATTCAGATTTCCCAGATTTTTCACTTCTGGTTGCCCATGTTGGCAACCATCTTGGATTACATCATCTAGTTGTAAATCTATTGTCACTATTGCCACACAACCATCTTCGTTTAATCAGTTTGACTACAAACCCACCAGATTTATCACTTCCGGTCGGATATCTTGGCCGCCATCTTGGAATGCGTCATCTCAGGTCAGACCTATTTTCTCTATATATCCAACCCACCACCTTGTTTCGTCTCGTTACGTCACACACATGCGTATTAGCCCGGTAGATGATGTGAAGGTTGCAGAATATATCATCTATACCTACTACTACTTGCAACTAAACATCATCTTTTATACAGAGTCTTGGGTAAAGACCAACACCGAGAGGCGAAATGCATACAAATTTTTTGTGCATTGTACTTTAATTGCCGGACGACGTTTGAACTTCCGTTATAACTTTACCTGCCAAGTAACAGAATATTGTGGATCACAACGAGAGAGCGCAAACATAGTGCTATAAATCAGTGGCGGCGCTTGGTCTAAGAAACTTTTATTTTTATTGCCTTAGAAATATAAACACTCTCGTACGCATCTAGCTTCGCTGGTTGTCTAAGATTTTAATAAGTTTCAGATTTTCTTTATCTATGTGTTGGTTATTATCCCAAATATGTTATCACACGCGTGAGTTGTCTACGCTACCGTATCACAGCTGAGCCAGATGTTCCCTGAATCTGGTCTCACTGGTTCTTTTAGTCTGCCCAACGTATTTAGGCTTACAATCTTTACAACTCCTCTCGTAGATACCCTACATTTCAGTGGCTTTATTTTTATCTTTCGTCATACCCAACAAATTTTTAAATTGTTTTTTATCGAAATAGCCAGCTGTAAATCGGCTTTCTTAAAAATGGTCGTGAGTGCCCTGGTGATAATCGATTCAAAAGTTCTTTACGTAAGACTCAGTATAAAAGGTGATGTATAGTTGTGAGTAGTTTAGAATGTTTTATCCTCTGATGACGCTAAATTTGTCAGTGAAACGATCTTCTGGTCTTTAAAAAGATATTTTGTGGTGATTTGGGTTCTCTAGGGGTACTTATCTATAATCTTAACTTAAATATTCGTAACATAAACTTTGTCAATAAAAATAAATGTATATACTTACACATTTTAAACGAATTTAAATTAATTTCTGCATTTACATACAAGGTGGTGCAAAAGTGCGTTCAAGTTCAATATCTCATTTATTATTCAGTAATAAAAAAAGTTCGGGACGCAACAACTGCGTTGTGGTAGTGAATTTTCATAAAAATATTTTTAGCAGCAAATATGTATCTTTTTTTTTTCAGAAAGCAGGCATAAAATTTGATTACCAGTATAACATATATAGTATAACATATATAGTTAAAACAATGTGCAATATTTCATCAAACTAACTTAATTGTTTGAAAACGTACAAAAATTTCCGAAAGTAAACTTAAAGTGTAACCGAAAAAATCCGTTTCTTGGTCAACCTTATAGGTTAATAGCAAATTGAGCTCTTCAAATATGAAGCATTTAATCAAAATTCGCTACCATAACGCACTTGCTGCGTCCAGAATTTCTTTACTTACGAACATGCATTATATTTCGATGGAAAATGCAAAAACATAAGGCGTTTTCGACTAAAAAAATATTATTTGTATCACCAACGACTTATGGGCCAGCCTGTGATTGTAGAAATATTTTTTTAAGATGTAGCTCAAGACACTCTATAATTAATGTATACAATTTTTTTCATATCTTGTATAATAACGGATATATTGAGCTTTATTGATTTTTTACGAAAACCCCACAAAAATTATATACCATTAAACGATAAACTATATAGCTAAGACTACTGCCAAGCATCAGAGAAAGGGTCTATTTGAAATCAATTTTCTGGAAACATTTTAGTAAAATGAAGGAAAATGATGGTTGAATCTAAGACTTCAGGGTTTGTAAAACATTATTCTTGAGACATTTTCTTTCCATAGCCCGTATTAGAATTAAGTTCTTTGCCTAAATAATGCGAATTTTGATGTTTTAAACTGTGTCACTTTGACGTTTTGAGGAAAACCCCAATTTATGTTTCTTTAAATGCCCATAATTTTTTTGTCTTTTGACCTAGAGCGCTAGATTTTGGTAGGTAATTTACCTATAGCGACGTAAAACGATGTACCAAATTTGGTTGCTTTTACTTTGTTATTTCCGGAGATATAAATTTTTTTCTAAAGAAAACTCAAAATTTTCCGGGAAAACCTTGGCTGATTTTCCTGGCTAACAAACTTATCCAAGCCACTTACAAAAGGAAGGTATTCACCAAATTTTGTCAAAATCGGTTCATTATTTTTTGAGTTATCGGTGTGATACATATATATATATATATATATATATATATATATATATATATATATATATATATATATATATATATATATATATATATATATATATATATAAACATATAAAAATCGAAACTGACCCCGGATATGAGTTCTAGGGGGTCTAATTAGCGCTCATTTGAAGAAATTTTTAAAAAATTAAAAAGTCGGGATCTCCTCATTGGTGATTTTTTTTTAAGAAAATTCACTAAAATGGAATAAAATTTGCAGGTATTAACGTTAGCTATAAACTAAAGTTATTTTTGCATACACAAGGTGTTGCATAAGTTAGATACAACCCAAACTTCACTTTTTTAAATAGTACACTCTATATATTGCTTCATTTTTTAATTCATCTTGTTATGCCGGTTCAACCCGAGAATATATATATATATATATATATATATATATATATATATATATATATATATATATATATATATATATATATATATATATATATATATATATATATATATATATATATATATATATATATATATATATTTCTGAGTCTTGTGTCATTCTATGTTCTAAATATATTCATTTTCTGCCAAACTGTTCTCAATGGCTCATTTATAAATTTACTGTGAATCTTTTGAAAGCCAGCAGTGTAACTGGTAGTATCCGACTCCCAACGTTTTTGAGAAAACAATTGTTATTTCTTCCTTTTTTTTTCATTTTAAGGGGCTGCAACTTTTCAGGTCAAACTTGAATCAAAATATTTTATATGAAAACCCCACATTAAAACTCGTCAGAGATTATTTCCTAAATTGTCTGAACTGACTGCTGGAATACCCTGTATGAAAACCGCCCACCCAGTCTTCGAACTACTCGTCTGAACACTCCTACGACGCAAATACAATTTTGATGTAATTATTATAGCTATTCAAGTACATATAGTTTGTCAAGTAGCGAGTGAAGTAGCATCTCCAACTTGATAATGTCAACAAGCCTCAATTATGGCATACAAACACAATGCTTTTAATGTACATAACCAATGGGCAGATATTTGATTAGAAGCTTTGATTAACACTAACGCTACGTTGTGTGGTAATAGGTTACGATCGTCAGTAACGAGTTGTGGTTAGCATGGAATGCTCAAATTGATAATGTAAATATCTATGTATATCGAGTAAACAGGTACTCTGCACATGACAATATATGCTATATTAATTAATATAGCAACATTTAATTACCATTTCAGCCGCAATTTCAGCTTTATGCCCTAATAAGGAGTTTGAACGCAGCAAGTGCAGCGTCATAAGCATGTTTTTATGTCAAATATGTCTTTTTGAATGATAAGACATAAAATTTGGTAGCGATAGTATAATCTATACAGTGTGTCCCAAACTAGATGGAAATGCATTGCTATCTCCGTTATTATTAGAGATAGGGAGACGGTTAAATTGTTTTATAGAATTTCATGCTCGTTCCAAATGTGACTTGTATTTTACCCTGCCTCTTTTTGTTTTCGAGTTATTTTGAAAAAAACAAAATTTGTCGTTTTTTTTCTTCAGTATCTAAGTAGGCGTTGATCTGACTTGCACATTATCAGGACACTTTTTACAGAGTAATTTTTTGGTGCTATTCTCAACTTTGGATTGTCATTTGTTTTTGAGCTACAGGTATCATCGTTTGTTTTTATAATGGCAGCCATATTGGATTTTTTGCTCATGTGATAGTCTGTGAAAAGAGGTTTTCAATTATGTACAAGATGCTTGAGAAATCTTGTAATTGCGCTGACAATTTTGAGATAAACCGTTTTGAGGATAGTAGGCTATGAAATCCAAAACCAGAAAACAGATGACAAAAAAAGTGTCCAAAAAGCAGTAGACCATGGAGTTTAACGATAGACATCTAGTTTTAACATAATTTTCCGTAATGATTCACGATAAAAAAATAGGAACTTTGAGCACACCAATGAATCGGCCCATTATTACAAATGATACTTTACATTACAACATTATCCTAAAAAATTGTTATAATTTAATTAAATAGGTAAACCTAGTAAATAACTTAATGTACTAACAGAACTCAATAAAAATCAGACTAATTATTTACGAAGACGCCTTTGAAAATTGTTTGATTTTTAAACTGAAAAACAACAGAAGAAAAGTTGCTATGGATATAACACTATCGCGAGGATTAAGAATACCATAATTCTTAATTATCTGAACAATTTGAGGTGTATTTAACACGCTGCTTAACATTTTGTACTAAACAGTTTGTTTCCTGTTCATTTTAAATATTATTCAACAATATGTTTAGCAATGAAGAATGTTTTGACATGTTGGAATGTTATATTCGTTCTAACAGAAATACTGAGGCAGCTGCAAATTCATATCGAAACAACTACCCAGAAAGACGACAACTAAACACCAAAATATTTCGTAGGATAGTGACCAATCTATTCCACGGAAAGAAACTACCAATGCCTAGAAATTAAGAAAGAAATAATGCCGTCTTACAGGTTTCAAACGAAAACCCTCCGCAATCTGTTCGGTTTTATGGTGAACAAACTGACGTTCCAAAAAGTACGGCACACCGTGTAATAAAACAAAGTCATTACCATCCATACAAACCCACAATCGTACAAGGCTTAAATGTTGACGATTAGCCTAAGCGACTTCAATTCTGCAGATGGTATCAACGACAATGTCAGCAAGATGAAAATTTTAATTTGAAAATAATATGGACTGATGAATCCAGATTTACAAATTATGGTGTGTAAAATGGCCATAATAGGCATTAATGGGCAAATGAAAATCCCAGTCTAAAGAAAGAAGGACGCTTGCAAGACAGATTTGGTATTAATGTTTGGTGCGGCTTATTAGGTAAAAAAACTTTTATTTTTATTTGTACATTAGACAGTTAATTTTACAAAAATTCAGGTAACTTCTTTGTTGGTCCATACTTTTTTGAAAATAATTTAACTGGGGAAAGGTATCTTAACCTATTGAGAAATGATATCTTACCAACAATTACAAGAGTTCATGAGAATTTAGACGAGATTTAGTACCAACAAGACGGTTTTCCAGCTCACAATGCTAGGATCGTCAAAGAATTTTTGTACCAACATTTTTATAATCGTGTCATTTGTAACAATGAGCCGGTTCATTCGTGTGTTCGAAGTCCTGATATAACACCCATAGATTTTTATTTTTGGGATACTCTGAAGAATGATGTGTATAAATTCGATCCCCCACAAAATATCAAATACGAGACAGAATCACGGAAACTATAAATCATATTAACCAAAACACCCAAACCAGAGTTTGCAGGCATGTTTCAAAAAGGTCTATAAAGTGCATTGAACAAAACGGTGGCCATATTGAAAAATTTTCTATTTAGTGTGTTTTTAAGTTTCTATTTTAATATTTGTTGAGTTCCATTTCTAATTGTGTTATTTTGTGGAGTCTAAGTTTCTATTTGTTATTGCCGGGTTTCGTTATTAAACTGTTTCACATAATATTACATAGCATTATTACCTAATTAAGTATTGTAAATTAAATCACAATATTTTTTTATCCTGAATCATTACGGAAAATTATGTTAAACGGAGAAGTCTATTGCTTTTTGAACACTTTTTTTGTCATTTGTTTTTTGATGGATTTCATAGCCTACTATACTCAAAACGGTTTTTCTCAAAATTGTCAGTGCAATTGCCAGATTTCTCAAGCATGTTGTACACCATTGGAAAGCTCTTTTTACAGAATATATCATAAGCAAAAAATCCAACATGCCTGCCATAATAAAAAAAACGTTGGTACCTGTAGCTCAAATACAAATGACAATCCAAAGTTGAAAATATCACAAAAAGATTACTCTTTAAAATGTGTCCTGATGATGTGCAAGTCTTAGACATGTCAGATCAACGCCTACTTAGATATTGAAAAAAAAAGAAATCGACAAATTTTGGTTTCTTCAAAATAACTCGAAAACGAATAGAGGCAGGTCAAAATACAAGTCATATTTGGAACCAGCATGAAATTATACAAAACATTGCAAATTTAACCGTCTCCCTATCTCTTATAATAACGGAGATAGCAATACATTCCCATTCAGTTGGGACACACTGTATAGTAGAAACCATGCACCACATTTTATCAAAATGACTTCATTGTTTGAAAAAAGGTAAGCACTTTCCGAAAATAAACTTAAAATTTTCTAGATAAAAGTGGTCCGATTTTCCTGACCAGTTAACCTATTTGAGCAATTTACACAAAATCTGCAACTGTCAAGACATAATTATTCACAAAAAACTTTATGACAAGAATTGAAAAAAAAAATGTTTGCATGAAAATCTGCAAACATTTTCTTTCACAAAAAATCGTCATTTTCCTTTACAAAAATTCGCTTAATGTTACATACAAATTTAACAAAAAAATATTTCTACGAAAACAATAAAAAGAAATTTCTGCGAAAGCAGACTATTTATTTTTTATACGATAATTTGCTGATAAAATATATAAAATTATAATTATATACCTATACTTAAAATTGAAAAAAATTAAAATGTAAAAATGTATCAGTTAATTAACTTTTCACGAAAATTTGAACCCGTAAAGGTATATAGAAATATAAGCCCAAAAATACTCATATTTTAGATGCACAAGCTGTCAGAACTAAGAACGTATTTAAGTGTGTCACTTTAAAGATTCGTTTGACATTTGTGAAGACAATATATCAATGACTTATATATTATTAAAATGTGAACATGGATAATCCTATCAAATTAATTATTTCTTACCTTTCTTTATCAAATTTTATCTAAACATTTAGCATTTTTCTTCGAAAATTCGCTAAATAATCACATAATCTCATCGCTTATCAAAGTTCAGTTAAAAACTAAAAACAAAACCAAGAATATTCATTTTTTTCAAACTGAATCCCAACGGAGATTCAAACCAACAAACTTGACAATAGGAGCTTTGATCTATGTGACACAGATGAAATTTCATACATTTTTAGTGAATTTTCATAGAAAAAAACTACTAATAGGAAGAACAGAACATTGTGAGATGTACGACAGGGTCACCATCTCGGTGCGAAACCAGGTAGTATGTTGTCACGACAGCTCCAAATAACACAAAATGTTATAAAATAGAGACTGTGTACAACCAACAATTTTGTAAATTGTCATCCCTGGCCCATTTCTGCCCTAGTATAGTGACAATGTATGTAAGGCTAGATGTACTCTCACCGTAATTCCGCACTGGCGAGCTCTAATTAGAGCGAAACCGGTATGCGGTTCTAATTGAGGTGAGAATACATCTAGTCTTACAGGACGATTACAACTTTTGAATTTGTAAGCAATGTCTTGAAATGGGCGCGAACCAGGACCCTTAGAACCCATATCCAAGGTGTTTTAATTTTTATGTGTAGATAAATCGAAAGCCATAAAAAAGCAAATTTTCATATATTTATTTACACATGCGCAAACAAAATAAAACCCAAATTTCTATGGTTTAAAATATATATTATGCCCATATTTGATAAATTTATATAAATAAATAAATCTCCATATAATCTCAAAGAAATAACCTATAAAAAAATATAAAAACAATAAAAAATTCCTCAAATATATATATATATATATATATATATATATATATATATATATATATATATATATATATATATATATATATATATTGATATGGTATTTATAAGGGGGGTAACAGAGAAAATATCCACACGTACATACACTTACATAAAAATTGAACACACTACAAGCCAGCAAAATATGTAAAACCGTACAAAATATGGATAGTACGAACTGCAGGTTTAGTTTTTAGGGGATTTAATGTGTTACTGTTGATTAGAATTAGGTTTATTAAGTTGTCATAACCTAGATATAGAACAGATGTTTTCTTTCACTATCAGATGTCAAAATGACATTGCAAATGTCGTATATAGGTCAGAGAATGAATGCAGATCAAGTGTCAACAACAATTAAAATTATGTATCCGGGAGGAAAATGAACAAGACATTGTTGAGAAAAAAAAATATGTAAGATTTGAGGGTAGCCAATTCAACAAAAAAAATAATTTAATTGGTTACCATTGTTGGGAGAAAAATAATAAACAGAAACGACTTTTTAAGAAAAATTTGGAACGAGAAGGGGGAAAATTTGTAAAGAGTGGAAATTGAAGTAAAAAGTTCAAAGAAACAAGAACAAGATTGACAGTTTAAATGATTTCAGACGAAAAGGAGTCAGGGAAGAAGGCTCTTACGGATGATGGTAAACGTAGCGAAGCACTGACAAAGAGGCTCATGTTGGCAAAGCAAGCATTGAGCGACATCACCAGGCGTCAATAGTTCCCAACAGTTGAATAGTTGTATCAACGTATGAGTTCACCAGTCCCGCTGAATTTCTGCTGGAACTAAACATTTGTCAAAGTGAAATGATAGATAAACGTCACAAAAAATAGTGCTTGAAGTCAACAGTGCGTTTATCAGTCTCCAACGGCTGAAATGTATAGTTGGTCAGCAGATAAACCCTAGAGCTGAGCTGCTGGCGCTTGGTAAACTCAACCAATAAATAGACAGACTACTCTTTTCACTAAGAAACATTTTAAACTGGAACTGAAGAGAAGGTTCAGCAAGTGTTATATATGAGGGGTAGAAAAAATAGGGCAAAAATCTGAACTTTGATTTAGGAAGACGCCAAGAGGAAAAAATCTTTTGAAATGTAAGCAGGGATGAAAATGACAGACAAAATGCACTGATAAAAAGATAAATGAATTTGTGCGAGAATGAGTGAGCATAAAAGTGCTTACTGAAAGACGTTCAGAAAGTCATGATTTATTGTATATACGAGCCCTGTCTCAGTAAAGTTGGCCCAGCTACTCAAAATATGAAATTTGTGAATTCATGTCATGTCAAAACAACATTTTTTTTCTGAAAACATATGATTTTAGGTCTCTATATGTTATCAGAGAGACTGTCAAACAGCAAAAGTTATTTCCAGAGACATTTTTATAAATACTCAGCTTGAAGTGGTCTGTTTTGTGAAAATTATATTAAACGAAACACACTACGATAACAGCTTAAGGTAAATGCTCGCTTTCTTGAAATCAAGTGGGCTCTATAAAATAAATGATAATATTTGACGTTTCATTATCTGTGAGCAAGCCGATAGTGACATTTCAATTAATGTTTGTGCATTCGTTGTTATTGGCAAATAAAAATGTCTCGTGGTGAAGCCGTTTCTCAAGAAATAAGGAAAGTGATAATTCACTTGAATTTAAAGAGATAATATGCCGCTCAAATCGCTGACAGGGTTAATTTATCGCGATATACAGTGCAAGATAAAATTAGGCGTTACAAAACAACTCGTTCTGTTGTTTAGAAACAGAGAACACTATTCCAATACAATTTTAAAAGCTCTGAGAAGGATTATCATGTAAAATTGTACGGCTAATTACACCGAATTCGAAGTACCATGGAACCAGGCAGCGGATAAATGTTTTTCAAGAGCAACTTGTTAAGAGGATGCTGATAATTAGAATCTAAAACCCTTAACGTACATTTAGCCTTACATACATTGTCCTATATTAGGGAAGAAATAGGCCAGGGCTGGGAATTTAGAAAATTGTTGTTGGTTGTACACAGTCTATATTTTATAACATTTTGTGTTATTTGCAGTTGTCGTGACAACATACTACCTAATTCCGCACTGAGATAGCAACCCTGTCGTACATCTCACAATGTTGTAAAATCAAATTGTTTCGCATTTATGCGTTTTCAACTTTACGTTCCGCGGGCAAAAGAAAAGCCGTTACTGACAAACAAGCAGAAGAAAAACAGCCGCCTGTGAGCAAGGGAGCACAAATCTTGGTCTCAAAACCAGTGGAACTCAATTATATGGAGTGACGAAGCTAGATTTGAAGTTTGTATTGGTGATAGTCGAAGTCAAGGCATAAGAAGTGAAAAAGAAAATTTTCACACTTGCTACCTTAACAAGAAAGTGAAATTTCCGGCCCCTGTCATGATACGTCGATCCATGTGAGCTATAGGAGTAGGAAACTTATACTTTGTAGGTGGTATTATGAACGCTGATAAATAAATTTGCTTCATTTAAATTAATTTAAAACCACAAATCAAACAAATGCGGTTGCATACTTCGAATGTATCTTCCAGCAAGATGGCGCCGCTTGTCATATGGCTAAAAAAGTAAAATATTTGAAGCTAGAAAACAATATTGCTCTTTTAAAAGGGGCATCCAGTAGCCCAGACCTCTCGCTGATGAAAACCTTGTGGCATATCATGAAGAAGAAGCTCTGATCACAGCTTCTATGAACCATTCCAAAGTTGCTCTCATCAGCTCCAAAAAATGTGGAACGATTTCATTCGGGATGAATACCAAACATATGTTTACACTACACCTAAACGCATCGAGGTAATAATAGGTCGAAAAGGCTATTTAAACTGACCCTGGATATGGGTTATAGGGGGCCTAGTTCGCGCTCATTTGATGATTTTTTTAAAATTAAAAATCGGGATGTCCTCGTTGGTGAATTTTTTTTTAAAGAAAATTCACTGACACAAGCACTTGTGAAGCCACGGTAAAATTCTACCACTGTATTAAATATGGAACGGTTTCACTAAGTTAGGGCAAGTCGAGCAACCAGATATGCTATTCAAATTGAATTCAGTCTTAAAACTTTCATCTCCTCTTTGTAAAATTATTTTTTATATAAAAACTCGCTAAAAAATTCATTCGAATAACAACAATCTGATTAGATAACGGTAAAGTGAAATGAGACTTAAAAAAAAAATTGAAAAAAGTAAAGTCACCAGCTAGGATTCAACCTCGTCATGCCGGAGTCAATTGAATTTGACATCCGATGTATAGGGACTTAGGCCACTGAGCTATGCTCTACATGTGTCTACTAGCAGCTATATCCCGTAATACCTTGGTTCAATGTTTTAAAATTTACACAAAACCATTTCGATTTTCAATAGATTTTTTGGTCATATTATAACGAACTCAAGGAAAATAACGACTTAGACACATATCTGGGAGCTTGCTAGTCATTTCTTGTGGTATTTTTCACTCACATTCGTACTCAATCAATTTTGTCATTTTAACTTTCTTGAATCAGATTTAATTAATTAAAAATTAATTTACCTCTACCTTCTTTGTCTTCTAAGATAGAGATCTGAATTTTTGTACACAAGATAGACTTTATGACGGAAATCAGCATTCGAAATTTGGTTGCCCTTACTTTGTTATTTCCGGCGATATAAATTTTTTTCGAAAGAAAACACAAAATTTTCCGGGAAAACCTGGGCCGATTTTTATGACTAACAAAATTATCCACGCCACTTGCAAAAGGAATATATGTGCCAATTTGATCAAAATCTGATTATTATTGTTTGAGTTATCGGTGTGTAAAATTGAAACTGACCCTGGATTTGGGTTCTAGGGGGCCTAGTTCATGCTCATTTGAAGAAATGTTTTCAAAATTCCAAAGTCGGCATCTCCTCATTAGTGATTTTTTTAAAGAAAATTCACTAATAAGAGGACCGAATTAATCCTTAATTAGCATTTCTCACAATGAAATTTCATTTCTAAGTTTTAATTAGGTAAAACTGAGTTCATCGTAACAAAATTATCTTCTTACTACATTCTGATATACATAACGTATAACACATACAAATCCCACAAGTTTCGTCGTAAATAGACGGAGTTAGGTGCTGTTTTCACAATGAAATAAATTACATCTAACAGATGTCTGAGGAAATTAAACACAAGTTTCAATGGTGCCGTTTCTTTGTATGCTGAATGATAAAAGCCTTTATAATTAGATCAATGCATTAGAGACTTGTGAAATTAACAAGAGCTGTATCTAATCTATTAAAAACAAATTTAGCTTTAATTATTCCTAAGATTTGTTTTATTCCCCAACGCAAACTGAAATTGATTTCTTTAATCGGCAAATCGAAAACTTCGAGAACCCTTGAGCAAAGATTACTAAGGATTTCTCCAATTATCGTTTAGATGTTGTTTTCTCTTGTGTTTGGATTTGCGCCTTTTACGTTCAACATTTAGCAGATCTTTTACATTTTTAGACCCTTAAAAAAGCAATCCGCGATAAATTTCTTCCTTGTATTTAGTAAAAAAATGGGGATCCTTGGCGTTTTCCTCTCTTACTTACAATAATCTATAACTTACTACAAATAAATACCCAGATCACGTAAAAAAGTTTGGACGCAGGAAGTGCGCTTTGGTACTGAATTTCCATACAAGTGATCTGGCACCAAATATTTTTTATATCATTTTTTTCCTGTAACATAGAAATCTAAATTTTGGTATATAGTTTTCTTTTAATGTCGTTAACTTTGATATCAAATTTGATTAGCATAACTTAATTATATAGTAGTATTTCATTCATTGTGATAAGAAATGCACTAATTAGTAAATTTTTCGTTAAAAAAACAAAAAAACAAAACCAAACGTTCAAAAATGTTTATTCAGTTAAGTAAGTGTTCAAATTGTTGACCACCAGCTTCCATACAAAAGTACAAATTTTGTTCAAAACGAGCTCTGACATTCTGGAGCATTTGTGGAGTTATTAGACAGCATTCTTCAACAATGCGTCGTCGTAATTTTTCCAGAGACTCCGCGTCTGTTGCGTAAATTCTACTCTTTAAATGGACCCATAGAAAGAAGTCTAAAGGAGTTAAATCCAGTGATATAGGGGGCCACTCAATAGCACCGCTACGCCCAATCTATTGTCATGGACACTCTCTGTTCAAAAACTCCCTGACACGTCGTGAAAAATGCGGAGAAGCTCCATCTTGTTGAAACACTAATTGATTTTCTTGATAGCGATCATCATTTAAAAAAATGTCAATTAGTAGAGGGTAACGATATCTTCTAGTACCTCCAAATACGTTTCGCCACTCAAATTGCCATCCAGAAAAATTGGTCCGATTAAACGGTCTCCAAAAATGCCAGTCCAGACATTCAATTTCTGTGGAGTTTGACTGTGGACTTCGTGAAAATTTCTTGGATTATTATCTGCCCAATAACGACAATTATAACGATTTACTGTAGAGTTTAAGAAAAACGTAGACTCGTCTGAAAAACAGATATTGAACAGAAAGTTCCCGTTATCAGCTATTTGTGCAGTCGTAACTTCACAAAACTCCAGCCGATGATCAAAATCATCTTCATTCATTTATTGTGCAAGATTAATTTTATACGAGTGAAATTTATGATGCTTCAATATTCGCTGAATATTTGATGTTTGAAACAGTGGCCAATTTTCTTGTGCTCAAAGTGGGTTTGCAGCAATTTGTCCTAAAACTTCACTCTCAGTAGTCTCATTTCTAACCGGATCACATAGGATCCCGTTTTTTGTTGGCTACTGAACCACTTTGTCGAAACTTTGCAACTAACTACAAAATGTATTTTCTGTTAACATGTCTGTTCCGAAGTCGTTCATTAAACAAATTTGCGGTACGGTTGGCACAGTCATCGTTTTTGAAAAAAAAAAGTAATTATTTCAACACTTTCTTCTACAGAATATACCATTGTGAAATTAATTTTCGGTAGTACTATCAAGTATCAAACCGACCGATAAACTGAAATAATAAATCGCATTTCTCTCTTCCGATAAGAAATGTTCTGATAGTCAATTTTTTTCTTTGCAAACCAACAAAGCATTGACTATCAGCACATTTATTATCGGAATGAGTGAAAAATAAATAATTTTTAAACGAGTTGATAAAACTTCCAAAAAATTTGTGTGCTGAATTCAGAAAAGGAGATTTCAAATGATGTAACACTCGACCCATATTACGTATTTAAAATATAAGGGTTGTTATCACCACCCTTAAGGGGCTGATGTGACAAAGTTGAGTTTTATGTCAAAACATATCCCACTCAATATTAAAATTGACGTGTTTCAGCGTTTCTTAACAAAAAAACTTCTCTGGACGCAAATCGGTCTGTTTCGTTTTCAATGCGCCACCTGTAGATATTTTTTTTCCGAAAGAAAACGCAAATTTTTTCGGGAATACCTGTGCCGATTTTCCTGGCTAACGAACTTATCCAAGCCACTTGCGAAAGAAAGGCATCATCAAAATCATATAAGAAGTGAAACTGGCCCTGGATATGTGTTCTAGGGGTCCTAGTTCGCGCTCATTAGAAATTTCTTTTTTTTTAATTTAAAAGTTTGGATCTCCCCATTAGTGAAAATTTGTTCTAAGAAAATTAACTAATATAAGCCAATGTGAAAGATTTCTTTTGTTTTACCAACATTTTCGTAGAAAACAGTGGTACACAAGTTGTTTTTATAAAACGAATACTACATATTGTCATAACTCAAATCTCTGAGTTCAAAGAGAGAAAAAAAAAAGGAAAAAGCGATAAGCATTTACAAAACAAAATGTTGTATCACGCTGAAGGTACATATAGTTCTCGCAAGACACATTCGTACATGCATTATTTCTATAAAAAATTCGGTACCATAACGCACTTGCTGCGTCCAGATTTTACTTTTTTTACTCCTTATGGCCCGTCCACGATTACCGCCCCGGTATCACTGCAGCCTTTGGCTTCTTGTGCATGTCGTATACCTTTTTTACTACCCATTCCAGGATCACTGTGCCTTGAACTAGTCTGCGAAGCAGCTGGTAGGGTCAAGTTTTAAATTGCTTTGTCTCCGGTCTAGGCTGTCCTTAGATCAGTTGTCTTTTACGGTCCAGAGCTTTACACCCGCACAGAATGTGCTGAGCAGATTCTTCCTCCTCGTCGCAGGGTATGCCTGCTATGTTCATCTCGAATCACCCCATATTATGCAGATGTTTCTTGACAGCCACGTATCCCGTCAAGAGTCCTGTTATGTTCCTGTTTCTATTGAGATTTAGCAGCTCTACAGCTCTCTTTGAACTTGGTTCCCAATTAACTTCTTCCCATATCTTAGCCCTCGACAATCTGCCCAGTATGCCTTATGTTGGTTTCTGACCCAGAACTTGATTGATCCACTGGAAGTGCTCTTCGTCCCGCTTAAGACCGGTTCTGGTCCCATAAATGATTTTGCTTATTCTCCATTTGCGAGTTTGTCAGCCTCTTCGTCGACTTTGACCCCCGGGGCTGCCTGGCTGTTTGTAGCTATGAAGATCCGTTTGTTGGTGTAGCCCCTCCTCATGTTCTCGCGTACGCAGTGCAGTATTGCGTACATTTCGGCCAGTAAGACCGTTGCATGATCCCCGAGATAAATAATGTGACTTAGTCTCGATCCTTCAGTAGTCACCGGCCCCTGTCCCACGCTTCCCGCTATATCCATCCGTCAACCAGACGAGCGCGCCCTGGAATAGGACCGGTGTCTCCCCCCACAATGCCTCGCGATCGTGGATTACCACTGCAAATCTGCCGTCGGCGCGGATTCACGGGCATAAGAAGTCTGACTTCATTTCAAGCATGGGCTCCTTCATGAAATCCCGAATCTTTCAGGCCCCTCTAGCCTGGATTGGCCTTCAGTATATCATTGCAGACTAGTCTGTATAGTCCCAGACTGGCCTCCCTCATGATGACTAAATGTAGGGCATCCAGACTTATTTTAATGTGAAATCCGCGAAAAAGAATGTTCTGGTGAATTTTTGTACGACAAAATTACTTTAGGGGTTTTACGTAACAAATATTTTATCGAATTTTTTACTAAAATTTTTTAACTGACTTTTGTAAAAAAATAACGCTTTTTGTAGATTTCTGTTTGATTTTTGTCGAAAACATTTATCTAGCGAACTTGCGTAGAACAAATTGATTTATGACGAGATTACGAGTTTGAGACTTTCGAAAATTTACTTCGGGCCAGTGTAAATTAGAACTCCTGAAAGCAGTCCCCGAGATCAGCTTCACTTTTTACATGTTATATGAGACACAAAAATTGTAGGATTGATGAAAAATTATTTGGTCGCATTACTGACATTTTTTGAATCACCCACTTTTTGTAGGGTGACAACCCCTTGACTTCTTAAATAGCAACATGGGTCACATTTCTGGAAAGCGTATTCAGTGTACTTTGTGATGGTATTAGTTATTTTTAAGTTACCTTTGACAATAACAAAAGCAATCGACTTTTCGTGAAACTGAATTAAGTAAAATAAAAATTATTCAAGCAAACTTGTCTCGGTCCAAAGAAGCCTAAAATACATGGCCTTATGAGACATTGAATTCATTTAGTCGATAATACAGGCTAAACTTTAATAATTTCACCCAGAAAATCAGTTTTGTCAAAATTATTAACTTGATCTTTGTTGGACAAACATAATTGGTACGCCCCTGTCTCTTTTACTTTCATTCGGTTGCACTATGCTTTAAGTTTCTACCTGGAACTAGTTATCTCTGGATTTCACAATCCTTTTCAATTTGCTGGTAATCTTTATCCTCTAGTCGTCTTTATCGCATTCCGTTTTCGCGTGAATAATGCCATACATAGAATACTTATATACCGTTAGGTCCTTTCCTGTAAAGATCTTTAGCTGTCTTTGACGTGTTCTTAAAATGTACCCAGTGGATTTCTTCATTAGGAATAATGCTTCTACCTAGTTGGCCATTCTGCATTACTCACATTATGTTATGTCAACTACGTCAACCAGCGTTAAGTGAAATCTCGATAAAAGAAAGCCTTTTGCAAAGCACAGTTCAGTTCTACGACAAATCTCATCTTCTTAGCTTCTTGGGTCTCCGATATCCCAATCTTTCACTTAAACACCGCTTCTGTGTTTAAGCCGGTTCAGTTCTCCAGTGCAGTTCTACGACAGATTTCATCTTCTTAGCTTCTTGGGTCTCCGAGATCCTAATCTTCCACTTAAACACCGCTCGTGTGTTTAAGCCAGTTCAGTTCTACAGTGCAGTTCTACGATCGATCTCCGCTTCTTATCTTCTTGGGACTCTGAGTTCCTAATCTTCCACTTAAACACCGCTCGTGTGTTTAAGCCGGTTAAGTTCTACAGTGAAGTTCGACTACGAATCTCATCTTCTAAGCTTCTTGGCACTACTGAGATCCCAATATTCTACTTAAACACCGCTCGTGTGATTAAGCCAGTTAAGTTCAAGTTCCAATCTTTCTATAGAAATTCCGTTCGTACAGTCGTACAGTGATACCGTGAAAAGTCTGTGTTTTCTTCTAAGTTAGAAAGTTTACGTAATCAACTTCCACCATACGTGCAGTTAAATAAATGCAATAACGAGTTAATAAGATTGTGAAATCTCCTGAGTAACCCAATAAATCAAGTGTAAAACCGCAAATTGTAAATAAGTGTTAAGTTCAAAGTGTACATAGTAACAATACAACATATATAAATATAAACAGTGTATTATTAAAATCTTCTGGAATCCATTGCACCTAGAGTTATAAATACAGTCCACATACAGTCCACATCTTTAACATATTCTTATTCCAACGCTAATTAGCAACGCCGAGTAGTTAGCGAGGGTAGGATCAATCCACCTGCAAAACATTGGGGAAAGAAAACAAGCTCTTTTTCCTCAAATCTTCTACAGTGGCATGCGTTTTCGCCCGTGAATTAAAACCTCAGAGTTTCCGTTAATTTACTTCATTTACTTTTTTGTGATATCCTTCACCTAAGTGAACAAGAAAATATCAAAGTTTGAATAATAATCGGTTATGGTATAATAACGTTTGTCATGTCAGACGAAAAGACGTCCGATGTATTGCTTGCTTTGCAAGAAACTCCCAAAACTTCTGCATTGGAGCTTGCTAGAACGAACGGGATCTCCAGACGTTTTGTACAGCATATTTTCTATCGGGGAAAGTATTTTCCCTATAAAATTCATAACCTGCAAGAACTTTTTGCAGAAAATTTTTATAGAAGCAGCGAATTCTGTGAACTAATAATTTACATTATTCAACAAAATGGAGCTGTTTAAAACTACGTTGTTTACTATAATGAATACACTTGGAGAACCCAAATAACCACAACACATCTTGTTTAGAGACCTTACGATCGTTTTACTAACCACGTTAGCATCATCAGAGGATGAAAAAATTCTATATTCAGATTATATTATATTATATTCATAATTTTTCATCATCTGATGATAGTAACGTGGTTAGTGAAACGATTGTAAAGTCTTTAAAAAAGATGTGTTGTGGTGATTTGGGTTCTCCAAGTGTACTCATCCGTGCTCATCAGAGGTTCCAGTTTTTACATAGTCTTCTCTGATGAAGTTACCTTTTTCCTTAATAGTAGTGTAAACAGGCACACTTCTCGATATGGGTCTCAGAGCGACCCCTATTGGATAGAAGAAAGTCATACGCAATAGGCATCCTCAAAAACTGAACTTATGTGCCAGAAATGTTACTCATCATGTAATTGGACCCTTCTTCTTTAAAGGGACTCTAACAGGTCCACGCTATAAAATATCATTACGAGAAGATATTGTGTCCTATATTGGAGAAAGGTTTTTAAATGGTTTCCCTAATATCTGCTTCCAACAAGATGACGCTTCAACTCATTTCAGTCGACCGGTAAGAAAATATCTTAGTGTCTTATTTCCTTGGCCAGCTGGGTCTCCAGATTTGTCTTCACTCGATTTTTTCTCTCTAACAGATCACTTCCAAACTCAATTCATCAGCTCGACAAGACTCTCTGCTATTGTATAGAAATTCAAGAGGTTCAACTTAAGCATCTTCTTTAATAAAGCAAGATGTTATACATATTATTTTCCCAAATAAATTTCATCAAAGCTGATTATTTTCGTTATTGCCAAAGGTAACTTAAAACTAATTAACACCGTGAGAAAGTACGCTGACTATGCTTTACAAAAATGTGTCGCAACACCCATGCTGCCATTTAAGAAATTAAATGTGGTGCTTCAAAAAATGTCGATAATGCCACCAAATAGTCGCAAAAAATCTGTTATGCAACCCTATATATTTTGAGTTCAATTTCTTTCTTTCTTTCTCGCTTTAAAATTTTGGCCTAGTTGTGTTACTTATGCGAAACCCTGTATATATAACTTTTTTGGTATGGTCTACTTTACTTATGTTTTCGCTTTCTGTCGATAAATTTATAGTAATATAACAGAAGTAAAAACTACCGGAATATTAAATTAGATGTATAGGCAAAATATACAGGCAAAATAATTCAGTATTTCACTAAAAAATATACGCTCTGAAAGAAAAAAAAGTCTAGACGCAGCAAGTACGTTATGGTAGTGAATTTTCATAAGAATTGTACACTATTAGTAAGATATATTATTAAAACTATATCCTTAAATTTAAATGGACCGTGGAGATCGGTTTTAGAGTCCCAGTTAGCGATTATTTGAAAAAATTTATATTTTATATGGAGCTACTAAATTAAAATTTAGTCTTATATATAATATGTAAGTACTGCAAGTGTCTTTAAAAAAATTGTGTTACAAATTTCATTAAAGTTACAAAAGTTTTTCAGAAAAAGTAAATGATTTACAAAGGGAATGTACTTGTCGAATTATAAAAATATGTAAGTACTGCAAAATTGTGTTCTTTATAATAATAATGAAATAATGCTTAGGAATTTGAGTATATTGTTTGAGCAAGCATCTTTCTTCTTTGTATCTTTTATCGCTTTTATAAAACGGGTGCATTGCGTTTTTCCAAAACAGCACTAACTTAAAGATAGAAACATTATCACTATAAGTTTATAACATAACCTATAAGTAAATAACAAAAACAAATACCTTGGTTAGTTATTAGTCTATATACTATATACACGAAAGTTATTTAAGTAATATTTTACTTACCATTTATAACATAATTATTTTAGCGTCCCACATTATCTATTTAAATAATAATAAAAAATAAGATTTCTGTTTTAATTAGAATATAAATAAGACGTCCGTGTTGAAGTTGATTATTAACGTTGACGTTAGGTCTCGAGTATCTCGATGCAGCTCTCAGCTATGCGGTCATCGCATGCCGCGATATCATATTGTACAAATTAGATTGTAATTATTTTTTGAAAATAAGACGAGGAATTGGTTACTCAACATTTATGAATATTAAACAACATTTAATTGATGGATTAATTTATTGTGAACTTTTATTTGTCATCAATAAGTAATACAAATATAACACATATTTGTACTACCATAATATGTTTTACATTTTAATATTCAAATGAAATTTTATTATATCTGGCAACCCGGCTCGTTTATATTTAATTGACAGGTGACTTGGTCGATTTTGAATTACCTACTTAGAATAGCAAATTCACAGTCTAACCATGCTTGAAAACATTCACCGTGTGAAATGCATCATGTAATTCTAAGTGATATCTTAGACTGTTTATTACTTTAACATCTTTATTTTCGAATAACTCCTTTTCTCGTGAGCCATTTACTTTAAATTTTAGTTAACACGTATATTATCACGTCCCCTATATATGTGCCAATTTTCATTCGAATCACTCCAATACTCCATAAAAATATTGTGTTTTCAAAATGTTCTTTACTTAGACGCACGGTGCCCATCTACGAACTCATCCAAGCCATTAACACAATCAAGGTAATTCCCAAATTTGGTCCAAATCGGTGAAGTATTTATTGAGTTATCAGATGGATACATATTATACATATATATATATATATATATATATATATATATATATATATATATATATATATATATATATATATATATATATATATATATATATATATATATACAAAAATCAAAACCGACCTTGTATATGGGTTCTAAAGGCCCAAATTCGCGCTCATTTGAAGAAATTTTCCAAAAGTCTTACCATCGATACCTCTCTATTGGTGAATTTTCTTAATGAAAATTCACTAATAATGTACGGCCGTTATGTCATAGTCTGTCGATTAGTGGCAGTTTAATACAAAATAAATGAAATTATAATAAAAGTAAATCGCAATGGAAATTCAGTTAAATATAATTTAACTGTGCCAATAATGTAAAGCGCGGAGTTACAAAAATGTCTCGGCTGAAAGCTCCTAAAAAGATCTCGTAAATAGGTGGTTTTACAACGTCCGTTTTTCTTTCTGAAAAACTGTATTAACTCCAGCAAGTCGTCACAAACGGAACGGAACTTAAGCGGTTTCATCAATGTTCTTACGACAAGCCTGCTTCGTGCTTTTCTCATAAATAACGGACAGATCATAACTGATGAGGAAGGAAACTTGGGTGATTAGTCAATGCGTATATATCGTGTTTTCAGAAACCAGAAAATTCTTGCGAGACTGATTTTCCTATTGAGGTCATTAATTTCTAATTGGACGGTTTTTAGTGAAACAAACAAATAAAATATATAGGTGGTATATTTTCTGTTGCTGATATTACCTTTCACCGGTAAAATCTTTGATAGCAAACAGAAGGTGTTTTAGAAGAAGTGAAAATCGATTTTAGATCAGTATGATAGGAAATTTATCTCCTGTAGAATATACATTCCCTACGGCGCTGTACGTAACAGATGTCCTAGTTGCTTGCATAACAAGTTTCACACTGACTTTTAGCAGGGAAATATGTGCTTTTTTAACGACTCAATAACCACATTCACATGTACAGCTAGTAAAAGAACATATCGCTTCAGCTGGAAAACTTATATCGTTCCTCATTTTACACGAAACCATTTTTAAATAAAATTTAAAATTGGTGTATTATTGGTGTATAAATTTTGGTTAATAATATGCACACAATATATTAAAAAACACTAGACGCAGCCAGTGCGTTAAGAAAGTGAATTTTCATAAAAATAAATTTGGTTACCGGTATAACCTATATAGTAGAAACAATGTACCATATTTTATCAAAATAATTATTTGAAAATGTACAAAAATGTTCCGAAAATAAACTTTAAATGTTTCTGAGAAAACTGGTCTCCTAGACAATGAACCTTAGGTTAATAGCAAATTGAGTTATTGAAATTTGAAACATTTTAGATAATTTCGCTACCAAAACGCTCTTGCGGCGTTTATACAAAAAATTTCAGAAAATAAAGTTAAATGTTGGTTTCCTAACCAACAAAACTTACGTTAATAGCAAACTGAGTTATTGAAATTTAAAGGATTTAATGAAAATTCGCTACGAAAACGCACTTACTGCGTCCAGATTTATTTCGTTCAAACATGCATCATATTTCGATAAAAAATGCTAAAATGCAGTAACGAATTTGTTCTACAAAAATTAGCTAAAAATTATAGACCGTTAACCATAAACTTCACTAAACCTACAGCGAAGGCATTAACTTAACTAAACCGACAGCCAAAGCACCAGAGAAAGGGTCTATTTGAAATGAATTTTCTGTAAATATTTTAGTAAAATGAAGGTCAATGACGGTTGAATCTGAAACCTAACGGTTCGCAGAACACTCTTCTTGCAACATTTTCTTTTCACAATCCGTATTTGTTCACGTTCTTTGCCTAAACATTGCCAATTTTGACGTTTTAAATTGCGAGTTTGACGTTATGAGGAAAACTCCAAAATGTGTTTATTTAGCTGCCCGTAACTTTTTGTCCTTAAACTTAGAGACCTAACTTTTGGTACATGATTCACCCTTTATAATACAAATATGCCCTCACTTTGTTATTTCCGGAGATATAAATTTTTTTAGAAAGAAAACACAAAATTTTCTGCGAAAACCGGGTCCGATTTTCCTGGCCAACGAACTTGTCCAAGCCACTTGCAAAAGGAATGTACTCACCAAATTTGAGCAAGATACGTCCATTATTTTATATATATATATATATATATATATATATATATATATATATATATATATATATATATATATATATAAACACGGATAAAGTTCCCCATTAGTGATTTTTTTTAAAGAAAATTCACTAAAAAAAAAAACTTGAATCACCAACGACTTATAGGCCACCCTGTAATTGTAGAAATATATTTTTAAGACACCCTATAATTATTGTATACATTTTTTTTTCTTATCGTGCATAATAACGGATGTATTAAACTTTAAAGATGTTTTACAAAAATTCGAGAAAAATGATATATCATTAACCAATAAACTCTATACCCAACACTACTGCCCAATCATAAGAGAAAGGGTCTATTTGAAATGAATTTTCTGAGAATATTTTAGTAAAATGAAGGACACTGACGATTGAAACTAAGACTTCAGGCTTTGTAAAACATTCTTCTTGAAACATTTTCCTTCCATAGCTCATATTAGTTTCAGGTTCATTGCCTAAATATTACCAATTTTGACGTTTAAAATCGCGACTTTGACGTTTTGAGGAAAACCTAAATTTATTTTTCTTTAAATGCCTGTAACTTTTTTGTCATTTAACCTACAGAGCTATATTTTAGTAGGTAACTTACCTATAATGTAAACCTGCGTATGAAATTTGGTTGCCCTTACTTTGTTAAATTTGGGGATATAATTTTTTTTTGAATTTTTTTTGAAAGAAAACACAACATTTTCCGGGAAAACCTCTCTGGATTTTCTTTGATAACAAAATTGTCCAAGCCACCTGCGAAAGGAAGGCACTTACCAAGTTTTATCAAAGTCGGTCCATTATTTTATAAGTTATAGGTGTGACACATATATATATATATATATATATATATATATATATATATATATATATATATATATATATATATATAAACATATCTTAAACCGACCTCGGATTTGGGTTCCAGGGGTCCTAAATAGCGCTCATTTGAAGAAATTTTTTCAAAATTCAAAAGTCGGGATCTCCTAATTAGTGAATCTTTTTAAGAAAATTCACTAAAAAGAAGAAAATGGCTGTTTTTGGTATTTCGCTTATATCTAAGAAGCTATGAAAATTTGTTCAAATCTATAAGTACCGTCAGGTTGCGCTTGTAGCTTGTAATTGTGCAACTTTCGTCTAATTTAATTACGTTTGTATCTCCTGCGGTTTCCGAGTTCCTAATAATATCGAGGGTCAAAATCCCGCACCTATATAAACATAAAAATTGGAATTGACCATAGATGTGTATTCTAAAGGTTCTACAACACCCTTTTTTAAATTTTTTAAAGCTCACAATCGTTACCTAGATATAAGCAAGTTTTTCAAGAAGATACGCCTAAAATGAGATATAGGAATTTTAATAAATTTTAACAAAAACTGACCACTTGCTCCGTTCCTAATCTAATAAACATTTACGAACTATATGGATAGCTAACTAGCATGGCAGTTTATTTAATATTATTAATAAGCATCTTGATAATTATTTATTAAACAACATTAAATATACTCCGCCTTATCTGGGAGGGCACAAAATATTATTAGTATGCAAATCACCTGCCTATCGCACAACATAGGCTTCTATTAAGCAAATATGCCATGCTGAATAAAATGTTATATGAAATATGATTTTCAGAAAAGAGCTCCTTGATATCGCATTTTAGAGATTTCTTTGATAATATTTAGGAACAAAAAAGATGTTATTCGATTTATCATCTCGTTCGCTTCTTAAATTATATGATTTACTTTTTTGACTGTCAGATTGAACAGACTCACGTTTGGAGGCCATTAGCCATTAGCTTCATCGAATCCAAGCGGTATAGCGGACGAGAATCAAATCATCAAGCAGGAGAATATTGATAAATCTAACCGATTGCAAGATGAATGTGCTTCTGAAAATGTCTCAGGAGTGTGAACAAGTTTTGCTTTACTTTATTCCTGAAAGATTTATTATACTTTAACGGTATCCGGCCTCCTTTAGAAAACCTCTTGCTTAGAGATTGGAGAAAGTCTGAGTCAAGTAAGTTGATCCATATTTATGGAATGTGTATTTGCATTCCATTGAAGTTTGCAAGTTAATAAAGAAGCAAAGTAAGTTGGTCATTACTTCGCTAGAATAATTTACATTGTTCATGGGAGACTACTGAAAACGAAGTTCTTTGTGTTTCCGCCAAGTTCAGCTTTAGTATACGAGAAAGCTGAAATTACTTTCAAGTTTGAAAAGTGTTTCCGACAAAAACACACCGTTATGCAGTTTCACTATTTCAAAGTTTACAACTATTGCTTCTCGTTTTCAATCCAGAGGTGTTCCAAAACTAATGGTACACAGAGCAGCGGTGGATCCGTGGCATAAAAATATTGTGCATTAGTCAAAGTTACGTCAGTCCAAAAGTAACAATTAAAAGAAATACCGGGGTTAAAATGAGAAATTAAATTTCTATTTTCCCTGATATATAGAAATATATTTGACATGTTGTCTTGAAGATTGGTACGGATGAGTTTTTTTAAGAGATCAAAAATAATTATTCTCTAATTAGACTCAGATTAGGTCCTCTTTAAATCTGAAAAGCATTAACACACTTTATTTTTTAGCGTAGCTAGTACACATTTGATTTAAGATAGTGTTCTCTTGAAAATTTCTAACAAAAAACATTGAATGGCGCTAAAATGACTCTTTTTCTAAATATTTGGTACTTTAAAAGAAGCTGCAGTAATGTATTAATAATAATAAACGTCTTTATTTAATGATAAGTTGTAGTAATTCAAAAGGATGCAAAAGTAGCGATCCACATAAAGAAGTGGTCCACATCGCATAAAGTATATTAATACAGGTGAAAATGTAACTATCGGCCCCAGGTCTGAGTTTAGTTGATTGCTACTTTCACACTGAACCCTGGTTTCGACAGTAAATTATAAAAATTTTAAATAGGTTGTAAAGGTACTTTAAACAAGGTATTAGAACCCAGTATACTCATATTGACAATTTATTAAACAATCACAGCCAACAAGCTGTTTTTATCATCGTTTCGCGAACAAACTTAGCGTCATCAAAAGGGTGAATAAACTAAGCAAATAAAAACTAAAACTAATATTGATATGTTAGTTGCCAAACAGTTGCGAACAGCAACCCCTACGAAGTTATACATAAAGACCCCACAATTGAGTCTTAAATCCCTCTAATTAAAACTGCATACCTGTTTTTGTAATATTGTGTGTCGTTATCAAGTATTCCTTCTAAGAAGGACACACTGATTATTAAGATAACAGTTCGAATAATGGAATACATAGAACCGGACCTATTCCATTCATCGAAACATTTTTGTTTAAATTTCGAACGATATTATATATATATATATATATATATATATATATATATATATATATATATATATATATATATATATATATATATATATATTGATATTAAATGAGTCTTTTACTGTAGTTTTCATTGTAGTTTAACGTTATACTAGTTTATTAAGAATTACAGTCTCACGTTTTGGGCGCTAATTCAAATAGAAATTTAATAAATAAGTTTTACTTTACTACCCCAAGGTTATTGGTGTCAGTTGTTAAGAAACGTAATAAAAGTGCTTTAATGTTTAAAAATGTTTTATAGTGTATAATTTTGTGTGTTGTAAATAAAATTTATGAAAATTTGTGATTATCGTATTGTTTATGGTAGCTGATAGACCAAGAAAAACTTACCATCTATTCATATATTGGTATATTTACCTGTTCCTTTTCTTCTTTGTTGCCTCGGCAAGCTATCAAACAATTGTAAGAGCAAAACGACACTATCTGAGGGAGTTCTAATAGGTCTAATTATTATTAATAATTCTAATAGTAAGTTTGTAAATTTATATGACATTTATTGAATTTTTTTAATATTCTGCCCTTGTATGTATACCTAATAATCAAAATAAAACCCTAATTTTTCTTTTTTCTGACAAAGCAACAATATAGCTTTATTCAAAACTAAACGAGTGTGACAAAATATCCTTAAAATGTGCCTAATTACTTTATAAACTCTTGTTTATATTAAACTTTAATAACTCCCACAATTTTTGGCTAATGTTTTATTCAAAGCTTTGTTATTTGACTTTTTTCCAAATTTGGTAACTTCTTCTAGGTATTAGGTGGGTTACATACCCCACTAACTCTCCTGGTTTATTTGAACTTCGATCTAAATATGGTGATTGCTTTTGTTGTTGAATGACGCGTTGTCTTTTTAATGTGTTCACTGAATTATTGTAGCTTTAGTTGAAAATGTGCCCTATTAAGTTCTATGTGTACAAATATCAATGTGGCTTTATCGTTTCTCTGTTATATACCACTGACTGGATTGTTTTCACTTGAAAAAGTAATTAAGAATATTTGTAACTTTGTAGAAAACTCACTGTTACTGCTTCTGGAACTCCTGGGCTGCTCAACTTGTATCATTGTTACTTTTTTACTCATAAATTCCACTTTTTCTTAAACTTATTTTTTTGCTGCTGCTTTCTCCAAATCTTTAAAAGTGGTTATTTATTTTTCTTCAAACAAAAACCGTCGCTAGAATTTCCTCTGTAGCCCCCTTTAAATCTCTTACATTTTTTGTTCTTGACTGAGCAATGCCTTTCCAATTCCCCCTTTAAATCTCTTACATTTTTTGTTCTTGACTGAGCAATGCCTTTCCAATTCTAGGGATATATATATATATATATATATATATATATATATATATATATATATATATATATATATATATATATACAAACATATAAAAATTAAAACTGACCTCGGATATGGGTTCTAGGGGTCCTAGTCCGCGCTCGTTTAAAAAAAAATTCGCAAAGTCTCACCATCAATACCTCTCTTATAGTGAATTTTTTAAATAAAAATTCACAAAAAAGTGCGTTATGGTAGCGAATTTTCATTAAATGCTTACGAGGGCAACATACCAACCAAATTTCATCAAAATAACTTTGTTATATGTTAAAATACAAATTTTTTTTCGGCAAAAATAATTTTTTAGAAAAACTGGTCCCATAGAGCTGGCTAACAAACTCATCCAAGCCATTAATAAAAGATTGATTCTTGCCGAGTTCTCCTATTATTAATATTTTTACTTAAAAAATATAAGTTGCTCCATTTCTCTAAAAAATAACTATTAACAGGGAAAATAATGTATTTCTTATTTTTAAAACGCTTTGTGTATAAAAATAAAATATTTGTGAAATAAAATAATATAGGCTTATGAAATAATACTGGTTCGTAATGCAAAAAAATACATTATCCCTGTAATGTAAATAAATTTATTGAACATCCAATTTTCAAATGTAATTCCATGATCAAAAGTGATACGGAAATACTTTTTATTTTTCTCTTTGTTATGAAACCACCTCAAACGAACTTTGGCGATGTAACAACAAAGGTTTCAATTAGCTGCTTAAAATTCAAGTTTAATGAACGTTTGTAAAGCAGCCCTTATTACTTGAAAAGAATCTGATTGAATAAAAAATTTAGCTAACAGCACTACGGTTTAATTAGCAATTTGCAACACTTCAGGAGCAACGATTTTGTATATATTTCATGGCAGGCATCATGGCAAAAAAATTAATTTAAAGTTAATTTAATTTTTTTAATTATAATACTATAACAAGAAATCCTTTATGAAAAACGTAGGTAAAGAGAACTTAAGTATACTAAAAACTGTTGCGTTTCCAAGGTGTGTCATTTTTAACAAATTTTAATAAAGAATATATACCGTTTAGAGTTGAACTTAACGGTTTCAGCATTTTGCTCAAAAAATAAGGTCCGATGATTTTTGATCAAACATACACATTTTTAGCGATGTAACAACAGAGGTTTCAATTAGTTGCTAAAATTCAAATTTAATGAACGTTTCTAAAGCAGGCCTCATTAGTTAAAAATAACCTGATTTAATAAAAAGTTTAGCTAACAGCAATACATTTTAATTACCAATTTGCAACACTTTGAGGAGCAGCGTTTTTTATGTGTTTTCTGGGAGACATCACCGCAAGAAAATTAATTTAAAATTAATCGAATTTTTGTTATTTATAATACTAATATGTACAACGAATCTTTTAAGAAAGGGATATATAAGGAGAGCTTTAGCATACTAAAAATATTGTTACCTTTTAGAGATGTATTATTTTTGGCAAATTTTCATGAAGAATATATACCATTTAGAATTGACTATAACTGTTTCAATTTGGAGAACACAATTCATCATAATAGAGTTTTTAGACCTGATGATCGTTTCGCTACCAAAGTGTGCGTCATCAGATGGATGAATAAACTAAGCGAATAAAAACTGGAAGGTAGAGATCCAGTTCCATTGACCCGGGAGTCGTACATAATTCAATGAGTGAAAATTGGAGCGTGTGAGGAACACTGATTACTACAATTTGGAGAAAGCAATTTATCACAATACAGTTTTTAGACCTGACGATCGTTTCGCTAACAAAATTATCGCCATGAGAGGGATGAATAACCTAAGCGAATGAATTAGACGGTAAAGATTCGGCTCCGTTTACCTTGGAGTCCTAATTCAAGTGATAAGTACAATTTGGAGAACCCAATTCATCACAATACAGTTTTTAAACCTGACGATCGTTTCGCTAACAAAGTTAGCACAATCAGAGGGACGAATAAACTGAGCGAATAAAAACTCGAAGATAAAGATTCAGGTCCTCCTTGGTGTAGTTCTGGGCCCTGTCGGATTGTCTTATATATTTTCGGACCATCTTCAAACCTATAACAAAAATCTGTGCTATAAATTCATTGAGGTAAGATCGGAAAATCTTTATTCGATCTTGCCACTTATATCCGCATATAGGGAAAGATCGAACCAACTCATAATATTACTCTTAACTTATGTTATGGTTTACTAATCCAAAGAGTTCATAAAGATAGACTATTTACAACAGATTACCTATGAAATGTTAATAACTTACCTTTCAAAGCAAGTTTTGATGAATGGGGTAAGTTGGAATACACAAAATAAAATAAAAAAACACAAAAGTGTCTATACTTTACACAAAAAAACCTGAAACAAGACGCTGTATTTACCGCGCTATTGCTACAACTATATGCCCTCTGGCGGCTGCTTTTGGAAATATCCCTTATTCGATCTTACCCCAACATACCTTACCCTAATGTTTATAGCAACCAAATACTATATAATAACAATACAGGACACTCCGGCTGACTTCGTGTTTCAAGAATATCAGCGCCCATAGCGGATAGTACTGGTGTTACGTCGTTCGAGAACGTGTAACACTAGCAATTGCTGGTGTTTAACTGTGTATAATTAAGTTTGAGCTGTGTTTTTTACAATAAATGTTAGTGGTTGGGTGTGTGCAATCTATAATTGTTCGAATCATAACGTGCTAAATCTATCAAAGACATTTCATAGGTTTCCAAATGATGGCGAAACGTGAATATGATTTGAAGCAGAAGACAAATTCAGAATCACTTTTATGCCAATGTGTACAGTTCGCAGAAGATAATTTATTGTGTAATATTTACCATCATGTACCTATTTATAGATAAACTTCGTAAACGGATGGTTGAAAGGCTTCAATCATAACTTGTCTTCCAGTACATCAAAAAGAAATATGAAGGCCAAAAGTTTTTCATTAATAATAATGATATAAGAAAACTGTTTTTCTATATTCTTCTGTGTCCTTTTTTATTTCAGTATGGCATAAATTGTTTTCACATTTAACATTATTTTACTTGGTAAAGGCTTTTAACTACCTTCCCAGGATAAGTTTTTAAAGAGACAAGTAGAAATAGCAGATTCAGCCCTATAATAGATTTATTAACGGAAGTAAGAGTTAGTCTCACCTTTCATCTGCACAATTTCTTAATTATGTACTAAGTATATCAGTTACATATTTTAAAATATTAGATTAATAAGACAGTTTTCATGTAGAGATATAGCAAATTGAGTACTGTGCTACCATTTATACCTAGAACAATTATTTATAGGTAAGTACAGATTGTAACTTAATATCCTCAGAAACAGCTTTCAGTATATTCCTATACATACCCTTCAAATAGTAGTTTAACGACGGTTTCAAGGTAGTACTTTAAATTATGATGAAATAAGATTATGGGTAAGAGAAATTTGCAAAATTATTGATGCTGAATTCATTTAAGTTTCAAGCTGATTGTTGATACAAATTCTATTTATAACTATATAATCAGAAAATTTTCACCGTTTTGTCATGTTCAAGTTTTTATATTCGTCTATAATAAACCAATTGTCTAAATTAAGAATATGCAGGTAAATGTACAATTCAAATTACCCGCTCAGTTGTCAGTACTTCACGCGAGGTGGCGCTAGTGTACTTGTCACAAATATCACCAACGCTAAAGCATAGGAGTCTCCCGTATTGTCATTATATAGTATTTGTAGCAACTGTTATTATACAAATATTACTTTTAGTGAATTTTCTTAAAAAAAAAGTCACTAATGAGGAGATCCCGACTTTTGAATTTTGAAAAAATTTCTTCAAATGAGCGCTAATTAGGCCCCCCAGAACACATATCCGGGGTCGGTTTAAATTTTTATATGTTTATATATATATTTATATATATTTATATATATATATATATATATATATATATATATATATATATATATATATATATATATATATATATATATATATATATATATATATATATATATATATATATATATATATATATATATGTATCACACCGATAACTCAAAAAATAATGGGCCGATTTTGATTAAATTTGGTGAATAAATTCCTTTTGCAAATGGCTTGGATAAGTTCGTTAGCCAGGAAAATCGGTCCAGGTTTTCCCGGAAAATTTTGTGTTTTCTTTCAAAAAAAAATTATATCTCCGGAATTAACAAAGTAAGGGCAACCAAATTTCATATGCGGATTTATATCATTATAGGCAAGTTACCTACCAAAATTTAGCTCCGTAGGTTAAAGTATAAAAAAGTTACAGGCATTCAAAGAAAAATAAATTTGGATTTTCCTCAAAACGTCAAAATTGCGATTTTAAACGTCAAAATTGGTGAGTACATTCCTTTCGCAAGTCGCTTGGATAATTTTGTTAGCCAGGAAAATCCGCCGAGGTTTTCCCGGAAAAATTTGTGTTTTCTTTCGCAAAATATTTATATCTCCAAAATTAACAAAGTAAGGGCAACCAAATTTGGTA
Organism: Tillus elongatus; assembly: GCA_964006375.1. NCBI lineage: Eukaryota > Metazoa > Arthropoda > Insecta > Coleoptera > Cleridae > Tillus > Tillus elongatus. Next base: position 47,850,614 of record OZ023267.1, on the reverse strand, counting down.
AGCTGGTTTATATCGTTATAGGTGTGCCACCTACCAAAATTTAGCTCTGTAGATCAGAAGACAAAAAAGTTATGGGCATTTAAAGAAAAATAAATTGGGCGTTTCCTCAAAACGTCAAAGTGACAATTGAAAACGTCAAAATTCGCAACATTTAGGCAAATAACTTGAATCTAATACGGGCTATGGAAAGAAAATGTCTCAAGAAGAATGTTTTACATACACCGAACTCTTAGTTTCAACCGTCATTGTCCTTCATTTTACTAAAATATTTCCAGAAAATTCATTTCTAATAGACCCTTTCTCTGATGCTTGGCAGTAGCCTTAGCTATAGAGTTTATTGTTTAATGGTATATAATTTTTGTCGAATTTTCATAAAAAATCAATAAAGCTCAATATATTCGTTATTATACAAGATATGAAAAATATTGTATACATTAATTATACGGTGTTTTGAGCTACATCTTAAAAAATTATTGCGACAATCACAGGGTGGCCCATAAGTCGTTGGTGATACAAATAATTTTTTTTGTCGAAAACGCCTTATTTTTTTGCATTTTCCATCGAAATATAATGCATGTTTGTAAGTTAAGAAATTCTGGAGGCAGCAAGTGCGTTGTGGTTGCGAATTTTGATTAAATGCTTCATATTTGAAAAGCTCAATTTGCTATTAACCTATAAGGTTGACCAAGAAACGGATTTTTTCAGTAACACTTTTGGTTTACTTTTGGAAATTTCTGTACGTTTTCAAACAATCAAGTTATTTTGATGAAACATGGCACATTGTTTTTACTAAATATGTTATACTGGTAATCAAATTTGATGCCTGCTTTTTCTATATAGGTTATACTGGTAACCAAAATTGATGTCTCCTTTCTTAAAAAGAAAACACACATATTTGCAATAAAAACATTTTTATGAAAATTCACTACCATAACGCACTTGCTGCGTCCCGAGATTTTTATATATCTGTCTAGACAAACATGTGATAATAGCTCTAGCCTTAGGATATACGTGTAAAAGCGTCTTGAAACTGTTAAATATTGTTATTTAAAATCACAAACAAACTTGACCAAACTGCATAACCTTCACACTAACAGATGCACGCATTCAATGCATGATATAATGACTTAGAAGAGATATGATATTGCGCATGTGCCCCGCCCCCTCCTATGACGTCACGTGGTGAGTAACGTTACAGAAGTCCAACTACACGCTTAAGACAAAGTCATTCGCAATCAAAAAGTTTCTATACGTCAGTTTAATGCGGTTGAAATTACGCCTATATTGTCTTTTTCAGATAATAAAGATCGCAACATTAAATTTAATCTTTTTCATTTTTATTACTTCCAATTGTATGCACTTAAATATTAGTAAAATACGTAATTTGTTAAGAGGTTGTGATGAAACGTCAAACCCCACTGCACGACAGCATATTATTGTTGCCTTGGACTCACCACTTGACACCATGCACGTGACAGGTCTAAAAATAGGTAGTCTGAATATCATATCTCTCGTTATTTGTATCATGCATTCAATGTGGATCCACAACGGAAAACAGCATTCAAATCTTTTGCGCCATCTCTATGTAAAAGTTTATATCACAGTACAGATCTCTATTAGATGGTTTACGCAATGGACCACCGATCACAATTAGATATATTTGTTGAATTTGTGGTATGAATACTGTACCGGTGCACAATGTTAGATTATTTTTGTGGTTTAGAATTCGTAACAATGCTCCTGAAGGAGTTTTTTTCCTTCTAATTTAAGTGGATGCGGCTACTTGCCATCCGCGCATTCTTCCCCACTCGTTACGTTGCTTCACTTTAACTAGGATCGTTATTATTATTTTGGTATTCAAAATTTGTCGACGCTCTAATGAACGACATGCTACTTCTTCATTGTCATTAAAAATTACGCTTAGCGTTATAATTTAGAATCTGAAATATAGTTCAAACCTTCAAATTGGTTAATTCGAAGAGAGAATTAAGAGAACCAGAACAAAATTAATCTGTACAAGAATGCTATAATCTCTCAAGCGTTAGTTACGTGCTTCTAAATTTTCGTAATTACTGAGCATCCCTACTAAATGATGCACTATAAATAGTTGAGTAGGTGCTCTGCAATAAAGTTAACTCATTTGTTTGTTGATGATTAAGATACGAATAAGCCCGGTGATAAATTAATTAATAAGCCTAGCAAGACTAACTTCGAACAGCATCTTGGGGCATTCAAATGTTTCCTATTTTCTAAGTTATGCATTCATTAACTGAGTTCCGAGCGTATTATTTAGCCTCATGCAAAGGATAAATTAATGCATTTTGTTAGAAAATGTTCGCGTATTCTAGAAAACTTTATTCTGCACCTACTGGTGCGGAAATAAACACGAAGAATAGCCTGTTTGCTGAGTTAACTTAATTATACATAATCCCCGCTGCATTTCAGTGTTTTATGAGCATTTTAACAAAGTTTGATATTGCTTCTTGTTAGTTTACACTTTGTGTCTACATTTATCTACAAACAGCCATAATATTTATATCTTTGGAACCTTAAATAACGTACAGCTACATTACTAAAATATTTTTACTAAACTATGAATTAATTAGGAGTGTCTTACAAAATTAATTTTTAAATACAATACACGGTAAGAATAAAAATTCTGACAACCTCTTTAAAATGGCACAAGACCTTTTATTCAAATTGGAGGTCTGGTCACAAAAGACTGGTTTCACATTTTCTACACAAAAAACCCAGTACATCATATTTTCCAAGAAATATATTACCTACAAACTTTCACTTACCTTATACAATGAGCAACTTCAACGAAAAGACTCTGTAAAATTCCTTGAAATAACTTTCGATAGATGTTTAAACTCAAAAGAACAAATAAAAAGTTCGGGGCGCAGCTAGTGCGTTATGGTAGTGAATTTTTATTAAATGCTTCAAACTTGAATAACTCAATTTTCTATAAACCTATAAAGTTGAATTTTGGTATGTAGTATGCTTTTTCCCAAGGCAAGATATCCACTAAATTTCATTAAAATAAGTTTGTAATATTCTGTAAAAAAAATTTTTCGAAAGAAAATTCAAAATTTAATAACTCAATTTTCTATAAACTTAGTAAGTTGAATTTTGGTACGTGGTAAGGCCTCTCACAAGGCAATATATACAGGGTGTTTAAAAAATGATGATCTATGTTACAGGTGCATATTCAACACAAAAATAAGACTATTTTTTCATATAAACATAGGTCCGTAAATGCTTAGTTTTTTAAATACAGCGTGTTAAAGTTATTTGCTTTTGTCAGTTTCTCACGAATAAGTCTGAGTCGAATTAAAATTTTGGCGTGAAAGTTGGCATGCGGGGGTTTTTGAGGACAAGAAATTTAAATATGTTATTGTTAATAACACTGCTGATAGAGGCGCCACCTGTAAGACTATGCTTGCATTCGACTGGCTATAATTTTTTGACACCCAGTAATATTTACCTACCGTATAGCTACATTGCAGCCCTTATCAATTGCAAGCAAAAAATGTATATTTGATCCAAATCTCTCAGACACACCATTTTCGAGATTTTTCAATTTTTGTATGTCGATGTCGCTCAAAAATTAATTTTTCACATGTAATTAATTGTATTGTCTGCATATTTAACAAGAAATAAAACAACAAATAAAAAAGTTTATAACATTTTATGATACCTGACTACAATAAATGTTCAAAAAGGTCAGCCTCCACTTCAATACACTTTCGTATTCTGCGGAGCATAGAACGTCGTACTCTGTGAAATATTTCTGGTGTATTTCTAATTTGTTCGCATCCAAGTACAATTCTTTGCTGCAGATCATCAACATTTTCAACATTTGCTTTATAAACAATACTTTTGTGATGCCCCCCATAAATAAACGTCCATATGATTTAAATCACGGGATCGAGCCGTCCTTGGCCGAGTCCACCGCGTCCGATCCAGCTGCGTCCAAAAGTATTGCTTAAGTAATTTCTGACACTTAGGGCAAAATGGTGGAAGGGCTCCGTCATGCATAAACCACAGGTTATGTCTTATGTCAAGAGGCACATTTTCTAATAACCCATTTAGTTGGTTTTGCAGGAATTCAAGATAAGTTGCAGCATTAAGTCTGCGAGGTAAAAAAATTGGGACTATCGAATTACACCCTACAATTCCAGCTCATGCATTTAAGGAAAATTGCTGTTGATGATGCCTTTATAAACTGCGTGGGGATTTTCGTAAGCCCAAATATGGCTGTTACGAAAATTGACGATACCGTCGCGCCTAAATCCAGACTCGTCAGTGGGCAATACACAAATCAACAAGTTCTCTACGTTATTATGTTGAAGAAACCATTGACAAAATTTTAGGCGAGGTATAAAATCTATTTCAGGAGATAGTGCCTGCACAAGTTGGATGTGATATGGACGCAATTGTTGCTCGCAAAGAACTCGCCATATCGTTGCATTGGATGCTCCCAGATGATTGGCCATTTCCCTGGTACTTATTTTTGGATTTTGTTCAATTTCATCCAGAAGAGCCTCTTCAAAATCAGGATTTCGTGCACTTCGTTGTCTGCCTCGTTCAGCAGTAACTTTAGTAAGGGTACCTGGTATATATATATATATATATATATATATATATATATATATATATATATATATATATATATATATATATATATATATATATATATATATATATATATATATATATATATATATATATATATATTCGAAAGAAACAGATCGATGTATTAGATAATGTAAGTATGTACCTTTTTCTCACAGACGGATGTCAATCCGTTGAAACATCCTTCTGTCTGGAATTCTCCGATTTGGTAAGGCTTCTTCATACAGTCGTTTCGCCTCATAACAGTTACCAAAAGCCCGTGAATACAGAACATGCATGTCTGTTAGTTCATTGTTGGTAAAGGCTTCCATATTTTATTGGAAAAATGACGGTCAATACAATTAATTACTTAAAAATAGTGAGTAGTCTCAAACATAAAAGTCAAATGTAGTATGTGTCACGACGAAAACGCAAAATTCAAGTCCCGTAACGATGGGAACCACTTTGTTAAATAGTTTGTTCAAAGTTTTTTATCACGGCTTTTTATTTTATCTTTATGATTGTGTCTTGTCAGTTCTGTTTTCTGGCAAGATTATAATTTTTAACTAGAGAATAAAAAAATTAAGTTAATACATACCGATAGTAATTAAAAGGTGAAAAATGTATTCCTATGATCTGTAGCAGAATTAATTTTTGAGCGACATCGACATACAAAAATTGAAATATCTCGAAAATGGTATGTCTGGGAGATTTAAATGAAGTATACATTTTTTCTTACAATTGATAAGGTCTACAATGTAGCTATACGGTAGGTCGATATTACTGGATGTCAAAAAATTATAGCCAATTGAATGCAAGCCATGTCTTACAGGTGACGCCCACTGTCAGCAGTGTTATTAACAATAACATATTTAAATTTATTGCCGTCAAAAACCCCCACATGCCAATTTTCACGTCAAAATTTTAATTTGACTCGGAGGTATTCGTGAAAAACTGACAAAACAAATAACACGCTGTATTTAAAAAAATAAGCATTTGCGGACCCATGTTTATATAAAAAAATAGTCTCAATTTTTCGTGCTGAATGTGCACCTGTAACATAGACCATCATTTTTGAAACACCTTGTATAGTAAATTTCATTAAAACAGCTTTGTAATTTTCGGAAGGAAACTCAATTTTTTCCGGAAAACCCTGTCCGATTTTGGCTAACGAACTCATCCAATCCATTCTTCCGTGAGTCACCTGTTTATCATCTGCTCGAGCAGCTTTATTGTCGCCTGTAGTGGGTACAAGGGTCTATAAGATTTCTTGCTAGGTTTTTCTATAAGAACCAGTCGTCTGTCTATCTTCCATTTCTTTGGGAAGATACTACTGCAAATATCGTAGTTTATTGTTTGGAGATATATTTCTGGTTTTTCCTCTGCTATTATTTAAATGACTTCAGGGGGGATCCCGCCTGGTCCGGCTACCTTCTTTCCTTTTATTCTTTTATATATATATATATATATATATATATATATATATATATATATATATATATATATATATATATATATATACTTTCGAAGGAGTTTAGTTGTCCTGGTTGCATTTTTTATTAACTTTCGATTCTCCTCATTAACGTGGTGATTATTGTCTCAGATGTGTCGGGCGACGCAAGCTCTATATATGGTCCGGTCTTAATTGTGCAAATATTCTTTGAGTCTAATTCCAATAGATCTTTTTCTTTGTCTGACGTATTTAATATCACAATCTTTACCACTTATTTCATAAATTTCCGACATTTTGTCCTTGTCTTTTGGGTTACCCAGCAAGTTTTTTTTGGCGAAAATTTTAGTTGCAAAACAGGCTTTTTTTAAAACTCTATATAGACCCCTCGTGATTCGAGGTTCAAATGGTAAAATGCAATAAGAATGTTATATTGTTTTGTTAGAAGTGTTTAATAAATTATGTTTTAAAGAATTGTGTATTTTATATTTCTAAACTATCACGTATGTTGTTATGCAGCTCTTATTATACAATGTAACATGTGTGTGTGTGTGTGTGTGTGTGTGCGTGTTTGGGATGACCTGGGAAGCTTAAGTCCATTGGTCACAGACTTTTAAAGATTTTTGTTTGTTTGATTTCGCGGATACAATCATATAGATTTATTTTTGGGTCTTTTAATGTCTCTTAGTGAACCTCCTATTTGACCATAGCTTTACAAATTGATAGTACTTAAATATAATGTAAATAAAAATAACATCTTTTGTTATTAAATTAAAAATTCTTGAATTTTTCATCGTGTTTTTTTTTAATTTTATTTTTTTTAATTTTTTTTATATTTTTTTGTATATTTTTTTGTGTATTTTTTGTATTTTTTTTTGTTAGGGGTCAAAACGAGGACACTGTCGCCTAGGGGCTCGCCAAGGCTAACAGACAAACAAGACTAAGCCACGGACAGGTGGGAAAAACAATAGGACAGACATTAGGATACTTAAAATTAATTTACATAAGTCTATATAGGCCATTGAGCACCTATATTCACATAAAATGTAACATAATATTGAAACATTAAATATATCTGATAGGTATATTTTATTTCATAGTCATAACACGAGAGGTACTATATGCATGACATTTCATGTTAAATGCAAGTTACAAGTTCATGAAAAGTTACATTGATATTATTTTTGTAAATATTAAGATATTTCAGTTATGTGATTGTCATATAATTGTGTTCGTTCGGATAAATAATCTGCACATCTATGTCAAAAAATCAAGGTCGGTTTTACAGACACTTAGAAAATGGGTGTGTTCTGTCTAGTCATTTATCTATCACGATATACAGGGTGCTTGCCTGTTTTAATTACCCATACAGCACAAGATATTCTCAGAATGTTCTCACAATGTGAGAACATTCTTTTTTCATAATATTTGTTTCGGAATGTTCTAATAACATTTATGGAATTACAAACTTCAATCTTGAATATTCAGAGTACATTCATTCAATCACATCCTAAGAAAATTCTTCATCAATATACTGAGAATATTTGAATAGATTATTATACCGAATATTCGCTCAGAATGTGCTTGAGATGTCCTTATAATATTATATAACTTAAATTTAATGAAAAAGACAGATGATAATTACGGTATAGTGGTGAGAATTATAATTGTAACTATTTTGCATGTTTCATTCTGTTACCTGTCTATGGTAAACACATCCGAAATTGTATATTTAGGCAATCCATTCTTTAGGCATAGAGCGCATGTCCATGCCGCCGGGAAGGAATATGGCAAGATGGCCGCTATACGTAAATAAAAAGTAATGTCAGAATGGTTGGTCTCTGGTCAACGTTGTATAAGGTTATATTCTAACATAATTATTTAAAAATAATAATATGATGTGAAGACGGAGAACTGTGCAATTGCAAACAACCTAGATCCAGAGTACAGAAGCAACTAAAACATTGTGTGAGGTTATCAAGAACTAAGACGCACCTAGTAAAGAAATAAGTTTTAAAGCTTCTCCCGTAGTTCACACTCATGATGGGTTCGTCAAGTTTGCTTGAGACTGAATCATCTTACTAATTAGGTACACCTACATTGTATAATATATAATTTAAAAATTGTGTTATGTTCAATAGTACCTATAAGTCATGCAATATAAACCACCACAGTTTGACGTGGATGGACTGGAAAAGTGCAAGAATAATTGTCTTAAGCCAACATCTCAAGCTTTTTACTCATGTGGAAGAAGTTAATGCTGTAAGAAGTATCACTATACAGTGCAGAAAATGTGGACCTGGACATATGGTCGGAAGATGAATGTACAATAAAACTTGCAATTTATCAGATACGGAATCACTTTGCCAAAGTATGCCTTTACAACAAGAATATCCATGCTGTTGGTGACAAACATTGGGGACTGGGATATTGAAATAGCTTTAGAAGTCAAAATCAAGTCTGCGGAAGCAGAGCAGAAAGCAACCATACAAGGGAAGGGTCTAAAGGTCTGATCGATGACAGTTGTAGTTTTGTGTAAGTGCAAGTTAGTGTGATTTTGTGGCATGTTCCGTCCAATTTAGTTGTATTTTATAAAGGTGTAATGCAATTCATTTAATGCCACACTGAAAGCCTGTAGGATCAATAGTCTAACCAAATTTAAAGTTACTTCAGTGGGGGTAACCGTAATTATTTATCTCGGAAACTGTGTATTTGTCTATTACATTTTTTGGCAACTCCAAGAACTGTATCTTTGTTTATTTGATTGTTATGTTATCGAAATTTTAATTGTTTTATTAATATTTTATTCAGACCTTTCTTTGCATTCGTTATAAGTGCATACTTAATCTGAATATACGTGAAATGCTCGAATTGTTGACTTATTACGTATCTGAACTTGAATATACAGGTGTGTGTAGCCACTGGAACAATATGGTAACCTAAACAAAGGTCAGTGATCGAAATTCAAATTCTAGCCTCTCGGGCTTGCTTATACGAAAATATAGACAAGGTCAGTTAAATGGTGGAAAATCGGTAAATTTTGAAGTGAAATCCAATATTTCATATCTTTGCATTTTCTTAATTTCTGTATCATTTAAAAAATGTATACAGGGTGTTTAGCATAAGAACCGACCCAGGGCAGGGGCATGTAGGTAAACATAAAATATGGTGATTTAACGCAACTTACCCTTATATTAAGTGGCACCCCTGATAAGTTATAAGCATTCAGTGGGGTTTCAAATTTCGAAAAAAATCAATATCTTCGTAATACTTTAACTTAGAAAAACCAAGTTTAGTACCCGTTTTGAGTGTACCAAGAGCATTAATCAGTGGTAAGCAGAGTTCAATTAAGGCATTTGAAAGGGTTTATTAGGGGTGATGCACCCTTAAAATGTCACAATTTTTTAACAGATTGGTGAATTTAAGAACATATTTCATTTTATGAGGAATTTTACTCTAAAACTATGTTACTCCGGTTATTCTCAAAAAACTTTGTTTCCTTTTTTCAAGAAAAACACGAATAAGTAAAGAAACATATTTTATCAATCTTACTAAAAATCATCGAAAATTTAATATTTGCCAGTAAACTTATGTATAGGTTAAATTTGACAATCAGGAACAAAGTGTGAATAAGTATAATTTATTAGAAAACAGACAACTGAAACGACAGAAATAAAAAAATTGCTATCAATAAGTTATAGAATTTCTTCAACATGATAATTTCACAGACATCTATTTAGTTTTTGATGATTTTAAGTAACAAAAGTTTTATAATTTACTTCCCCATAAAATGAAATAATAATTTTTTAGATCCGCCAATAAGTTAAGAAATTCTGTCACATGTTATCAGTGCATCACCACTATTTAACCCTTTGAAATACTTTGATTGAACTCTACTCAACAACGAATAATGCTCTTGGTACACCCAAAACGCGTAACAAATATGGTTTTTCTAAGTTGAAATATTACTGGGATATTGATTTTTTTTTCGAAATTTAAAACCCCAGTTTGAATGCCTATCACTTATTAGGGATGCACCTTAGTATAGGAGTAAATTGCGTTACATCACCATATTTAAGGTTCCCCTACATGCCCCTGCTCTGTGTCGTTTCTTATGCGAAACACCCTGTATATCTTCTTTAAAAACACAATGTTCCCATGAGTATATGTATGAACATTTTGAGAATATTGATTGGGTGTTCGTGGAGCATTTTCAGAAGATACTTGGGAGCTCCTAAGAATATTATAAATAACATTCTAAGAAATTAGTATAACAGAATATGTCCAACTCTCATGTTCATAGAATGTTCTATGAATATATATTGTACGTTGTGAGAATGTTCTGGGGATGTTTGAATATTCTTTCCAAACATTCCTGGTATATTCTCAGAATGTATCTGTGCTGTCTGGGTATATGTACGCAGTCGAGTACAGTGAGCGCTAATGGGTTGAAATTTCATCACCCTGTATTCAAAATGTATAGCAAACTTTCGGTCATCAAATTAGCTAATAAACCCTTCATCATTCAATTAAGGAAAACCCTGTATCTAAAGTAGTAAAGTATGTTGTAGGTCCTTCGTCAAACTCGAATTACGATTAGTGAAGGTATACATTTAAAATAAACATTCGTAATGAAGCACCTCAAAAGTTACACTAGCAAAGGTCAGCGAAATAGAGTTCAAGGCAACATTTTGCGTTTCTGTCAACGACTTCTACATGTTTACTTCACATTAAGAATGTATTACTCAACCTTCACTAAAATTTCTTACTCGTCGTAACTTTGTCCGACACTTTAAAAGTTATGTTAGGTTAAGCCAAACTTTATACCCAAGAGTCAACTTTATAGCACACAGAACACTAGCAAGCAACTTTGCAGAAAACTTCTGAATACGAAACTATGTTTTGACATTTCACATACTATTTCGTGCATTTGCGATTAGAAATTCGATACAGGCAAAGGGTAAAAGAATACATAAATATGAGAATAAAGGTTTTTCATGTGAAATAAGCTAACCTTGTACAAATAAAAACATATTTATTTAAATATTTTCAGTTAGCTAATACTCGAGTTTATTTTTGGTATCTGAGATACCTGGGATGAGCAAATGTTACCCTTTGAGGGAATGTCAAAGCCCTTGCTAAATTGGTAATAATAATAATTCAGCTTAGGAGTATTCATTACAAAACGTGAAATAAAAGCCAAGAAGTGAGTGGTAACGACTAACAACTTCTGCGTTAACGTCAGAATCGAGTGATGGCAGGAAATTTCAGGACGCAGCAAGTGCGTTATAGTAGCGAATTTTTATAAGAATTGTACAATATTATTATACGGCATATTAATAAAATTAACACTTTAAAGTGACACAAACTTTGAAGATCTATTTCAGAAGTCCTAATACGCGCACATTTGAAGAATTCTTTCGAAAATGTTACCATCCATATCTCTCTATTATTAGGAAATTGGTCTGGCACCAAATATGTTTTTACAACTTTTTTCTTGTAATATAGAAATATCAATTTCGGTACATAGTTTCCTTTTACTATCGTAAACAAACGTATCAAATTTGGTTACCAGAGTTTTTCTAGTTTTTGAGATAAAAAAAAATCCGAAAGAAAACCCAAAATTTTCCCGGAAAACCTGGTTTGATTTTCCTGGCTCACGAACTTGTCCAAGCCACTTGCAAAAGAAAGGTACAAGCGAAATTTTATCAAAATCAGACCTGAGCTGACCTGACCCCGGATGTGAGTTCTAAGGGGCCTAGTTCACGCTCATTTGAAGACATTTTTTCAAAATTCAAAAGTCAGGATCTCTCCATTAGTGATTTTTTCTAAGAAAATTCACTAGAATCTTGTCTTATAACTCCTGTGGAAAAAAATACCCAAAACTCAATTTTCTATAAAGCTCCAAATTAGATATTGCTATATCCATAGATAGTGTAAGTCTCTTTGAAAGAAACTTGTAGTAAAAATTTGATTAAAGTTACAAAAGCTTTCCAGAAGGAAATTATCTGCAAATTATAAACGTAGCAGTTGTTTTTCCTTATTAATCGCCTGAATTATTTCGTTTTAGTCAACCTAATCAAACCAGTTTTTTCAATATCAACAATAACCAAATGTCTGCTGACAATTATAATTTTAGACTCAAATGTGACGAAGCTATCCAGGCGTTTCAAAAAAAATTAGATCTTGTTTAAAACGTATCAAATCTGTACACCATTGCTCCTCCAAACGTCAAAATTAAAAATAAAAAAAAACATATATTCATCGAGCTGAAAGCGATCACGCAACCTTCTGGGTAGATGACATAATAAGCCGGTTACCACTGAGCTATCTAAGGATACGTTAACCAACGTTTTATTTGCATGATACTTAGCACGGGCTTCATGCCCGAGATATTAAAAGTATACGTAACAAATAATTACAGAATTAGTAGAATTGCCATTTAAACACATTTAGTGACAGTTTACATCTCATATGACGTCTTATGTTTAAGTTCAAAGATAAAAAATAAACTGTTTTAAAAGCTTTTTTATAGAGACTTGACTTGATTTTGTTTACATTTCCACTATATTATGCTACACTTTTAGTCTAAAGCTTTATTTGGGCCCGTTCATCAAGCTAAAAATATAGTGTATTTTAAAAATTTATTGAATCTCCAAGTTAAATAACAATTAGGTACTTGGCAAATTTTTAATATCATGTCGCTGTCATTTGCGATATTTGTGGCCGAGATTTCACGATTGTTGGTTCGGGTTATGTGTTTCATGCCTGTTATTTATTTTGGTTAGTTACCGTGGATGTATGATTTATACCTGTTGTATGAATCATTCTACGCGCGACAGTTTACTACTCTGTCTGTCAGGCATTGGACTTTAACCACTAAGTCGTTTCAACGCATGTCTTTCAGATTTTATTTTTAATTTGAAAAACCTAACCAAATTACTTAAAATTCACAACATATGTTTAGTTGCACCATTTCTAGCCAGATGTAAAGTATCATTCCAATTATTCTAATACTTACAAAAATGAAGCGTTTTCACAAATATTTTGTATATTTTAACCATAACGGAAAAAAAATTCCGTTGAGGCTGATATACGAACTCGTTCGCAGTCTTAATGCAATGAAGATATGTGCCAAGTTACGTCCAAATCAGTTAAGTATTTTTTGAGTTATCGCTCGAATACATACATACATACATATATGATATCATATATATATATATATATATATATATATATATATATATATATATATATATATATATATATATATATATATATATATATATATATATATATATATATATATATATATATTCAAACGGACCTTGTATTTGGGTTCTAGGGACCCAAATTCGCAATCTCATATGAAAAAATGTTTTCAAAAGCTTTTCATCGTGACCTCTCTCTTAGCGAATTTTTCTTAATGAAAATTCGCTAATACAGATGGGTTTCCACTTAATAAGGTGGTAATTTTACTTCCAAACTCAAAAGCACGATGCTCAATTTTTTGCGTATTTTATCTTGAGGAGCGTAAAAATACTGCTGGTATGCTAATTTAAACAATTTTATATATTTAATAACAATGATAACGTTACCAATTATAGACACTTAATTTGGATAACATAATATATAGGTGGCCCGTTTATTCTTGAAATCAATCTGTGTACGGCCATCTCGTGCTAAAATAATGTGAATTTGTCGTATAACATTTTTCTCTTAAACGCTTGTTGACTGAAATACAGAGTGTTAAAGTTTTAGCAAAAAAAGAGTAGATGTAACCAAATGCTTTGTTGGGAAAAAATCCTACACCACTGATTTTTTCAAAATCCTGTCCAATTTAAAAATCTATTCCTCTATTCACTATACAATAGAATAATTGTTCAATTACTTCCAGATCGTCAATACGTGTGGAAGTATGGCAGCGAACATGATTTGGGAACTAATTTTTTTGTCTGTCTCGAAGTAGCTAGGAAAACTTGAGAACGAATTGAGATATCGTCTTCAGCTTTGGTATACAGTTAACCCAAAAAACGAGCGGTTCGGATTGTGTTTGGGTACAATCGCTTCAATGGGTAGGCGATGAATGTAGGGTGATTACTACAGTTAACTTAACTTGAGAACAAATTGAGATATCTTCTTCAGATTTGGTATACATTTACCCCAAAAAAAAACGATCGGTTCGGATTGTTTTTGGGTACAATCGCTCCAGATGGTAGGCGATGAATGTAAGGTGACTACTACAGTTAACTTAAGTTGAGAACGAATTGAGATATCGTCTTCAGATTTGGTATACAGTAAACCCAAAAAACGAGCGGTTAGGATTGTGTTTGGGTACAATCGCTCCAATGGGTAGGCGATGAATGTAGGGTGACTACTACAGTTAACTTAACTTGAGAACGAATTGAGATATCGTCTTTAGATTTGGTATACAGTAAGCCCAAAAAACGAGCGGTTCGGATTGTTTTTGGGTACAATCGCTCCAGGTTGTATGCGATGAATTTAAGGTGACTACTACAGTAAACTTAAGTTGAGAACGAATTGAGATATCGTCTTCAGATTCGGTATACAGTAAACCCAAAAAACGAGCGGTTCGGATTGTGTTTGGGTACAATTGCTCCAATGGGTAGGCGATGAATGTAGGGTGACTACTACAGTTAACTTAACTTGAGAACGAATTGAAATATGGTCTTCAGATTTGGTATACAGTAAACCCAAAACACGAGTGGTTTGGATTGTGTTTGGGTACAATCGCTCCAATGGGTAGGCGATGAATGTAGGGTGACTACTACAGTTAACTTAACTTGAGAACTAATTGAGATATCGTCTTCAGATTTGGTATACAAAAACGATCGGTTCGGATTGTTTTTGGGTACAATCGCTCCAGGTGGTAGGCGATGAATGTAAGGTGACTACTACAGTTAACTTAAGTTGAGAACGAATTGAGACATCGTCTTCAGATTTGGTATACAGTTAACCCAAAAAACGAGCGGTTCGGATTGTGTTTGGGTACAATCGCTTCAATGGGTAGGCGATGAATGTAGGGTGATTACTACAGTTAACTTAAGTTGAGAACGAATTGAGATATCGTCTTCAGATTTGGTATACAGTTAACCCAAAAAACGAGCGGTTCGGATTGTGTTTGGGTACAATCGCTCCAATGGGTAGGCGATGAATGTAAGGTGACTACTACAGTTAACTTAACTTGAGAACGAATTGAGATATCTTCTTCAGATTTGGTATACAGTTCACCAAAAAACGAGCGGTTCCGATTGTTTTTGAGTACTATCGTTCCAGGGGGTACGCGATGAATGTAATGTGACTACTACAGTTAACTTAACTTGAGAACGAATTGAAATATGGTCTTCAGATTTGGTATACAGTTAACCCAAAAAACGAGCGGTTGGGATTGTTTTTGGGTACAATCGCTCCAATGGGTAGGCGATGAATGTAAGGTGACTACTACAGTTAACTTAACTTGAGAACGAATTGAGATATCTTCTTCAGATTTGGTATACAGTTAACACAAAAAAACGAGCGGTTCAGATTGTTTTTGAGTACAATCGCTCCAAGGGGTCGGGGATGAATGGGGGGTGACTACTACAGTTACCTGCTCTGTTTGTCAGGCATTGGGCTTTAACCACTAAGTGGTTTCAATGCATGTCTTTCAGATTTTATTTTTAATTTGGAAAAACCCAACTATTGTAAACCAAATTACTTAAAATTCACAACATAGGTTTATTTGAACTGCTACATGTAAAGTCTCATTCAAGTTACTCTGATACTTACAAAAATATAGCGTTTTCAATAATATTTTGTATATTTTTGGGGGCAAAAATTTACTTTATGGCTGATATACGAACTCGTCTCCGGTCTTAATACAATGAAGATATGTGCCAAGTTTCATTCAAATCAGTTGAGTATTTTTTGAGTTATCGCTCGGATATGTATATATATATATATATATATATATATATATATATATATATATATATATATATATATATATATATATATATATATATATATATATATATATATAGGTATATTCAACGGGACCTTGCATTTGGGTTCTAGTGGCCCAAATTCACCCTCACCTTAAAAAAATTTTTCAATTTTTTTAAAAGATTTTCATCATGACCTCTCTATAAGTGAATTTTCTTAATGAAAATTTAGTAAAAATATAACACATAAACACATTTGCGCCTGCTGTTCTGAGACATTCATATGAAAATATGAAGAGAACTAATATTGACCTGAAGGAGAATATCAACAGGAACATTAGAGTCAATTAGTCGAGTCACTCGTTGATGGCGACTAGCAGATTCGTTATGACAGATCTACCCGGTTTGACTTCGTTACCTTTAGTAACATTTATCTAGTGACAAGTACCGTATATTGTCTTAAGCGATTATCGTGAAAGTTCCCTATTGAAGATAAATAAGCCCGTTTATGATTGTCAATATTATGGAACATTTACAAGTAGATTCATCTTATTTGTTATTGCCATTAATCTGTCAAGCACCCGCCATATTTCTTCTTCGGGTTCACTAGGTAGTACCGCAGTTACTATAATTCTCTGAAGAAACAGACGTTTAAAAATATATGCATGCAAGAAATTGCGAAATTGCAAAAACAAGATGCACTGATAGCAAGCCGAGGCAAGGAGTAAGAGAAAAGTAGTAGCTAAAGGAAATGGAAAAGGGCAAAATTTTTTTGATGTTATGTGTCTTTGGAAACAATATGTGTAGGAAATGTATGTATGTAGGTATGTTGGCATCTATTTTCTTTCTTTTACGTCGGTTTATCTTGGGGACTATAGCTAATTATCGACGACAAGAAGCAGTTTTACCTTGCCAACGTGGAAGATTTGTCCAAGCCCTGTCTTTTTTAAGCAAAGTAGGGATTCGTTTACGTTCCAAACATTGCATAGTATACCAGTCGACGGCTTAACAACTCCTCCAAAGCGCGTAACATTTTTTCAGCTAGCTCAAGCACAATTTCATGGCTGCAGTAATAATTATTTAAAGAACATACATTGAGAACAAAGAGAGGGGTAAAAATTTGATGTTTGGAAGTCAAACCTATAAAGAAACGTACGCAATACCACTTTTAAATCTTTGCTGTAAGTTGAGTGGAAAATAATGAAAGGTACACATTTAATCTTGATGTCTAAAGTCGTTGGTAAAAAAGAGGTAGGTTTGAGAGACGCAAAGTGGACTGAATAATAAATATTTTAGTATCTCTGTTTAGTACACCGAGATAGAAAGCATGTGAGGTGATAATACTTGAGCTCGCTAGGAAACATCTCTCAGGGGTCTTAAAAGTATCTCGTGCACGAAATACTGTCATGTATTTTTCTCGACTTGTCCAAAAACTACTTTTCATTTTATTAGTTGACTGAATTTGTACATTATTTTGTATATTAATATGACAAACAAGTAATGCTTGGGGATAAGCGATCATTCTTTTATGGCTGAAAACAGCCTATGATATAAAAAGTTTGAATTGCTCTATTTAATTTTTACAAATATGGCTAGGGCATATAGACGTAGGTCTAATGTTGACGGTTTCACTTAATTCTAGTCTACTTTTTTATTACCAAATTTTTTACAACCATACATATAAAAAGTCTGGACGCCGCAAGTGCGTTATGCCAGTGAATTTTCATTAAAAAATTTGAAAGCAAATATGTATTTTTTTATGAAAACAGGCATCAAATTTGGCCACCAGGATAACCTTTATACTACTTACTACTATTACATCTTAATAGAAACAATGTACCATATTCAAAATAAGTTTATTGTTTGAAAAAGTAGTACAAAAAAGTTCCGAAAATAAACTTAAAATGTTCCCAAAAAAACTGGTCCCATTTTCCTGGCCAACGAACTTCTTTAACCTATTTACCCACTTACCAAGCTATAAATATTCACAAAAAGCTTTTTGAGAAAACTTTTTAAAAAAATCATGAAAATTTGCAAACAAGTTTTTCACAAAAAACCGAAACCTTTTTTTTACAATAACTTATTAAACACATATTATTAATTATCAGAATTTCACAAAAATTTTACAAACAATGATTTCTACGGAAAGACCAAAAAAATGTATACGGCACCCTGATTTTTTCGACGAATAATATGAACCAAACCCTCTCTGAATGCGTCATTTTCATGAGACGCCGCTATATAGTGGTAAAAACGCCGTATCATAATTTTTGTAATGTGCCAAAAATGTAAAACAATTGAAATAACTCCAAAACGATGAATTCTCCCAATTTTTTTTACAAACATGTATTATAATTCGATGGAAAATGCAAAAATGTTATAATGTAAGAGGTATTCTATTAAAAAAAATTGTAACACTAACGAGTTATGGGCAACCCTGTGATTGTCGAAATAGCTTTATACGATGTAACTCAAAACACCCTATAAATAACGTTTACATTTTTTTCTAGTATCTTGTACACTAATGGCAATATTGAGCTTTACCGTAGAAATGCGTCAGCATGTATATTTGTAAGCAGATAAAAACTAAAATTAACATCGCATATGGGTTCTAGGGGACCTAGTTCGCGCTCATTTCAAGAAATATTTTTAAAATTCAAATGTCGCGGTCTCCTCATTATCGAATTTTTTCTACGAAAATTCGCTAATAATTATAGGGTATTAAACCGTAAACCCTATAACTAAATCCACTGACAAAGCATCAAAGAGAGAGGTTCTATTTGAAATGAATTTTTGACACTTAGGGGTTTGTAAAACACTCTTCTTACGAAATTTTCTCTACATAACCCGTATTTGTTGTAGGTTATTTGCCTAAATGTTGCCAATTTTGACGTTTCAAATCGCGAACGTTTTGAGGAAAGTCCATTTTTTTTCTTTAAATGCCTATAACTTTTTATCTGTTAACTTACAGACCTAAGTTTCTGTAGATAGTCCACTTTTTATGATTCAAACACGTGTACCAAATTTGGTTGCCCCAACTTTGTTAATTCCGGAAATATCAAAATTTTACGAAAGAAAATGCAAAATTTTCCGGGAAAATCTGGGCCGATTTTCCGGACTAACAAACTGTCCAAGCCACTTGCAAAAGGAAGGTCCTCATCAAATTTGATCAAAAGCGGCCCATTATTTTTTGTGTTATCGATTATAGTTATTAAATTTTACTTAAGCCGAAATAAAATTAATTGTAGCACTTATAGACAACTGTATTAGCAATATTAGCTGCGAAAGATAATGTTTTAGCTCTTTTTGTCTTGTTTTTACCCGACAGGTAGCTCCGTAACTTCACCGAGATGTTGCTTCTGCTCTGGCAGACGACCGACTCTTCTATACCAGCGTGTGTCGCGCCCAAACCCCCGCCGACTTTGGCGCCTTTTCTCTAACGGGCGTTCGTGATCTTTTTCTAGCTCCATGTGTGTGTGTGACAAGGAATGCAAGCGAAATCTCTTTTTCGTAGCGAACCTACGCCGTGTTCGTGGTCCAACGGTCTTCTATTGCACCAGCATGACGTCAGCCAGCATTTTACCGAGAAGTCTCCAGAATAATAATGATCCCTTTCCTTAAGCAAATATTCTGTCTCTTGATATTTTAATTTCAACGTACATAAAATGAATGCAGTATGGGCATTATGATGGTAAAATTTATTAGCGAATTTTCAATAAATAATTTCGAAACCAAAATTTGAATTGCTTCCCAGAGATAAAGTCACCTGCTATTATTTCAACCTCCTTGGGGGGTTTTCTTTAAGTCAGTAACGGAGTAACGGTGCTGAATTAAAACGCAATCGTTACAACTGGCGAGCTCTAATTAGAGCGAAACCGGTCTGCGGTTATAATTATGGTGAGTAGACATCTAGCCTTACATTCCAATTAGAAAAATGCACGTTTGGTTTGTCACAGACTTTTGGCATCTCTTGTGTACAGAAAAACATTTTAAAAATTAAGTTATCTTGCCGGCTCATTAGCTACATCCAAAATTGGTAAAAATATATTTACTTTTAATCAGATATTTATCTTTGTAGCCACTTATTTTCAACAGAATAGAAATGTTTAATTTGTTTTAGTATAAAAGTCGAGTTATTTCACAACTCTAGATAAGCAAAATAGTAATGAAATACTAACCAAAATTAATCCGCTAAAATAGCAGCGAAAGCTATTTTAAATGTGTTCTAGTAAAGTTTGTTCTATAAGCGCCAATGTTCTTATTTTTTTAATTAATGGAGATCGGTTAGCACCAATATAGTAAATAATACCATCTTTTTTGTACGATTCAGTTTATTATAGTTTTCAACTATCTTAAAACTCTTTTAAGATTTCAAAACTACAAGCTAACCCCCATGAGGGTACTTATGTATATAGTTTATATAAAGACAAAATGGTTAAAAATGGTTTAGAATTATAGTACACCGAAACACAAAGAGCAACGTTTATTTACTATATTAGTGCTCACCGATACCCATTATGCGTTAAAGAAAATAGCGATATGTTCTGCCTAATGAAATGGCAGTACTGCTGGTTCAAATCAAATAAAACCGTCAGTCGGCGGTTTTATAACTTCCTGAATTAGAAAGCCGCCGAAAACGTAAATTATTTTCGGCGGTATTCATATGAATAAATGTAGAAAACAAAACATCGACGGCGGTTTTTCCTCCACCGACCAAGAGCACCGCCTAAGCTGTTTAGACAGTGCGTTTTAATTACATATTCGGTATATAATTTAAATTTTCTGTATTCTTTTAACAAATTGTGGTGTACAAGAATATTTAGCAGAAATGATTCCCTATAATTCATTTTTTGTAAGATTTTTGTGAAATTTTGTTAATTAATGATAATGATAAATGTTTGTTAACTTATTCTAAAAAAAATTAATTTCCTGGAAAAATGTTTACGATAATTTGGTAGGTAAGTAAATACTTGAAGAGGCTCGTCAGCTAAGAAAAGACCAGATTTTTGTGAACATTTTAAGACTAAGTGAGTGGTGAGAAACGAAGTAACGTGCCACCACCTAGTTGCGGAACCAAGTAGTATGTTGTCACGCTAGCTCCAAATAACACAAAGTGTTAAAAAATAGGGACTGTGTACAACCAACTAACAATTAAGTAAATTGTCAGCACTGGTCCATTTCTACCATAATATAGAGACAAAGTATGTAAGGCTAGATGTATTCTCGCAACACTTAGAACCGTAAATCGGTTTCGCTCTAATTAAAGCTCGTCAGTACGGCATACCAATTGTATCGAAAATACACCTCTAAAATAAGACGGCTATGGTAGCCGACCTTCCAACACTAAGTGAGTGGTGATAAACGAAGTAACGTGCCGCCACCTAGTTGCGGAACCAAGTAGTATGTTGTCACTCCAGCTCCAAATAACACAAAGTGTTAAAAAATAGAGACTGTATACAACTAACTAGCAATTAAGTTAATTGTCAGCCCTGGCCCATTTTTACGCTATTATAGGGACAAAGTATGTAAGGCTAGATGCATTCTCGCAACAATTAGAACCGTAGACCGGTTTCGCTCTAATTAGAGCTCGTCAGTACGGCATACCAATTGTATCGAAAATACACCTCTAAAATAAGACGGCTATGGTAGCCAGCCTTCCAACACTAAGTGAGTGATGATAAACGAAGTAACGTGCCGCCACCTAGTTGCGGAACCAAGTAGTAAGTTGTCACTCCAGCTCCAAATAACACAAAGTGTTAAAAAATAGAGACTGTATACAACTAACTAGCAATTAAGTAAATTGTCAGCCCTGGCCCATTTCTACGCTATTACAGGGACAAAGTATGTAACCCAATAAACACACGTGCGTTTAATAAACGTCTATTTTACGTAAAGACCGTTGAAAAAACGTTATCAGTTATAAAAATTAACGTTGAATTCCAGGCTAAAAAGGCAACGTTACCATTTCTTCGTTGTAAAGACGTTAATTATGAAGAGTTTTTAGACATAATATTTAAACGTTATTTCAACACATTTCGCCTATCAAAAAACTACGTTTAGTTGAGATTAATACGTTGAATATATGTATTTTATTAAACATTTTATAAGCGAATGATATTTTGTGTGGTATAAACGTTATATGTAAAACAGGTATTTACCTAATTTTTGTGAAAAAAAAGCATAAAAATTTTCTCATTGTGAAGATCTAGTTGATGAAGAGTATAATATTTAAACGTTGTTTCAACACAGTTCGCCTACCAAAAACCTACATGAAGTTTGAATGCATACATAAAATACACATATTTCATCAGACATTTTATAAGTGAGAGATATTTATGTGATATAAACGTTATATTTAAAACAACTGTTACCCTAATTTTTGTAAAAAAAAGCAACGAAACAATTTGTCATTGTAAAAGACGTTATTAATTAAGTGTTTTAAAACATATATTTAAAGGTTGTTTTATCACAGTTCGCCTATCAAACACATGCATGAAGTAAGGGATTCATACATAAAATATACGTATATTACCGGACATTTTTTAAGCGAGAGATATTTTATGTGATATAAACGATATATTTAAAACCACTATTTTTCTAATTTTTGTTAAAAAAAGCAAAGTACTTAACAATTTATCGTTGTAAAAGACGTTATTAATTAAGTGTTTTTAAACATAATATTTAGACGTAGTTTCAACAAGGTTCGCCTATAAAAAAACATACATGAAGTAGGGATTTATACATAAAATATACGTATCTTGCTAGATATTTTTTAAGCGTGAGATATTTTATGTGATATATTTTATATTATGTACCTATAGGTATAGGTTACATTTTTTCCTGGCTTTTTAATTTTTTTGTCACATAATCAATCTGAGAGGTATTCGACAATGCGGGTATGTTTTAAAAGGAGCTATTTTGTCTTTTGCATTCCACTGTGTAATACATAAAACAGATTTAATATTCTACTTATGTCCTTGTAAATTAGTAAGTGTTTGTGCGCATGCTCAACGAGAACGAACAACGAATGGAAATAGAAACAGAACAGGTGATGTGATGGCGTGCAGTGTGTAAACATGGTGTTTAGAATTAGATGTTATTAAATATTATATTCAGTACGTGACACTTGTATGTTATGGTGAATGGTGGTCTGTTCTATAATTTATAATTGTTTTATACACATTTACAAAGAATGATTATCATCCTGTAGCGATTTCCCTAAAAAGTTTTGGAAATAGGTACAGTTAGTGCAGCTCAAAGTGTCAAGTTTTATATATTGATGTTAGGTTAAGGTAAGTTGTATCACAATATGTAATAATTGTCTTCAAAAGTTGTCGAAGTTAATCACATTTCTTGTATTTTGATTGCTATATAGCGTTATTAGGTAGAATAAATAATTGGGACTTATGAATTTAGCCGGCGTGTTTAAAATCGGCCATGTTGGTTGATTTCTCATATTTTCAAGTTTAATTTTATTGAGACATTAGACGTATATTTAACGTTTATGAATACACCTTTTGTTCCTGTATTTTGATTGTTCGTGAATCAAACTTTCGAATGAGAGTAATAATGGTTAGCTGTGAGTTTAGCATTTATAAATTCTGATGTATTTGTTTATTTTCCCCAGTTTAATTTAATTTGCACAATACATGTACACCTATATATATATATATATATATATATATATATATATATATATATATATATATATATATATATATATATTCATTCGAACCCACGAGACTAATGGCAGTAGTATGGTAATCACAATTTCATGACCTATTTATTTTTATTTATTTGTTTATAATTTTAAATGCTGCAAAGCTAAATTTTCCCCAGCGTGAAAGAAGCGACAGAGCAATCTTTTGCTGTTAAGGATTGGTTGAAATAAGCTACTTTGAGAGTGTCAAGAGCAAAAAGCTAATGGAGCAATACTTTTTTTGTTTGAGAAGTTGACAAAAAATTTAGAAAATATATTTTTTATTTCATGATTAAGACGCTATGATTGAAGAAGCTTGTTTTATTTTTAGAATGTGGTATTAATTGTTTTAGTTTTTTGATAATGAAATGTAAGTTTTTGAAATATATTTTTGTTTTTTAAATAAAGTTATTTTTATTCGACATTTAACTTGTGATCTAATCCACTCTTATAAAGCCCATTTAAAATTATAAACATAAATAATAATTTGTCAATGGTAGGTTTATAAAATTTAGCAGAGTAGCAAGTTTTGATGAGCAATGAACACCTAAAGTAAGTATCTACACCGCAATGGAGTCCAGTTTGACACTTCTACACCTAATGACCGTTTGTCCTATAAGTTGCCATCGTCAAAAAATTAATCGTACTCATCTTCTGCTATCAGCTGGGTTGAAAAACTACCATTTTGTAGGTATGTATTAGTTGTAATTCAAACGTTTATTATACGTCGTTAATACAAGCAGTGTAACGTGACAGATTCCCGTTGATAAAAATTAATAATAAACGTATATTCTTCATGACAGATGATGGTTAAATCAGCGTTGTAAAACCCTTGTTAATAAACATGTATAAAAATGTATATTTTACGTTATTAACGGCAAATAGTTTAACGTTACAAATTCCCGTTGATAAACAGTAATTATAAACGTATATTCTCCATTACAGATGATGGCTAAATTAACGTTGTAAAATCCTTGTTAATAAACATGTAAGAAAAGCGTATATTTAAACGTTAAAACACATGTATAAAAAAGTTTTTATATTGGTTTAATTATATGTTTATTCGGGCGACATTTTTACCAAAATTAAACGTAAGGTAGCAGTTTCCTCTTAAACGTTTAATTAACGAACATGTGTTTACTGGGAAGCTAAATGCATTCACGCAACAATTAGAACCGTAGACCGATTTCGCTCTAATTAGAGCTCGTCAGTACGGCATACCAATTGTATCGAAAATACACCTCTAAAATAAGACGGCTATGGTAGCCAGCCTTCCAACACTAACTGAGTGGTGAGAAATAAAGTAATGTGCCGCCACCTAGTTGCGGAACCAAGTAGTATGTTGCCACGCAAGGTCGGCTACCATAGCCGTCTTATTTTAGAAGTGTATTTTCGCTACAGTTGGTATGCCATACTGACAAGCTCTAATTAGAGCGAAACCGGTCTACGGTTCTAATTGTTGCGAGAATGCATCTAGCCTTACATACTTTGTCCCTATATTAGGGTAGAAATAGGCCAGGGCTGACAATTTACTAAATTGTTAGTTGGTTGTATACAGTCTCTATTTTTTAACACTTTGTGTTATCTGGAGCTGGCATGACAACATACTACTTGGTTCCGCAACTAGATGCGGCACGTCCACCACGCACTTAGCGTTTAAAGGCTGGCTACTATAGCCGTATTACATTGTAGGTGTATTTTCGCTGCAATTAGTATGCCGTACTGACGAACTCTAACGACAGCTAACATACCACTTGGTTGCGCAACTGGGTGGCGGCACGTTACTTCTTTTCTCACCACTTAGTGTTGGAAGGCTGGCTACTGTAGCCGTCTTATTAAATACTTAGAGGTGCATTTTCGCTACAATTGGTATGCCGTACTGACGAGCTCTAATTAGACCGAAACCGGTCTGCGGTTCTAATTGTTGCGAGAATGCATCTAGCCTTATAAACATTTCAGGTTTTTTTCGGTTTATCACAGCGGTAACTCAAAAAATAATGGTCCGATTTTAATGAAATTTGCTGGATGCCTTCCCTTTGTAAGTGTCTTGGATAAGTTCCCTAGCCAGGAAAATTGGACTAGATTTTCGGGTAAAATTTTAGGTTTTCTTTCGGAAAATTTCTGTTTCTCCGAAAATAACGAAGCTATGACAACCAAATTTGGTGTATACGTTTCAACTATCAAAGTTACCTTAGACGCCAAAATTGAGATCTCTACGTTAAAATTTGATACAGTTATAGGCATTTAAAAAAAAATAGGTCACTGGTGATCAAAGGAAAGTACAAGAACAAAATATTTTGTGTGGTTAACAAAACCAATTGAATATTTCATAGAAGGGTTAGATTTTCTTGATGCAAAGAGGCCACGAAGTGGCAGAAAGAATATTATGAAAATTTGATAATTTTTCTTCTTAAAACGTCAAAGTCGCGATTTGAGACGTCAAAGTTTGCAATTTTCAGACAAATAATCTAAAACAAATAGGAATTGTGTAGAAGAAATGTCGTAATAAGTGTGTTTACAAAGCCCTAAGTTTAAACTGCAACCATCATTGTCCTTTATATATAATTTACTTTACATGCCAAAATTGAGATCTCTACGTTAAAATTTAAAACAGTTATAGGCATTAAAAAAAAATAGGGTGTCACTGGTGATCAAAGGAAAGTACAAGAAAAAAATATTTTGTGTGGCTAACCAAACCAATTGAATATTACTTAGATCGGTTAGATTTTCTTGTTTCAAAAAGGCCACAAAGTGGCAGAAAGAATATTTTGAAAGTTTTATAATTTTTCTTCTTAAAACGTCAAAGTCTCGATTTGAGACATCAAAATTTGCAATTTTCAGACAAATAATCTAAAAGAAATAGGGATTGTGTAGAAGAAATATCGTAATAAGTGTGTTTACAAAGCCCTAAGTTTAAACTGCAACCATCATTGTCCTTTATATATAATTTACTTTACATGCCAAAATTGAGATCTCTACGTTAAAATTTAAAACAGTTATAGGCATTAAAAAAAAATAGGGTGTCACTGGTGATCAAAGGAAAGTACAAGAAAAAAATATTTTGTGTGGCTAACCAAACCAATTGAATATTACTTAGATCGGTTAGATTTTCTTGTTTCAAAAAGGCCACAAAGTGGCAGAAAGAATATTTAGAAAGTTTTATAATTTTTCTTCTTAAAACGTCAAAGTCTTGATTTGAGACATCAAAAATTGCAATTTTCAGACAAATAATCTAAAACAAATAGGGATTGTGTAGAAGAAATGTCGTAATAAGTGTGTTTACAAAGCCTTAAGTTTAAACTGCAACCATCATTGTCCTTTATTTTACTAAAATGTTATCGGAAAATACATTTTAAATATACTCTCTGTCTAGTGCTTTGGCAGTAGTTTCAGCTATAGAGTTTGTGGCTTAATAGTCTATATTTTAGCAAATTTTCTTAGACTTATGAATTTTGAAAAGATTTCTTCAAATGAGCACGAACTACAACCCCTACAACCCACATACGGGGTAAGTTTCAGTTTTTGTCTATTTACACATATACAGGCTGACGCATTTCCACGGTAGAACTCAATATTTTTGTTTATATACTAGATACGAGCAAACATTGTATGCGTTAATTACAGGGTATTTTGAGTTGCATCTTATAAAATTATTTTGATAATCACAGAGTGGCCCAGAAGTCGTTTGTGATACACATATTTCTTTTTTAATAGGAAACCCCTTATGTTATTGCATTTTCCATTGAATTATAATGCGTGTTTTTGCAAGGGAAAAAATTGATATCGTTCATCGTTTTTGAGTTATTTCAATTGTTTTGCTACTTTTCACGTTTTTGGCACATTGCAGAGACACATATCACAAATTGTAAAAACCGTTTGTACCAATAGCGAGCTGAGCCCTATTAAAATGACGCATTCAGAGAGTTTTCTGTTTGTATGACTCGTCAAAAAAATCGAGCTGCCGTATACGGGCACGCTCAAATAGTGGCTGAATTTTAAAAGTTTTCGTAGCAATGTTTTTAGTCTTTCTGTGGAACTTATTGTTGTTAGATTGTTGTGATATGTTGAGAATTAATAATAAATGTTTAGTAAGTTATTGTAAAAAAAAAGAGTTGTCGAATTTTTGTGAAAAATATAATATAGTGTAACATTACTGAAGGCCATTTCGGCCAAAAAAATGGTGAATTTTGCAAAAGAAATTTTTGCAAAATTTCATAAAAAATGTTTTTTACTTGGGTCATAAAGCTATTTGTCAATAATTATATCTTGGCAGGTGTGTAAATAGCTTGAAGAGGTTCGTTGGGCAGGAAAATCGGACCAGTTTTTTTTTGGAACTTTTTAAGTGTATGTTCGGAAACTGTACTTT
Source organism: Tillus elongatus (assembly GCA_964006375.1). Taxonomy (NCBI): domain Eukaryota; kingdom Metazoa; phylum Arthropoda; class Insecta; order Coleoptera; family Cleridae; genus Tillus; species Tillus elongatus. The sequence continues at coordinate 47,822,538 of OZ023267.1, read as the reverse complement.
TTAAAACAACAAAGCTATTTTAGTGAAATGTGTTACATTGTGACCACTATATATGTTATACTGCCAACCAAATGTCCTTTTAAAAACAATACATATTTGACATTAAAAACATTTATACGAAAATTCGCTACTATAACTCACTTGCTGCGTCCAGGCTTTTAAACTATAAAGTTATCTTGACGAAATATGGTACATTGTTTCTACTATATCGATTATACTGGTTAGCAAATTTGATGCCTGCTTTTATTAAGAACAGTCATATTTGCTATTAAACACATTTTTGGAAAATGCACTACCATAGAGAACTTGCTGCGTCTGGACTTTTCTTCTTTTAGTTGGTCCATGCACTACTGGTATAAGACTACAACATAAAAAGCTGTCGGAATACAAATATTGGTGTTTTAAAATGTATTTCGTATTTATAGAGGAAAGGTGGAACGCAAATAGATGTAATTTATTTTTTCAATATTATTTTTTCATCCAGGGTCATTTGATTCGTTTCACGATAACACTTATGTCCCTCAGGTTATCCTATTATTACTATCCCTTTTCTTTCTCCACATAAATAATCTGTTACCAGCAACTTGATGCCCTCTATCCAAGCTTTATCGATTCCATAACTTTCCACTAAAGCTCTCAGTTGCACTTGTTCTCCGATTTAATGATTAGGTGTCCAGCTCGTTTTTTGTCAGTGTGCTAGAGGCAGTGAAAGACTTTTTAATTTTTTGATTGATTCAGTCGCCAGTTGAAAATGACAAATCTGTAAAATTGTTTTAAATGAGTTTGTCTTGTTTGCTTTTTAAAAGTTATGCGAAATCACAAAGTGTATTAGTATTATTACCACTTCTTAGAAAGTAACAAAAAAATTCTTACAAAAGGTAGTTATAATAATTACTATTGCAAGCCAATTTCTTATTCGTAATTCCTATGTTAATTTCTAACTTGTTTTAAGCTTTAAATAAGCGTAAGGAAAACTATAGTGCGATCAACAGAAATCTTCATCGAGAGTGCCATGAAAAATTTTAAAACAAAAACCGGGTGTAGTAGCTTAGTTCCACGGTTATTATAGACATTTAGTTAACAACATTGCGTCAAATTGTCCTTAACCATCGTTTTTCTTGATAACTCCATTGTTTTTCGTTTAGGTTAGGTTGGATATTATTTGTTTACAATATGTTTTCAGTTTTAGCGAATTTTTTTTTTAATTCGCTAATGAGGAGATCTGTGTTATATATATATATATATATATATATATATATATATATATATATATATATATATATATATATATGTATATATGTATATATGTATATATATATATATATATATATATATATATATATATATATATATATATATATATATATATATATATATATATATCCGACCGATAACTCAAAAAATAATGGACTAATCTTGATGAAATTTAGTGAGTGCCTTCCTTTTGCAAGTGGCTTGGACAAATTTGTTAGCCACGAAAATCGGACCAGGTTTTCCCGGAAAATTTTGTGTTTTCCTTCTAAAAAAAATTCATATCTCCGCAAATAACAAAGTAAGGGCAACCAAATTTAATAGGCGTGTGAACTCTGTACCAAAATTTAGGTCTCCATCTTTAAAGTCAAAGAAGTTATGGGCAGTTAAAGAATTAAATTTTGGAGTTTTCCTCAAAACGCCAAACTCACACGTCAAAATTGGCAATGTTTGGGCAAAGAACGTGAAACAGATACGGATTTTGAAAAGAAAATTTTGCAAGAAGAGTGTTCTTCAAACCCTTAAGTTTCAGATTCAACCGTCATTGCCCTTCATTTTACTAAAATATTTACAGAAATTTCATTTCAAATAGACCCTTTCTCTGATGTTTTTGTATATAAAATAGCAAAAGTCTGTGGCTGATGGAATTACTGTTCCAGGGTCATAAATACTTCCACCACCACCACTCTGATGTTTTGGCTGTCGGTTTAGTTGCTGCTTTCGCTGTAGGTTTAGTGAAGTTTATGGTTTAACGGTCTATAATTTATTTAGGCTAATTTTCGTAGGACAAATTCGTTAATGATTTTTTCCATTTTTTATCGAAATATGATGCGTTTGTAAGAAAAAACCTGGACGCAGTAAGCGCGTTTTGGTAGAGAATTTTCGGTAAATTTGCAGTTTAGCTCCAGATCGCTTTTCAAAAAGATGTTTTCAGAAACCTGCCTAGGGCCCCCCTGGATCCACAAACCCCAAGAAAAATTTCTTGTTCACACCCCCCCAAGGAAGTTACGGGACCAGGAGTGAGTGGGGGTATATATTTTTTTAGCTAATTTTCGTAGAACAAATTCGTTAATGCATTTTTGCATTTTTTATCGAAATATGATGCGTTTGTAAGAAAAAAATCTGGACGCAGTAAGTGCGTTTTGGTAGCGAATTTTCGGTAAATTTGCAGTTTAGCTCCCGAACGCTTTTCAAAGAAAGGTTTTTAGAAACCTGCCTAGAGCCCCCCTGGATCCCCAAACCCCAAGAAAATTGTCTTGTTCACACCCCCCAAGGAAGTTACGGGACCAGGAGTGAGTACGGGTGCTGGGCGGGGTAGGTAGTAAAATTTTTCTTGTGGTTAATGCAACGAGGGTGATTGTATGCACGCGAGGGGGAAGGAAAATCCCCACAACGAAGCAGTCACCCTCCAACCCTTGCCACAAGTGGAACCGGGGTGGTCTGCTTCGTCCTAGGCATTTGCCTTTCCCCCCTCGTGTGCATACAACCACCCTCGTTGCATAAACCACAAGAAAAACTTTTTTTTTATTCCCCCCAAGGAAATTACGTTACCTGGGGCAAATACGGGTGCTGTGCGGGGTAGGCAGGGTTTAATGGGGATATGGCTTTAAATAGATAGCTTTAAAGCAGTTTTCTTCGCATTTTCTGCTCATATTTCCTTTTTACTACCTACCCCGTCCGGCACCCCTATTCACTTCCAGTCCCGTAACTCCCTTGAGGGGTGTGAACAACAATTTTTTCTTGTGGTTTGTGCATCCAGGTGGGGCCCTAGTAATGTTTCTGAAAACAATTTTTTGAAAAGCTTTCGGGAGCTTATCTGCAAATTTACCGAATTTTTATTAAATCCTTCCAATTTCAATAACTCAATTTGCTATGAGCGTAAGCTTTGTTGGTTAAGAAACCAACATTTAAGTTTATTTTTAGAAAATTCTTGTATATTTTCAAACCATAAGTAATTTGATAAAATATAGTACATTGTTTCTACTACATAGGCTATACCGGTAATCAGATTGACGCCTGCTCGAATTTGCTATTAAAAACATTTTTATGGAAATTCAATTCCATAACACACTTGCTGCATCCAGACTTTTGAAAAGAAAAATGTTTTTTGATGTTTGATGCCTGCTTTCATCAAAGACATTTGCTATTAAAAACACTTTTAAAAAAATTCGCTACCATAACGCACTTGCTACGTCCAGACTTTTTAAAATTCGATTATGTTAATAAGTGCCTCAAAGTGCACACCAATTTTGTGTGGTCTTTTTGCCGATTACAAATTGTGTCCATTTCACGTCGGAATAAATTTAAATGTCAGATTGAACATGGTTTTCAGTTACCTGTAAAAAGGTCATAATCAAGAGTTATTTTGGAAATAGACAAACATTTTTTCGGTGCGTTTTTGAACTGCTTGTGCTGTCTTTAGTATGGTCCCACAATTAATCTGGTTTATCTTTTTCTTAACTGTAAACGTTATTATGCTTTTACTTGTGGATATCGTTCTTTAAATATAACCCCTAAAAACGAAATCAAACGGTGTTAGGTCTTCAGGGAGGCCACTTAATAGGGTTATTTATTCCTATTCTGTAGTTGTGGAGAGGTGCGCCATCCTGATAACAATGTATATTGTGTCTACTTCTAAGATCCAGTCCATCTAAGAAATTATTCGTATTTTCAGCCATAAACTCCGTGTACTTTTTATCTGTTAGTGTGTCCTCATAAAAAAAATGAACCAACAATTATAGTGCCAACACTAAGTGAGATGTAAGACACCAAGCACGTGCTGCCACCTCGTTGCGGAACCAAGAAATATGTTGTCACGGCAGCTTCATATAATACAGAATCTTAAAAAATTGAGACTGGATACAACCAACTAACAATTTAGTAAATTGTCAGCCTTGTCCCATTTCTACCCTAATATAGGGACAGAGTATGTTAGGCTAGATGCATTCTAACCACAATTAGAACCGTAGACCGGTTTCGCTCTAATTAGAGCTCGTCAGTACGGCATACTAATTGCAGCGAAAATGCACCTATAAAGTAATACGGCTATCGTAGCCAGCCTTCCAACACTAAGTGAGATGTAAGACACGAAGCACGTGTCGCCACCTCGTTGCGGAACCAAGAAATATGTTGTCGCGGCAGCTTCAAATAACACAGAACCTTAAAAAATAGAGACTGTATACACCCAACTCACAATTTAGTAAATTGTCAGCATTGGTCCATTTATACCCTAATATAGGGTCAAAGTATGTAAGGCTAGATGCATTCTCACCACAATTAGAACCGTAGACCGGGCTACATTATAACAAAAATGTACAATTTTTATATATACCACGACTTAAATATAAAGCTCTTGTTAAAATAATATAGGTTACCTTTAATTTGTTATTTACCAATAGAAAAGTATTTCCCGCGTAGAAGACAATCACAGTGTGCCACTGAACTATCTAAACATACGTTATCTTACGTTTTGTTTACATGATACGTGAGATCGGCTTTATGCCCAGGATATATTAAAAGTATACGTAACAATTAATTACAGAATTAGTAAAGTTGCCATTGAAACATTCTCTACGACTGTTAAGGTCTTATATGACGTCTTATGTTTAAGTTTAAATATAAAAGAAACTATTTTAAAATCATTTTTATAGAGACTTGACTTGATTTCTACTATATTATGCCACCCTTTCAGTCTAAAACCACAGCGTATTATATCTATGCTGCGCTAAAACTGTACTTGGGACCGTTCATCAAGCTACAAGTATGGTATATTGTAAAAATTGATTGAATCTCCCAGTTAAATAACAATCACTTGGCAAATTTTAAATTTCATGTCGTCTGTCATTTTCCATATTTGTGGCCGAGATTTCACGCTTGTTGGTTCGGTTAGTATGTTTTATGCCTATTATTTATTTAGTTTGGTTAGCGTTGCTGTATGGTTTATAAATGTTGTATGAATCAATCTACGAGTGACAGTTAACTACTCTGCTTGTTAGGCATTAGACTTTAACCACTAAGTTGTTTCAAGGCATGTCTTTCAGATTTTATTTTTAATTTGGAAAAAACTTTAAATATTGTGTACCAAGTCACTTAAATACACAACATAAGTTTACTGACGCCATTTCTAGTCACATATAAAGTCTCATTCCAGTTACTCTGATACTTATAATAATATTTTCAAAAATATGTTTGTATATTTTTGGGGGAAAAATGACCGTTATAGCTGATATACGAACTTGTCCGCGGCCTTAATACACTGAAGTTATGTGCTCAGTTTCGTTCAAATCAGTTAAGTGTTTTCTGAGTTATCGCTCGGATACACACACACACAAATATATATATATATATATATATATATATATATATATATATATATATATATATATATATATATATATATATATATATATATATATATATACATAAACATAAAAAATTTAACGGACCTTGGTTTTGGGTTCTAGGGACCCAAATTCGCGCTCATCTGAAGAAATGTTTTCAAGAGCTTTTCATCGTGACCTCTCCATTAGCGATTTTCTTATTGGAAATCCGCTAATATAGTTGGGTGTCCACTTAATAAGGTGGTAATTTTACTTCCAACCCCAAAACACGATTTTTAATTGTTTATACGTCCTTGTATCTTGTGCGAAAATACTACTGGTTTGCTAATTTATACAATTTTGTATGTTTAATAACAATGATAACGTTACCAATTATAGACACTTAATTTGGATAACCTAATATATAGGTGGTCCATTTATGCTTCAAATCAATTCATGTGCGGCTATCTCGTGCTAAAATAATGTAAATTTGTCGTCTTTTTCTCTTAGACGCTTGTTGACTGAAATACAGGGTGTTCAATTTTTACAAAAAAGAGTAAATGAAACCAAATGCTTTGTTAGGAGAAAAATCTTACAACACTGATTTTTTCAAAAACCGATCCAATTTCAAAATATATTCACCTATTTAGTATAAAATAATATAATTGTACTTTCAAATCGTCAATACGTGTGTAAGTATTGTATTGGTGACAGAAATTTAAAAAAAATCGCTTAAACTTCGTAAAAAGTGTCAAAAATATATAGAAAACATGATTTGGGGACGCAAATTTGTCTGTCGGTCTGTATGTTAACTCGAATGATATAACGGGTTTGCTTGTTAAAATACTTTCAATTTTATCAACCATCTGATATTTTGTGATGAAATTAAATTAGGGGTAGAATGTGTGTCCAGGTTATTTACAAAAGGAAAGTACCTACTTTCCAAACTTCACTAAAATCGGCGCATAATTTTTTTGGCTGCCTGTCTGTATCTCTGTCTGTTTATAGCCACGATAACTTTAGAAGGAACTGAGATATCGTTTTCAAATTTGGTATACGGTTAGCACCCGACAAACGAGGGGTTTGGATTGTTTTTGGGTAAACTAGCTGCAGGGCGTAGGGGATGAATGGTGGATGATTTGGAGAAAATTGATATTTTTTCATTGATAATAATATAACGTTTTAGGGTTTGTTAATTAGAAAACTTTGAATTTTATCAAGCATCTTGTATTCTGTGCTGCAGTTAAATTAGGGGTAAAATGTGTGGGGATGGAATATCGGTGACAGAAATTTCGAATTTTGTTTTTGCTAAAACGGCGTAAAAAGTCTCAAAACATATAGAAAACCTAATTCTCGAACGAATTTTTCTTGTCTATCGATCTGTCATATTTTCTTTGTGGTCAAGTCATGGACCCTAAATTCGCATCATGAGAATGTCTTTCTGAGGAGAGTGATTTATCCTAGTTATGTCGGAGTTATGATTCATTTTGCAGCACTATTTTTGTAGCGTTAACTGGTTTCAAAATAATTACGACTGAAATTATGAGTTGTCGTGAGTTAAAAAACACATAATATCAGATAATGACTGCATTTAATAGTCATTCTTTGATATTATGTGTCTTTTGGGCTCACTATAGCTAAATTTATATTTTTTGTGGAACTGCAGCACCGTGCTCTGTATTTAAGGCAACAAGCGTATAATAAAAAGAAGCAGCAAGTGCGTTATGGTAGTGAATTTTCATAGAATGGCACCAAATATTTTATTATAACTTTTTTTTATTGTAACATAGAAATCTAAATTTTTGTGTATAGTTTACTTTTTATATGGTAAATTTGCCTACCAAATTCGATTATCATGGATTTTTTATTTTTTGAGATAAAAATTTTTTTCGAATGAAAATTCAAAATTTTCCCGGAAAACCTCGTCCGATTTTCCTGACTAACAAAATTGTCCAATCCACTTACAAAAGGAAGGTACATGCCAAATTTTATCAAAATCGGCGTATTATTTTTTGTGTTATCGGTGTGATACATATATATATATATATATATATATATATATATATATATATATATATATATATATATATATATATATATATATATATATATATATATATATATATATATATATATACAGGGTCATTGATGGTCAATGGTAGGTTAGACGTTTATGGAAAACGGGACATGGGATTAATCTGAAAATTTGGATACTGCTATAAATGGGCACGACCTGTCTTTCTAAAATATTTTTATTTTGGCGGTGTTGCCGCTTCTACTCAAAAGTAGTAACAACTTTCTTATTTTTAATAAGACACCCTTTATATTATTTTGTTTTTAGAATTGAAATTTTTTTATGATAATTTTTTATTAATAGTTTTCTATACCTATCTAAATCGGTTTTCGAGATAATACTTATTCAATTATTTTTTTTCTCAGAAAAATGGTCCCACTAAAATTTTAATTTAGCTGCTATTTGAATCCATAGAAGGCTGACATTTTGCCCACAGTTTGGAAAGTCTGGTATTTACTAGTTACCTGAATAAATTCATTTTATGTTATACAGGGCCGTTTAAAATTGATGATTTTAACGTGACACACAAAAAAGGCCAAAACTTTATTTTTTCAAATAGGACACCCTGTATATTGGTTGAAATTCTGAAAGGCAATTAAATTTCCTCCAAATTGATGTAGCATAGTGGTATACCTAGCTCGTCAAGTTTTGGAAATAATCGCAATAATTACTAAAAAAACACATGATCTTCACATAAGTTGAATTAGTTGGTCATGGAACGCCAGGTGATTTGACAATTGCTTAATTGTTTACTGTGTTTGACAGACGCCGAAGTTTTAAGATTCATTTGCTATTTTCCACTTAATATTTATTTGAAAACAAGTTAAGATGGAGCGAAATAGTTACTCAAATGAAGTTTTAATGGCATTATTTATTCTTCATGGACAATGTGACAAAATTGTAGCAAGAACATGTAGAAAATCCAATGAAATGTATCCTGAATTGCAACCAATGAACGAAAGAAAGTTTATGCGAATACAAGATAATTCTATCAATTATGGTTAAAAACTGAGGGCAACTCGAAGTTTGCCAAAGCCTGTAACGTCGAATGAAGAAAATATAGTGAACGTTTTAGCCTATTTCCACGCATATCCACAAATCATCCAAAGTGCAGCATATAATTTAGGCGTAACTTACTATGCGGTGCAAAAGATTCTGGCCAATCACAATATGCATCCTTTTAAATTTATAACACTTCAACACCTGAAACCAGATGATTACCAACGTCGCATTCAACATTGTAAGACACTCCTAATACGCATTGAAGAGGATCCTAACTTTTTGAGAAAAATAATATGGACAGACGAAGCCAAGTTTTCGAGAGAAGGCATTATCAATAGAAAGAATCTACATTTTTGGGCCGATCAAAATCCACGCATGGTCAAGCAGAGGGGCTTTCAAGAAAAAAAATTGGTTTTAATGTTTTTTGCCTCTTAAAAGACAACCAAATAAGATTTTTCATTTACAATGAGCCATTAAATAGCAATCAATATCTCCACATTTTAAGGACAGTAGTATCAAATTTTTTGGAAAATTTAACATTAGAAGATTTCCGTACTTCTTGGTTCCAGTTGGACGGAGCACCCGCACATTGCACGCACGAGGTAACACGTGAGCTGTTTCAGATATTTGATGACCACTGGTTTAGGCGTTTGGGTCCATGGGATTGGCCTGCAAGGTCCCCCGACCTTACACCCCTCGATTTCTACCTTTGGGGTACTTTAAAACAAAAGGTATACCAGACACCCGTAGACAGTAAAGAGGAGCTACGTCAACGTGTGATGAATTTCATCGACCAACTACATGCTAATGAAATACATAAAGCGACAACTGATGGTGTACATCGCCGGATTTTGAAGTGCTTAGAAGTCAATGGGGGATATTTTGAGAATTTGTTGTAAAATGTTTAGAATCTAATAATAAATAATAATTGAAAAAAATATCTCGTATTCGCATAACCTATCTTTCGCTCATTGGTTGCAATTCATGATACATTTCATTGAATTTCTTACATGTTCTTGCTACAATTTTGTCACATTGTCCATGAAGAATAAATAGTGTCATCAAAACTTCATTTGAGTAATTATTTCTCTCCATCTTAACTTGTTTTCAATTAAATATTAAGTGGAAAATCGCAAGTGAATCTTAAAACTTCGGCGTCTGTCAAACACAGTAAACAATTAAGCAATTGTTAAATCAGATGGCGTTGCATGACCAACTAATGCAAATTATGTAAAGATCATGTGTTTTTCATTAATTATTGCGATTATTTCCAAAACTTGACGAGCTAGATATACCACTATGATACATGAATTTGGAGGAAATTTAATTTCCTTTCAGAATTTTAAATAATATATAGGGTGTCCTATTTGAAAAAATAAGGTTTCGGCCTTTTCTGTGTGTCACGTTAAAATCATCAATTTTAAACCGCCCTGTATAACATAAAATGAATTTATTCAGGTAACTATTAAATACCAGGCTTTCCAAACTGTGGGCAAAATTTCAGCCTTCTATGGATTCAAATAGCAGCTAAATTAAAATTTTAGTGGGACCATTTTTCTGAGAAAAAAAAATAATTGAATAAGTATTATCTCGAAAACCGATCTAGATAGGTATAGAAAACTATTAATAAAAAATTATCATCAAGAAATTTCAATTCTAAAAACCAAATAATATACAGGGTGTCTTATTAAAAATAAGGAAGTTGTTAGTACTTTTTAGTAGAAGCGGCAACACCGCCAAAATAAAAATACTTTAGAAAGACAGGTCGTGCCTATTTGTGGCAGTATCCAAATTTTCAGATTAATCCTATTTCCCGTTTTCCATAAACGTCTAACCTACCATCGACCATCAATGACCCTGTATATATATATATATATATATATATATATATATATATATATATATATATATATATATATATATATATATATATATATATATATATATATATATATATATATATATATATATATATATATATATATATATATATATATATATATATATATATGTATATATAAACATATAAAAATTGAAACTGACACCAGATATGGGTTCTAGGGGTCCTAGTTCGCGCTCATTTGCAAAAAAATTTTCAAAATTCAAAAGTCGGGATCTCTCCATTAGTGAATTTTTTCTACGAAAATTCACTAGAAGTGTTATACAAAGTCGCATTATTTTATAACTATAATAAAAATGTATTATTAGTTATGCAGTCATTCATTGATATTATGTGTTTTTTTGACTCATAGTTGAAGTTATAGTTTTTTGTGGATCTTCATCACCAGGTATTTAACTCAATAAGCGTCCAAGAGAAAAATTTTATACGACAAACTCACATTATTCTAGCGTCAGGTAACCGCACACGGATTGTTTTGAAGCATAAATGGGACAGCCTATATATTCCTTCGAAAAATTAGTATTTATGTAAAATGGGTTAGCAAAAACTTGATAAACAGAAATTGAAAAATACATTTGTGCCTTACAAGCAAGAAGTTACTTCCCTGTATAATTCAGAACACTAATTATATTAATTTTTTACAGATTGTTTGAAGAACATGGAGAGTTATTAAGTCTCTTTGAAAAATTTAAAGAACTGAAGACAAAAGAGGAACAAGCTAATAGTTTAGAACTAGCAGAGCACGCAGGAACTGTAATGAATACGTTAGATGAGGGTATCAAAGGACTGGACAATTTAGATGCCTTCTTCGATTATTTGCATCAAGTGGGTGCATCGCATCGGAGGATACCAGGCTTCAAAGTAGAGTATTTTTGGGTAAGTTAAATTGATGTCCATGTTTTGTCTAGCTATTTTTTATGAACAGTTGCGTGTCATTATCAATAAGATTCATATATTTTTATCATGCCACAGGATTTTTTCACGCCCGAGGAGGTACCACCCCATACATCAAGGGGCCGGTGAAGTCTCAACGGACGTTTCCGGTTCTGATGTATGAGTCGGTTTCCCTTATAAGCAAAAATGATGATGGCTCCTCCATGTACAAAATATTCCGGAGGCAAAATACCCCTCCATTCGGATCTCCGGGAGAGGGGTGTACAGGGGGCGCCAACATAAAGATTTAACATATCCTTTTCGAATATATGTGGCCTAAATTCTAACCTGAACTTCGTCCACCATTTCCTCCGGCTAACAGGCCCCAACTCCTCTTTCTCACCGAAACCCAAATCAGTGCCAAAGCAGCCACTAATCACCTCAATTTCCCGGGGTATGAGCTCCTTACTTCCTTTAGATTGCATGGAGGCGTGTGCGGATACGTCCGTAGCAATCTACCCTGCACCAGACTCCCCAATTTAGAAGCTGGAAGAAAAGACATACTATGGATAAAACTCTCTCTCAGGGCTGCAACTAAATTCATCTGTTGCATTTACCGGTCACCTTCTGACAACAACTTTGTCCAGCTCTTTGACTACCTTTCTGAAAAAACCGACTATCTGATTTCTGAATATCCTTCCTCCGAGGTCACTATTCTTGGTGACTTCAATGTCCATAATAAGGAATGGCTAGGAGGTTCAAAAACCGATCCACAAGGAAGAGCAGCAGAGGCCTTTTCAGTCAGCATTTTTTTAGCCAATATGGTTCAGCAACCTACTTACTTTCCTCGCATCCCAACACACAGCTCAAATCCCTTGGATCTCCTTCTTACTACAAATTCTGACTGCTATAAGATATCAGTCACCGCCCCACGGGGTCGCTCAGACCACGGCATGGTCACTGCTTCCTGCGCAATGCAACCCTAGGTCACACAGTCATCACACCCACGTATCGTTTGGCACTACAACTCCGCAAACTGGGACGAAATGCGGGACTACTTTTCCTCATTTCCATGGGCGTCTGTCTGCTTCTCTCATCCTGACCCCTCTGATATCTCACAAAACGTCACCGAAATTATCCAAGCTGGCATGGAATTATTTATCCCACGTACACAGAAAACCTCTTTAGCCACTCAAAAGCCCTGGTTCTCTAAATCCTGTGACAAGGCCAGACTTGAAAAGGTCAAAGCTCACAAAACGCTTCTACACAATCGCAGTCAAGAAAATCGTCAAGCATATAACGACGCAAGAAACCGCTATGTCCGCATTCTTTCTGAGGCAAAAAACTAGTTTAAAAGCCACATCAAAAACAAAGTGCTTTTAAGCTCCAACGGCGGCAAACCCTTCTGGACTGTTGCTAAATATATTGGGAATAATTTCTGCAAAAGCACGTTCCCACCTCTTGTCTCAGGGGATGAAATTGTTTCTACCGCCCTGGGCAAGGCTGAACTTTTGTTTCGTTGTTCGCCGGGAATTCTACTCTCAACCCACCTTCAAATGTTCAACCACCAACAGTCCCCAATGTCGCGCATAAAATGACGGATATCATTTTCAAAACTAAAAAGGTACGAAAGATGCTCTCTTCTCTTAATACCAGGAAAGCCTCTGGCCTTGACGAGATCCCAGCAATTGTTCTCAAAAAATGCGCATCAGAGCTTGCTCCTGTCCTGACTCGTCTGTTTCAGATATCTTATTATAAAGGCATATTCCCTAGTAACTGAAAAACTGCTCGAGTACAACCCATCCCCAAGAAAGGATCCAAAGCGCTTCCTAGCAACTACAGGCCTATTTATCTCCTTTCAGTCGTCTATAAAGTGATGGAAAAGTATATAAACACCGAATTACTAAAATTTCTTGAAAAACACAGTCTAATCCACGACAGACAGTATGGATTCCGTCAGCGCAGATCGACTGCCGACCTCCTTTCCTTTGTCACCCATTCTTGGAACAAGTCCATGGAACAACACGGTGAATCCCAGATTGTTGCTCTAGACCTATCCAAAGCATTCGACCAGGTCTGGCACGCAGCGCTGCTTAATAAACTTCCGACCTATGGCCTACCACCAAAACTCTGTATGTGGACAGCAAATTTCCTTTCCAACAGGAGCATATCTGTTGTTGTGGATGGCCATTCCTCTAAACTGTATCCAATTAATGCAGGAGTTCCTCAAGGTTCATTTAGCCCCTACTTTGTTTCTTCTCCACATCAATGACCTCCTCTCTAGCACATCCAACCCAGTTCATAGCTACGCGGACGACAGCACCCTCCATTCAAATATACAATATTCTAAGCCTGTCTCTTTAGCCCAATTAGATGAGGATCGCAGACTCATGGAGGGTTCTGTCTCCGTGGATCTCCAAAAAATATTAGACTGGGGAAGTAGAAATCTTGCACAATTCAACCCCACCAAAACTAAGTCTTGCTTTCTTTCTCACAAGAGATACACCAGCCCTAGACCCATAACAATGAACAACCAAGTTATTCAAAGTAATGAGTCCTTTTCTCTTGTTGGCATTTCTGTGGATCGAAATCTTAATTGGCACCAACATGTCACATCAATTGCAGAAGCGGCTGCTAAGAAATTAGGTTTCCTCTTCCGGGCTCGCAAATACTTTTCACCAGCTAATCTCTATACCTTATATACTTCGCAAATAAGGCCAAACCTCGAATACTGCTCCCACATCTGGGGTGCCGCTGCCGCTTCTACACTCGCTATCCTGGACTCCATTTAAAAGAGAGCTATACGTCTCATCAGTGACCCTACCCTCACCCAAAGGCTGCCATCCCTTGCCTACCGACGTGCGGTTGGTGACCTCTCTCTCTTTTATAGATATCTGCACGGGCACTGCTCAGAAGAGCTTTCCTCCATAGTTCCCCACCTGCTGCCCCCAACAGATCTACCAGGGAAACAGAGCGAATGCAACCTTTTACTGTCCAGGTCACCAGACTTAGAACATCTTGTTATGCCCGCTATTTTGTCCCGAGGACTTCCAAGTTGTGGAATTCCTTGCCGACACATGTTTTTCCTTCTCCTCCGAACCGCCAAACCTTCAAGTCCAGAATTAACAAGCTGCCTCTTTCCTCGTTGTCAACACCCACGGTACGATAGTATTTAGGCTGTAAGCCCTCGTGGTGTGTTGTTGAAATTTAAAAAAAGAATCCAACGTCTCCTTGTATACAGGACCGACAGCCTGTCAAAAGCTAAGTTTTGTGACTAAGTTGTTTAGATACAATCCATAAAATACGTTAATTCAATATATAATTTTTTATCCAAGACCTCAGTTAAAAGTTTAGGTACAAAAGTAACCTCTGGTTTAATATCAACTGTTTGTATATAAATGAATATACCTAAATCGGAAAAGATTATTTTTTACCCTTAGGAATACGGGAAATGTAGAGGACACTAATATAGTGAAATTTTTGAGGATGTATCTTGATCGTAAATCAACTTGGGACTGTCATGCGACCTACGTCATTCAAAATCTCTGCAGGGCTACACGCTTGCTAACCTGTGAGGTCACACAGCCTACCTTGATATCAAATTATTATGGTCTAGTCCAGCAATTCTCAAACTGTAGTGCGCGCTCACATAGTATAATGCGCGCGACCCTAGGGGGGCGTGATAAAAATGCATGGGGGCACCAGTATATTGAGAAAAAATATATTGTTAAAAAACCTATTTACGTTACTGAAAGAAAAGCGCTAGAATACACTTATATAAGATTGTATCAGTACTGCAAAACCAATTTAATAATTAACTTATTAATATTAAATAATAATAAATTAAAAACAAGATAAGTAATTATTAGTGACTCCTTTGAGCATATCTGGCATAGCAAAGTTTTTTAAAAGAAGGTTTAATATTAAAAATTAACGCTCTAAACTCTTTTTCTATATTTATCTGAGACATGTATTGTGTCTTCAAAGCAGCCATCGCATAACATCCCCTTTAGCAAATGCATGATGTTAAAATGGTAGTAATATACAAGGGCCTATTATTTTCAGTGCAGAAAACTCATCATCCAACCCTGCTCAAAATCCAAAAAGTGAGTTATTGCTAAATTATCTTTCGATTTTACCTTTTGCCGTGGAGTCTATAAAGACTTCTGCTTCGGCAGTTCAGAGACCTTGTTACGATCAGCTTTCGCTACCGTACCATTTTTACTAGTGCATCATAACATCAAAGGAAGTTTTAGTAGTTTTAACATCGCCTTAATAATACACAGCAAAGACCTGGTGGAATAAAAAGATTTTATGGAGTTTCATTATTATCCTCACTACCGTAATACCTTACTAGCCTTTCCGGAATGTTCCTCTTATACATTAAATGCTTTATACAGGAAAATATCTGAAAGTAAGGTATATCAAACTGAGATAAATATTTCCTCAAGAATAAAATTTTAAGACGCAATAGCTCCATTGTAAAATACCAGAAAATGATTTGTCTAACGGCTTCTCTGTGGAATATGCGTGTGTTTAAAATAGTTGGAAAACATCAATAAGTCTCTCAATAAGATCTAACGATAAAAAGGGTGACATAATATTCTGGTATTTTAATTTTCGTTAAAGAGAATTATTCGATAAATAAGGATTTCGAGAGTCATAAAGTCTGAAATTAATGAGACAAATTGACAACTGAAGAAAATGCCGGCAAAGCGTGCGCTACAGTTAAGCAATAAAATATACTTGACAGATACTGGTCGAACGGAACCGTTGGAAGTGCGAAGCTTCTACGGAGTCTCTGCAGAAACTGGCGCGAAAAAGATGCATCTCTGCATCTCTCTCATACGCATGGAGGGAAATGGGTAACTAATGGACAGATAATGCTATCAGCAGGAACGTTGACGCTGCCTGCAGACCCGAGCTGCTTACTTGCAGCTTACGAGTGCACAGCCTAGCTCTCATGTTCGGTGCTTACCTAGTGCATCACAGTGGTGACTAACTGCCGCATTACCTCAGCCCTTTCGGTGCTTATATAGAGCACATCTTCGGCGAAGTACCGCGCTATCTCAGCTTTTGACTGGCTACTAAATAGACAACAACAGTATCTATCGGTCATCTGACCTAAGTATGTTAGGTGCATGTTAGGCGCGAGTAAAATTTGTACAGCGATGTATTAGTAACAACATCCTCGAGGTAATCATTGCTATTAAGGTACCTAATGTAATTAGTTCTGACGCTGTGTACTTTGTGGTGTTATTTGATTAAAATTTGGTTATGCAATAGCCCATCAGATAGATGGTAAGAATTTTAATGTTAAATGAATCCTATTTGTGACTGTGGGTTTGAGCCTATTGTTGGTTATTGAACCAGCTGTAAGTTTTGCTGCCAGTCTTTAGTATCGATCCTAGTTTTTGTCTTACCCCTGGTTTAGAGTTCATGAGTCGTATAAATTGGAATTAATAGTAGAAGACCTCCAGGCTTTCTCAATCAAGGGCTGCACTCGGCAGATATGAATCCCGTTTAGATCTTTCATTGCCTAAATACAACCCGCTTCATTAATTTATCTTTGCGTAATTGTTAAGATTAACCTTGTCTTTCCTGAGTTCTTTACAGAAAGATTTGTCTTATCTCCGGCGGGTTAAATCCTTGATAAATTTTGAGCTTAGATTAATTGGGTTGCGGCTTATCTTAAATCTAGCTACCACTACTACAGCTGCACGTTACGGTTACCCTAAATTTTTCAAGATTGGTTTAACCTTTGGGGTTATTTTTAAATGGGTCCCATAACCCACTCGTAACTTGTTATCAAATTCATGTCAACAAGACAATACTTTTTTTAATTCTTTGCCAGCATGGATAAATAATTTGCAAGGGTTACAAAAACAACTTCCACGTGTTGTTCTTTAGCCTTGTAAGTTTTAACACATTTACCCAAAACATTTTTAGTTTTTTTTCTTTACATTTCCTCTCCATAATTCCAGTTTTCTACAAACGCATTAGCTTTATCACACGTATCCATCATATATGTGTTTGCTCCTTGAAGTTGAAGATTCTAGGTATATTTAACTTCTCGAATATGTCGACCAGAGTAGCTCAATTTCGTCACAAATAAATCATAACGAAACTCCTCGGCTTCCGGTCCGTTTTCATCGTCTAGAAAAATAGCGATTTCATCTCTTAGTTCATAAACACGTTGCAAAAATGCCTCATGTAATAACCATCTTGCCTCGCAATAAAATAGTAACGCTGAATGTACTGCACCCATGTGCTTACAAAGTGCAGAAAAGATTCTTGATTTCAGGTGTCTAATTTTTATACAATTTTCTTCGGTTACTACCGTCGTTAGTACAATATCCAGACCATGGTTCATTTCTATGAAAACCAGAGCTTCTCAGTGGAGCACGAGTGTATCTATGTCGATATTCTTTATATAGAACTGGCTTATATTGCGTTTATTGTTAATTATTTGTTTAATTATGATGATTGCTGTCGTGGACTCTATCCAATTTGTAAGCTAAATATCGACATACATCTCCCAGCAATTTTAAAGACGTCATATGTTATTCCTGTTTTATTTTAAAGCATTTTTCATTAAAATGCCCTTATGTGGCAACGGATGTTTATTTGGAGCTGCCGTGAATGAATATAAATAAATTTGATTTTCCCCCCTCTCTGATGAAACGCTAAATTGGTTACCGATAAGTAAATGAGCACTTGTGAAGAGATACAAAGTCTATACATCTGTATTTCCGGTATATCCATTTTCTATTCAATCCTATTATTTTTATTGCAGCTACCATTTTGAATATTTTAATTTTAGTTTTTCACTTTTTCAGTACATACTTACTGCAAGATTAACATCAACAAAGGTTTTGGCATTGTATTTGAACATGTTAAATGTCTGCACGTTCCGTCCTTAGGAAAAGGCGTAAAGTCGTCAGTACCGTGTCCAGGTGATATTGCGCGCGTTAAATCCCTACCCCCCTTACAGAAAGGCAAAGGTTCCGACAAATTTACAGCATTGTGGTGCGAAACTGCTCGTGGGTGTCGGTAATTGGCAATAATCGCGGAAATAGACCGACGTTAAATTACAAATAACAAATTAACTTTAAATCTGACATCAGCGGCCTTTAAAGCTTCTGTACGCCCATTTATAATCTAATCCAATCAGCTTTCCAAATACGCATTCGCCATTGATGACAACTATTCGCCGCCTTCAATTTTTTGCAATTAACACCGAAAGCTAATATTGTCACCAAAGTTGTATAATTGAACTAAATTTTAGGTCAATCGATTACGTATATAAAGGGGTTCAAATCGACTTGCTAATGTTACTTGATAAATGTACTGACATACTAACGGGTGAATTTAAATGAAAGCTGTTAAAAAGAGACTTTGTGCGTTCCATATTTATATCACCTTATAAAAATCTCTGTACGCAACAAGTGGGTTATGGTGGCGAATTTTCTTTAAAATATTTTTAATAGCAAATGTTTTTCTTTGCTGAAAGCAGGCATCAAACTTGGTTGCCTATATAGTAGAAACAATGTACCATATTTCATTGAAATAAATTTATTGTTTGAAAATATATAAACATTTTTCAAAAGTCTAGATGCAGCAAATGTGTTATGGAAGTGAATTTCCATAAAAATGTTTTTAATAGCAAATGCGAGCAGGCATCAATCTGATTACCGGTATAGCCTATGTGGTAGAAACAATGTACTATATTTTATTAAAATTACTTATGGTTTGAAAATATACAAAAAATATACAAAAGTTTTTCGAAAATAAACTTAAATGTTGGTTTTCTATCCAACAAAGCTTACGTTAATAGCAAATTGAGTTATTGAAATTTGAAGGATTTAATGAAAATTCGGTAAATTTGCAGATTAGCTCCCGAACGCTTTTCAACAAATTGTTTTCAGAAACATTACTAGGACCCCACCTGGATGCACGAACCGCAAGAAAAATTTCTTGTTCACGCCCCCCAATAAAGTTATGGGACTGGGAGAGAATAGGGGCGGTGTGCGGGGTAGGCAGGGTTTAAGGGGCATATGGCTTCAAGATGTGAAAAACATAGCTTTCAAGTCCGCTTTATTCAAATTTTCTGTTCATATTTCCTTTTTACTACATACCCCGCTCAGCACCCCTACTCACTCCTGGTCCCGTAACTTCCATGGGGGGGTGCGAACAAGAAATTTGTCTTGAGGTTTATGGTTTCATGGGGGGGGGATGTGGGCAGATTTCTGAAAACCGTTTTTTGAAAAACGTTCGGGAGCCAAACTGCAAATTTACCGAAGATTCGCTACCAAAACGCACTTACTGCGTCCAGATTTTTTTCTTACAAACGCATCATATTTCGATAAAAAATGCAAAAATGCATTAGTGAATTTGTTCTACAAAAATTAGCTAAAAAAAATTATACACCCCTACTCACTCCTGGTCCCGTAACTTCCTTGGAGAGTGTGAATAAGAAATTTTCCTTGGGGTTTATGGATCCAGGGGGGTGGGGGCCTAGGCAGGTTTCTGAAAACAGTCTTTCGAAAAGCGTTCGGGAGCTAAACTGCAAATTTACCGAAAATTCGCTACCAAAACGCACTTACAGGGTCTAGATCTTTTTCTTACAAACGCATCATATTTCGATAAAAAATTCAAAAATGCATTAACGAATTTGTTCTAAGAATATTAGCTAAAAAAAATTATACACCCTTACTCACTCCTGGTCGCGTAACTTCCTTGGTGAGTGTAAACAAGAAATGTTTTGGGGGAATAGGGGTGCTGTGTGGGGTAGGCAGGGTTTAAGAGGAATATGGCTTCAAGATGTGAAAAAGACAACTTTCGAGCCCATTTTATTCGCATTTTCTGCTCATATTTCCTTTTTACTAACCACCCCGCCCAGCACCCCTATTCACTCCTGGTCCTGTAACTTCCTTGGGGGGTGTGAACAAGAAATTTTTCTTGGGTTTTGTGGATTTTTGAAAAGCGTTCTGGAGCTAATCTGCAAATTTACCGAAAATTCGCTACCAAAACGCACTTACTGCGTCCAGATTTTTTTCTTATAAACGCATCATATATCAAAAAAAAAATGCAAAATGCATTAACAAATTTGTTCTACGATAATTAGCTAAAAAAAATTATAGACTGTTAAACCAAAACTTCACTAAACCCACAAATAAATACCCAAAAAGCCAGCCAAACTTAACTAAACTGACAGCCAAAGCATCAGAGAAAGGGTATATTTGAAATGGATATTCTGTAAATATTTTAGTAAAATGAAGGGCAGTGACGGTCGAATCTGAAACTTAAGTGTTTGCAGAACACTCTTCTTGCAACATTTTCTTTTCACAAACGGTATTTGTTTCACATTCTTTGCCTAAACATTGCCAATTTTAACGTTTAAAATTGCGAGTTTGAAGTTTTGAGGAAAACTCCAAAATGTTTTGCTTTAAATGCCCATAACTTCTTTGTCTTTAAAGCTAGAGACCTTGGTACAGAGTTAACTCTTTACAATACAAACACGCGTACAAAATTTGGTTGCCCTCACTTTGTTGTTTCCGGAGATATGAATTTTTTTATAAAGAAAACACAAAGTTTTCCGGGAAAACCTTGTCCGATTTTCCTAGGTAACGAACTTGGCCAAGCCACTTGCAAAAGGAAGGTACTCTGCAAGTTTTATCAAGATCGGTCCATTATTTTTTGAGTTATCTGTCGGATATATATATATATATATATATATATATATATATATATATATATATATATATATATATATATATATATATATATATATATATATATATATATAAACACAGATCTCCCGATAAGCGAATTTAAAAAAAATCGCTAAAAATGTAAACATCTGTCATATTATGTGATTGCAGCAGTATTCAATAGGGCTGAAAACCTAATCGTGCAGATTTCTTAAATACTTCCTTCTGCTTCGCACAGTGTCCCCGCGGGCTTTTTTAACAAGCAATGTATTATTACATGTATTGATTTTTGACGCTGCGTGCGGAAAATGTTTTTCATATGATGGGGTTCTGTTAAGATTATCCCCTTAGGTTTTTCTTGGAGTTTAGCTTGATATCTCTGATGCTGCTAAGCCATTCGCTATCTATTATTTAGATGAAAAAGAAGCACAGAAGCTAACCCAGTGCCCTGTTGTATTATATTGAAAGACATCGCACTCCATTATAACGTTGTTTCAGTTAATACAGCGTTAAAATATCTGTGGTCCAATTTTTTTAAAGGTAGTTTTAGTGTAATAAGGGAATTAGAAAGGAGAATAATGGACGCAGCAAGTGCATTATGGCAGTGAGTTTTCATAGAAATGAATGAGTTACCTTTATATTGATACCAGTGTTACATAGTCATTTTATGAATAAACTTTACGTATTGTACATTAAATTTATTTTTTCATTGACTTAATCTTCTAGGTAGCTCTATTTGTTTCTCTCTCTCTCTCTCTCTCTCTCTCTATATATATATATATATATATATATATATATATATATATATATATATATATATATATATATATATATATATATATATATATTATGGAGAGCGTAGTTGGCGCCAATAGGGGCTAACCAAACAAGTGGCCCTCCTGAACCGCCGCAGCCTCGGGACCGCTGTTGCATTACTTCGAGGCAGTGGCTGTCTTCGCTTTAATATAATACATAACATAGGTAATACAATATATAATACAATACATACAAAACATACTCACAACATATACATATATACAACATTTAACCAAATAAAACACAACACGTTTTAAAATGGTTTGCCACTACTGTAAGCAAGATACATTTCTTTTCTGCCTTGCCTCCTTCTTCATCTCTTGGTCTCCCTTTCTTTAGTCTCGATAATCTTTTGGACCACTGTGTACACTAGATTCCAGCATTCCTGGGATTCCAGCAAGCTGCTCGCCATAGGTTTGACGTTAAATACTTCCCTCTTGGCTTGGGCATATTCCTTTCGGACAATCTCCCATCTTGGATAGGCGAATAGAGTGTGTTCTACATCGTCAATCGCCCCGCAGTAGTCACAATACTCCGTATCCCTCCTCCTTCTCTCGTACAGGTACTTGCCAAAACAGCCATGGCCCGACAGTGCTTGGGTCAAGAAGTAGTCCACCTCTCCATGATTTCTTTCATTCCAGGTTTTAATGCCTGGAATAATCCTCCAGTTCCAGCAGCATTTCGTGCTCTTCTCCCATTTTGTCTGCCATCTAGTCATCAGTTGAGACCTAGCAATTTCCCGTGTTAGACCGCCATATCGTTTTTGTCTCTCCTGGATGAGCAGCTCCACTGGTGGCACTCCTGCAGTCACAGCCATAGCCTCTGCTGAAATTGTCCTATAGGCGCTACATATTCTAATGGTGAGTATTCGCTGCATCATTGTGAGTCTCTGTACAAGCTTTTTATTTTTAATGACACTGTGCCACGTGGGGGCAGCATACAATATCTGCGACATAGCGACACTCATCAGCAGTCTCCTCTTTGATGCCCTGGGACCTTCGATGTTGGGTAGTAGTCTAGTAAGGGAAACAACTGTCTTTTCGGCTTTCTGAGTCACTTGGTTAACCTGCTCAGCGAACGTTAGCTTGGTATCCAGCCAAACCCCCAGGTATTTGATCGAGTTTTGCGGCAATACTTTGCTTCCCTCTACAATAAATTGGATGGGAGCCATTTTCCTCTTAGGTGTAAGTATGACTGATTCCGTCTTTTCAGGGGCCAGTTCGAGTCGTTTCGCTCCTATCCAAGCTGTCACGCTTTTCAATGCCTTGTTTGCCGTGCTCATCAGTAGCTCTTCGGTCTTGGCAACCACTACCACGGCCACATCGTCTGCGAAGCCCACAAGAGTCACCCCCGCGGGTAGCGCCATCCTCAGGAGTCCATCGTATAGCAAGTTCCACAGTATGGGCCCAAGGACCGAACCCTGCGGAACGCCACTGCTCATTCGCCTACTCGTTACAGATTCCTCAGCTTCCAGGATTATTTCTCTTACTGACAAGTATGATGCTATAATGTTGATTAAACCTTCGTCGATTCTTCGCTTTCTTAGTTCTTCCACTATTCTCTGCCACGACGCGCTGTTGAAAGCATTTCTAATATCCAAAGTTATCAGTGCACAAAGTCTTCGGTATTTCCTTGAGTAAGCAGCGGCCTCCCTGGCGATGGTTAACACTTCGTTGATAGCGTCCGCAGTGTGTCGGCCCACTCTAAAGCCATATTGTCTCTCTGCCAAGTCTCCTGTTCGTTCAATCTCTCTCTTCAGTCTCGCCAATATGAGGTGTTCATATAGTTAGCCTTCTATATCGAGCAGGCAGATGGGTCTCCGCGACAGTCTGTCCGCTTTGGGTATTAGCACCAGTCTGGCCCACTTCGACCTTGTCGGGAAGTAACCTTCGGCTGCCAAGTGGTTGTAGACAGACAAGATGAGTTATGGTATTTCCTCCGCAACTACTTTCAGTATCTCTGAAGGGATGTATCCTGGTCCAGGTGCCTTATTTATTTTAAGCTTTTTGACGGCTAGTAACAGTTTTTCAGGTGTGAAAATTGTAATTCCAACGTCGCGCACCCGCTGCCACACTACTGGGTCGTGGGTAGGGAAGAGACGGTCGACAAGACCCCTGGAAATAGATTCTGGGGATTTTAGTGCACGCTCATCTAAAGAAATTTTCAAAAGTCTTTTTACCACGCAAATTCATTAAGAAAGTGCTCTTAAACAGAAATGCACAAAAATTCACCATATATATATATATATATATATATATATATATATATATATATATATATATATATATATATATATATATATATATATATATATATATATATATATATATATATATATATATATATATATATATATATATATATATATATATATATATATATGTATATATATAAACATCTTAAAATTGAATCTGGCCCCTGGAAATAGATTCTAGGGATTTTAGTGCACGCTCATCTAAATAAATTTTCAAAAGTCTCAAAGACGTGATCTCTCGTAAGCGAATTTTTACCACGCAAATTCATTAGAAAAGTGCTGACAAACAGAAATGCACAAAAATTCACAAACGATATTGTTTATACAAATCCGCTAAAATAATTTCGGCAAAAATTTGCTAAGAAGTATATTCTTTACAAAAACTGGCTGCAAAACGTTTACGTAAAAAATTGGATAAAATATTTCACACGAACATTCCAAAATAATTTTTTTACTAAAAAATCCATGACAACATTGTTTTACATATATTTCACTAAAAAAATGTTCCATCAAAACTTTTCCAATTATCCTTCACACAAAAGTTTGTGTTAAAAAAAGAAACATAAAAATGTTTTTTCTTGCATCCTGTTCATGAAAATTCGATGTTAAAGTAAATTAAAAATTATATACTATATCTCATCTAAATACAGACGCAGAGAAGATTTCCTTTCACCTGACGAGGCCGTGAAATCTAAATTGGTTGCAGAGAAGAAAACATGCTCTTGTGAAACAACAGAAAATGTTTCTACGCCTGTATTAAGTATGAAACGATTTCACCAAGTTAGGGCAACAACAAACAATCTGATCTGCCTTTAAAATTTTACAAAAAGTTTTTGAAATCCTTAGCTTCTCATGGGTTAATTTTTTCTGCAAAAATTCTTTAAAAAATATATGAGAATTACATAATCTGGCCAGATGAGAAAAAATCAATATTAAGATTTTAACCCGCGTTAAAAGACCATATTTATGTTATACTAGTCTCAACTCAACCCAATGAACTTTATTTACAATAAGAACAATATTTACAAAAATACATACATATTCTTGCTACAGGTTATAAAATCGTGTCAATGTGAAACTCCTATAATTAATATATTTTCACTATACAATCTACTAATGTGTATACAATTTATACCTATGATAATGTATGAGAAGCTTAGAGCTGTTATAAAGTTACATAGTAATTTATGTGGAATTGTCAGGAAAATGTAGCTGTTTAAAAAACCTGATCCAGATGATTAATTGTGTGGGTGATTGTTTTGGACTTGTGTCCTTGTGTTTAAGTAGGGATGTTGGTTGGAGACAAAGTCTTCGTTGAATAATTCCAAATGCTGGTATATAATTTGTGTTTAATTTTAATATTACTGTTTTGTCGGATGTTGGTTAGGTTTTCAGTGAGTTTACTGTTATTAATAGAAAAGTTGTAGAATTTGTCAGAAATTTTATTTATGTGGTCTTTTAAAGTGGGTAGATTTGTTACGGAATGGAGGGTGTTAACTCTTGTGTATCTGCTTAAACCTGTGATTAGTCTGAGACATCTATTTTGAATCCTTTGGAGAGGAAGAAGTCTTGTTTTCGAGGCACCACCCCAAACCTGACATCCATAGGTGAGTGTCGGTCGGAGTACCGCCGTGTATATTAGTTTTTTATTTACGAGACTCATGTTTCTATTGATCAGGGTGGGGTTATACTAGTCACCTTTACCACTTGGACACAGAGAACATAAAAATTGGAGTATAATGTCAGGTATATTTCCCAACCATAATCACATAAGGTCGTATGTGAATTTTCTACGACCTTGTGTATTTGTAACAGCTTCTGCAAAAATCAAATGACCTCATTCTGGCGGCAGCTTCTAAATAGATTCGATGATATATATATATATATATATATATATATATATATATATATATATATATATATATATATATATATATATATATATATATATATATATATATATATATACAGGCTGGTCCACTTCGCGGAAAAATCCCAGTTTTTCATATTGAACTCAGTTTTATCAAAAAAGTTTCAACTAGAAGTTGTTCCTATCAATCAGCTGCGTAATTCAAAAATATTTTAATTTACACAGGATGTTCATTTTCTCCGTGGCAGACCAAACTTACCTTTTTTTAAATAGAACGCCCTATATTTTATATCATTTTTAAAAATACGGTATCGCGACAATAAAATTGATACCCTACATGACGGGTCTTGGCCCAACCGTTTCAGAGTTATTTATTTGTTTAGTAAAAATATTGGTCTAGTTTGGTGCGTAAATACTCCGATTCTGTACAATGTTTTGGCTGCATATTCACTGGAGTTACTTTTATATAATCCTTGCTATAACCAAATGCAACATGGTAATTCTTAATGTAACCTGCCTATACAGAGTATTAAATTGCGCAAAACATAAATTTTCCCGAAAATTTTAAACATAGAACATATTATAACGCTTTTAGATGCGCATTTTCATGGCCTTTAGGTGTTCCTTTTTTGTGTCCAACTAGCCACACATGCTTACATGCCATCCACTCGACGTCTTAAAGTTCGTCGGCAATACTCTCCATCAATTCGAGCAGCTGCCAAAAGATTGTAAGTAACGTCTACTGCAAATGAATTTGTGCAATTGTTTTACCAAATGAAAGAGACTAACAGTTGATACATAAATTTAGGATCTTGCTGAAGATATTTCATGCAATATTTGCCACTGATAGACCACATGAATTCCAGAATCTTTTCTTAAAAATCACCAATTTTGACGTTTCAAATAGTCACAGATATTTTCAAAAAAATATATAAAAAGTGTCTAAGTAATCTTTCTCGCATTTCTTGACCCTTTTGCCGAAAAAGAAGTTAATCTTTGTCTGTAATATTTAATAGATTTTGCTCACTATAAAATATTTTGGCCTTGTGCCCCTTCTTTTCTACCAAATTTTGTTGCCACAGCCTTAATAGTTTTGGGGGTACAAAAATTCAGAGAAGATACTTACTATGTTCCTCAAAATCAGACTATTATTTTTAAATTATCGATGTTATACGTGTATTATATATATATATATATATATATATATATATATATATATATATATATATATATATATATATATATATATATATATATATATATATATATATATATATATATATATATATATATATAGGCTGTTTCAAAAAACATGCACCATCGCTCGTGGGGAAATTCCTTACTAAAAAATAAGAAAAAAAGTTCCTGTGCACATGGGCCCGAAAACGCATAGTTTCCAATATACAGGGAGTTGAATTTTAATTTTTTTTTAATTTTTTATAAATAATTTCAAAACCACTTGATTGATTTTAATAAAACTTGGAACTTAAAAGTGTATTATGAAAGTGCATATTTTCAAGTGAAAATCTGCCTACACCTTCGTCAGTGGCGTGCGTACGGGGTAACTGTAAAAATTCATTTGGGGAAAAAATATGTGCGCCACTGTCTTTTTCCAATTTTGATACATCAGTTATGAAGCTTATTACATAAGCCACAAAAGCTGCCTCTTGGTATTTTTTCGTTCAGGGTATCCCCTAGGAGATATGATTAATTTTATAAAAAGGGGCAAAATACCGATTAGTCGGCGTAATAATAATAATAATAATAATAATATATGTTTACTGCAACCATAAGAATATGAAAAACAAAACATACAGTAAACATTACAGCAATAAACGTGCAAATAACTAACCTACATAAAACTTATTGGTGATAAACATTGAAATGAATATTACAAACATTGATAAAAAATGATAAATAAAAAATAAAAATAAAAAATGAAAAATGTAATCGTAAAGACACCATGATTTTTCCAAACTCTTGTTTTGTGTACATTACTCAATTGACTTTAATAACAAAGCCAAAGAAAATGTTGAAAGTGACCACCATTAGCGTCGTTACAATTATTTAACCTTCTGCGCAAAGCTCTTCTTACTCTTCTGCAAATATTTTGATCTTCTCTAATGCTGTCAAATGCATATTCTATTCTTCCCAACAATTCTTCTCGTGCATTTACTGGTGTTTTATACACTATTTCTTTTAAATGACCCCACAAATAAAAATCGAGAGGATTCAGGTCCGGAGATCGAGGTGGCCATGACACCGGACCTCCACGACCAATCCATCGGTGACCGTATGTGTTGGCTAAATATGTTCTTACAACTGCTGCAAAATGTGCGGGCGCACCATCATGCTGGAACCACGTTGTACCATTTCTCATAAAAAGCGGTAGTAACAACGGCAAATCATTTTGTAAAAAGTTTAAATATGATTCATGGTCAAGACGATTCGGTAGAACAACAGGACCAATTATGTGATTTTCAATAATAGCAGCCCAAATATTGATGGAAAATTGATACTGCGAATTTGCAACTCTTAGAGTGTGGGTTTTCATCGGCCCATGTATGTAAATTGTGAAAATTTACGATACCTTTTCGCGTAAATGACGCCTCGTCAGTAAATAGTACACGTTTAGAAAAATGTTGGTCGTGCCTAAGTTTGTTTAAGAACCACTGACAAAACATTACCCTTGGTTGAAAGTCTCTAGGTATAAGTTCCTGGACAAGTGTAAAATGATAGGGATATATACTTTGATCCTTCAGAGTTCTGTGAACTGATGATGCCGAAATATTACCCAGTTCGGTGGCAATAATTCTCGTACTTGTACTAGGATCACGTTCAACTCTATTTAATATTGCCTCTTCAACTCGTACAGTTCGGCGGTATCTTCTGCGTCCAGAGTCAGCTTTTAAAGGTTTTAAAGAACCAGTTTCTCTCAAATGTCTTACAATACGTGGGAAAATATTTTTGTCAGGAATTCTTCTTTGCGGATAAGTTTCCTGATAAACTCGCACAGCTTGTCTAGCATTTTGATTTGTTTGTCCATAAGTTAACAACATATCAGTCAAATCCGCTGAAGTGTACTTAATGAAAACCATCTTGAGAGGAGGAAATAATAGTAGAGTAAATAGGTTCCTTCTGGACCACTTGCGACTGCGACTCCACCCGGTTAGAGCACTTGACAGTTGATCTGTCATGTCAGCTGTCATTGGACCACAGTATAGTCAATGGTTGTGTCTACGTCACAGCGAATGTGTGTACGTCACAAGGTATGCTGTATGGTTAAGTTGGCAAGTTGTGTGTGTGTGCGTGTGTGTATGGTAATAGAAGTGATGTTGTATGAGAAGAAAAAAAATTTTAGCTGTGTGCTAGAGAGAGAGAGAGAGAGAGAGAGATGATGGATCTGATACATATCGTAAAAGAAAAAAAACCATAGATGTAAATTTTGTTGTTTATGATGATGTGTGTGTTGATGGTGGTGATGGTGCTGCTGCTAATGCTAATGCTAATGCTAATGCTGTTAAATGTTGGTGAACGACCAACAACAAGTTGTATGTATGTATGTATGATGAGAGAGATGAGAGATGAGAGATGAGAGAGATGAGTATGAGAAATTCTATTGTGTGGGGAATTTTTTATTTTTAATTTTTTTTTGATCAGATGCGTGTCCGGAGGGGGGCGGAGACCGAAGCGGGGCCCAGAGCTAGGGTATTAATTTATTTTTATATTAGATTATTTTTAATCGTATTTGAATTAATTGACTATTGACTATATTGAAGATTGTGTGTCTATGTTATATTAATATAAAAATTATTTTTAAAAAATACAAGAAGAAGAAAAAGATGGAGCTTCAAGTGTTTTTAGACAAATATTCTGATATAATTTTGGAAGAGCATAAGATTAAACTGTGTAAACTTCAAAATATCATAGAAAAATATGAGAATAGAGCAATGAAAAAATCTCTTTGATTTTTTTTTATAAAAAGTATAATAATTATTAGAAAAATATCTGACTATACTTTTTTGTTTAATTTTCTGTTAATAGTAATATTCTTAACGTAATACTAAGTATATATATATAAACTGATAAATTATTATTATTATTATTATTGTATGAGAATTTCATAGAAAATACCTACTCACATCACTCTTTTTAGTAATTATAATTGAGATTATAATAATAATATAATATTCTGTCTAAAGGATAATCATTTTTATACATATATGATTATTTTAATATTTTTTAAATTTTCTGTTATAATAATAAATATATAAAAAGACGCTGTTAAAAGTTTATTTATTTTTTCTCAAGATACATATACATATACATATCATATACAAAATAAAAGAAGATTCTTAAAAAATGTTAATCTAATATGAGAATTTCACAGAAAATAACTATACCATTTTTTTTCACATCACTGCTGCTTAATAACTATGATCGGGATTATAATATCCTAGAGCTTGCGATTGAGATGGAATCTCAGCGAAACTTTGCGATAATATAGGATCCTGGACATCCCATTTAAATACATGTAAAATTTGTAGTCTAGTATGGACAATCAGTCTATCTTTGGACATTTAAGTCAACCCTGGACATAACTTTGAAGTACGTCAAATTAAAATGTCATTTTTGGTCTCGTACAAAATTTACAATTTCGGCAAAAATATGGGTAGTTGAGAAAGGTTTGCAGTTGGAAAAGTATTATGGAGTGACTAGTATTAATGGTAAATGGATGTATCAGGTGAAACTTTAGAAGAACGAAATGGGAGAGAAAATAAATTTTTTGGAATGTCAAAATTTGAAGGTTGTTGAATTTGGAGTGTTGTCAAGCAGTTTTGGATGCAACTATGTATAAAATTATGTTAATATTCGCCACAAGTCTTAGACTTATTGAATAAACATGTTGTATAATTTTAAGCAATAAAGGTAATAATAATAATAATATCTATAACGGTGTTTTAATGCAAATAGATTCGATTATTTCGTAGGGGGTCAGGTATGGACAAGGTATTAATAATAATAAAAACAGTGGTAAAATAGTAAAATATAATATATTTACTTATGTGTACACTACAGCAAGTTAACTAATTTTAAAATGGTCTCTCTTTGCAATTCTGCTTTTTTATTTAGACCCAGTTCCATTAACTGTTTGATCAGCTGTTTCTTTTGAACTTGTTTTTCTCTGTACGCCTTTCTGATTGTAATTCCTTTTTCTGTTTGATAAAACAGTCTTCTCTTTTCATTAGCTTCTTGTCTTCTACGAATACCCGAAGCTCCTCTGTCGCACTGGCAAGTCTCTTTCTTGTGTAATTCTTCAACTGATGTGTAGGCAAATATGTCCTGAACTCCTTTCGATGCTAAACATGATATTTCATCTCTTACAGAAGCACACATTCTTCCTCTGCCATGCAGCCAAGAATCACAGTACACTTTCCTAGAATAATGCGAATGCGGCGTTCCACGAAGACCATCGCCGTCTCTTTTAAGAGGTTTCTGCCCATCTGCACAAGCAACATACCTTAATACTCCAACAGCATGATCTAAACAAATTATCTTCTTGAAAGTGGTTTTAGGATGCAAACGTCGCCCTACACGTTGCAGCTTCTTTTTAAATCCCTGAACCGTCGACCCATTTGTGAAATGTATCAAAGCGTGCATGTGTTCATGCGCCACACTTCCATCATCTGCTTCTAGGTGACATCGACAAATTGAATACCACTTAATATTTGGTACACAAACTAACACATTAAAATCTTGTTCATTTAAGAGAAGATGAAACCACTGTGTAGCACACTCTTCGTAATCTTTGGCCATTTCTTGTGGTGAAATCGCCTTAATACCACTAACATTTAGTAAACTCAGGTAATCAGCTTTTGATACGGAAGTCATCTTGTAAGAACGATGTGAACAGAATGAATGTCCAGAGAATACTAGCCGTGTACACCTAGACTATTCGATTATGGTGCATCCTTAATTATCGCATATTGTCGTGAAACATCGGTGCTGCTCGGATCAGCCCAACAGCTAAGAGAACAGCTTTACGATCAGCCCAACAGCTAAGGGAACAGCTTTAGAACAGCTAGCTGTTCTAAAGCTGTTCTATACCTGTTGGGCTGATCGTAAAGCTGTTCTCTTAGCTGTTGGGCTGATCCGAGCAGCACCGATGTTTCACGACAATATGCGATAATTAAGGATGCACCATAATCGAATAGTCTAGGTGTACACGGCTAGTATTCTCTGGACATTCATTCTGTTCACATCGTTCTTACAAGATGACTTCCGTATCAAAAGCTGATTACCTGAGTTTACTAAATGTTAGTGGTATTAAGGCGATTTCACCACAAGAAATGGCCAAAGATTACGAAGAGTGTGCTACACAGTGGTTTCATCTTCTCTTAAATGAACAAGATTTTAATGTGTTAGTTTGTGTACCAAATATTAAGTGGTATTCAATTTGTCGATGTCACCTAGAAGCAGATGATGGAAGTGTGGCGCATGAACACATGCACGCTTTGATACATTTCACAAATGGGTCGACGGTTCAGGGATTTAAAAAGAAGCTGCAACGTGTAGGGCGACGTTTGCATCCTAAAACCACTTTCAAGAAGATAATTTGTTTAGATCATGCTGTTGGAGTATTAAGGTATGTTGCTTGTGCAGATGGGCAGAAACCTCTTAAAAGAGACGGCGATGGTCTTCGTGGAACGCCGCATTCGCATTATTCTAGGAAAGTGTACTGTGATTCTTGGCTGCATGGCAGAGGAAGAATGTGTGCTTCTGTAAGAGATGAAATATCATGTTTAGCATCGAAAGGAGTTCAGGACATATTTGCCTACACATCAGTTGAAGAATTACACAAGAAAGAGACTTGCCAGTGCGACAGAGGAGCTTCGGGTATTCGTAGAAGACAAGAAGCTAATGAAAAGAGAAGACTGTTTTACCAAACAGAAAAAGGAATTACAATCAGAAAGGCGTACAGAGAAAAACAAGTTCAAAAGAAACAGCTGATCAAACAGTTAATGGAACTGGGTCTAAATAAAAAAGCAGAATTGCAAAGAGAGACCATTTTAAAATTAGTTAACTTGCTGTAGTGTACACATAAGTAAATATATTATATTTTACTATTTTACCACTGTTTTTATTATTATTAATACCTTGTCCATACCTGACCCCCTACGAAATAATCGAATCTATTTGCATTAAAACACCGTTATAGTTATGTCCAGGGTTGACTTAAATGTCCAAAGATAGACTGATTGTCCATACTAGACTACAAATTTTACATGTATTTAAATGGGATGTCCAGGATCCTATGCTCTTCCAAAATTATATCAGAATATTTGTCTAAAAACACTTGAAGCTCCATCTTTTTCTTCTTCTTGTATTTTTTAAAAATAATTTTTATATTAATATAACATAGACACACAATCTTCAATATAGTCAATAGTCAATTAATTCAAATACGATTAAAAATAATCTAATATAAAAATAAATTAATACCCTAGCTCTGGGCGCCGCTTCGGTCTCCGCCCCCCTCCGGACACGCATCTGATCAAAAAAAAATTAAAAATAAAAAATTCCCCACACATCAGAATTTCTCATACTCATCTCTCTCTCATCTCTCATCTCTCTCATCATACATACATACATACAACTTGTTGTTGGTCGTTCACCAACATTTAACAGCATTAGCATTAGCATTAGCATTAGCAGCAGCACCATCACCACCATCAACACACACATCATCATAAACAACAAAATTTACATCTATGGTTTTTTTTCTTTTACGATATGTACCAGATCCATCATCTCTCTCTCTCTCTCTAGCACACAGCTAAATTTTTTTTTCTTCTCATACAACATCACTTCTATTACCATACACACACGCACACACACACACAACTTGCCAACTTAACCATACAGCATACCTTGTGACGTACACACATTCGCTGTCACGTATACACAACCATTGACTATACTGTGGTCCAATGACAGCTGACATGACAGATCAACTGTCAAGTGCTCTAACCGGGTGGAGTCGCAGTCGCAAGTAGTCCAGAAGGAACCTATTTACTCTACTAATAATATTAATGAGCAGCTCAGTATCAACAAATAACTAAAAACGAAAATACTGCACCGTATCAAAATTTAAAGAATAGCACGAAAACTCTTTTGACGCCTACAAAGCACTTCAAAATTGTAGAATTTAGAGAAAATTATAGTTTCATGGCACTTTACGATTACTGTTTTCATTACTCCAACGAATCGGTATTTTGCCCCTTTTTATAAAATTAATCATATCTCCTAGGGGATACCCTGAACGAAAAAATACCAGGAGGTAGCTTTTGTGGCTTATGTATAAAGCTTCATAACTGATTTATCATAATTGGAAAAAGACAGTGGCGCACATATTTTTTCCCCAAATGAATTTTTACAGTTACCCCGTACGCACGCCACTGACGCAGTTGTAAGCAGATTTTTACTTGAAAATATGCACTTTCATAATACACTTTCAAGTTGCAAGTTTCATTAAAATCAATCCAGTGGTTTTGAAATTATTTATAAAAAAAATTAAAAAAAAATTA